>MU225240.1:8080739-8107033 GCA_018584345.1 Thuja plicata
CTTGGAACTCGGTAGCTGTGGTGACTCGGTAAATATATTGTTACTCGGTAAACATATTGTCACTCGGTAAACACTGGTGACTCGGTAGAAACTGACTTCTCGGTTATCTTCAGTCTGATGACTCGGTCACTACCATCTGCTTGGTAACTGCTGTTCTTCTCATGTGCTCGGTAACTGCCTTACTGCTCAGTTTGAACTGTTTGATCTGTGATCTTTACTGAATGCTCGGTAACTGCTGTAGACTGAGTGATGAGCTCGGTAAGCACTTCAAAACCGAATAAGTGTTTTCACTAAGTGCATTCACTGATGCCAAATGTATCATTATTCCAACAGTGAGAAACTCAGTATTCTTCTTCGACCATTAGATTCTTCAAGGAGATTCTAAGGGAAGGGAGCTCAATTTTGATGGAAAGAATGGCCTTAGTACTGTAAAAAAGGGTGAATAGAGTGGCTCTAGTGGGGGTATGAATGAAAGTGTGAGAGGCCCAAAGGGTGGAATTCAACCAAAAGTGCCACTCATGACAAGCATCATCAACTGTCTTCTTGAGGATTTTCAGGATAGTTTTGTTTGTAGCCTCTGCTTGACTCTTACCTTGTGGGAAGTACTTGGAGGAATAGTGTTGGGTAATGACAAACTTCTTACATAGCTCTATGACATATTTGTTCTTGAAAGGGGTCCCATTATTTGTGATAATATCTTGAGGGATGCCATAATGATAGATAAGGTAGTTCAAAATAAACTTTGAAATTTGTTTTCCAATGGTGTAAGTAAGAGGAATGGCTTCAACCCATTTTGTAAATTACTATGTAGCAGCAAGGATGTATTTGTTTCCATTGGAAGAATTTAGAAATCTCTAGCCAACCAGGTCAAGTCCCCAATGGGAAAAAGGGCAAGGTGTGATGATAGGTTGAAGGGATTGGGAGGGGGTGTGTATCAAATTGTCATGCTATTGAAAAGGTACACACTTCTTCATATAGTGATAAGTGTCTTGCTCCATAGTAGGCCAATAGCATCCAGTGCGTAATAGTTTATTGGTCAAAGTGAGCCCGCTAGAAAGGGCCCCATAGATCCCTTGATGTACCTCCTCTAAGTATGTTTGTGCTTCCTCTAAATTCAGACACCTCAGAAGAGTTTTGCCAAAGTGTTTCCGAAATAAGGTATCACCAAGGATTGTGTAAGGTGAGGTTCAAAAAATGAAGTTTTTACATTGATTTGGGGTGAGGGTAAGAAAGGGTAGTTCCATCCTTAAGGTAGGAATAAATTTCTTGGTACCAGGGAGAATTAGGACCAACAATTTCACATACCACCCCAGTCTTTGGTTGGTCATAGGAAGGGACCGTAAGATTATCAATGAGAAACTCACACCACCAACTGTGTTCAAGCAGGGATATCAAAGACCCAATGGTTGCCATAGCATCAACTGCTTTGTTGTTTGTGCTTGGGATCTACTAGAAGATAATATCTGTGAAATGTTGTTTCAGATCTTCAACCATCTGATGATAGGGGAGTAATTTGTCATCCTTTGTTTGATATTCATCTAGGACCTGCTTGATAACCAACTAAGAGTCACCAAGAATTAGTGAACTGAAGATTTTCCACTAGACGGCTTGGCGAAGTCAAGGCTTCATATTATGCAATATTTTTTGTGCATGGAAATTGTAGTTTATAAGATTTAGGGATGATATCTCCTTAGGGTGTGAAAGAGAATACCTACCCCCGAGCCTTTTTGTGTAAAAGATCCATCAAAATAAATCTTCCATGAGACACTCGGGGTAATATTGAGAACATATTCATCTGGAAAATCTGTAATGATTGGATGGTCCCCTTGAATAGGTGCTTCAACTAACTGATCTATATTCACTTGGCCTTTAATAGATTTTTGATCCACATAAATAATGTCAAATTCACTCAGAATCATGACCCATTTAGCAGTGCGTCTAGTAAGAGAAGCTTTAGACAACATATATTTGAGTGGATCAATTTTTGCAACAAGTTGTATCTTATGATTAAACATGTAGTGGAACAACTTCTATGTACAAAAGACAATGACCAAACAATATTTTTCAATAGGCGAGTAATTCATTTCATAACCCACTAGTGTTTTGCTGAGATAATAAATTGCTCACTCTTTTCCATTGTCATCTAACTGTGTTAAAATAGCACCTAGTGCAACTTCAGTAGCTGATATGTACAAAATTAGAGGCCTACCTAAGACAGGCAATGCCAGCACTGGAGGGTTAGTTAGATATCCTTTCAACAGTTTGAACACTGTTTGACATAGGCAATCCCATTGAAACTTGATAATTGTTTTTGTAATAGGTGAGAAAAGGGATGCACTTTATCAACCAACTGTGACATGAATATTTTGTTAGATTAAAGTTTACCTTGTTGACTACGTAGCTATTTTAATGTCCTGGGAGGCAAAATTTCTAAAATGGCCTTGAATTTCTTTGGCTCAAATTCTATGCCTCTACGAAACACAATATAGCCTAAAAATTTGTCGGATTGAACTCCAAGGACATATTTCTTGGGATTGAGCCAAAGCTTGTACTTCTCCAATCTTTCAAATATTTTAATGAGGATGGAAATATGTGAGTTTCATGCCTTTGATTTTACCAGAAGGTCATCCACATAATATTCCATAATAACATGGAGGAGATCATGAAAGATAGTGGTCATTGCTCGCTGATAGGTTGCACTTGCATTTTTAAGACCAAAGGGCATGACCTAATAAAAGAATCTACCCCAAGGAGTTGTGAATGCAATCTTATATTGATCTTCTTGGGCTATTCTGATATTATTATACCCATAAAATCCATCCACGAGGGACACCATCTCATGTACAATAGTCAAATCTATTATAATGTCAATATTTGGTAGCAAAAAATCATCCTTAGGAAATGCTAAGTTCAAATATCTAAAGTCTATACAATTACATATGCCCCTAGTAGGTTTAGCTACTGGTACAATGTTAGAGACCCATTTGGGATAATCAATTGGTTGAATGATCTTGACATCAAGCATTTTTTGAAGCTCAACTTTGACTAACATAGAAACTTGTGGATGCATCTTGCGTAACTTCTACTTAACAGGTTTCACCTTTGGATCAATGGAAAGATGATGTACTACTAGATATGTATCCAATTCATGCATATCTTTGTAAGTCTAGGAAAAATTAGTTTGTTTTTTCCTGAGGAATCTAGTCATAGCTTTCTGTTCTTGATCATTGAGTGAGGCTACAATATATGTAACCTTTGGATTTTCTTCTGTACCAAGATTGGTTTTATTGTGTCTTCTATAAGGATGGAGGATTTTTTTAGCTATAAAGATATGAATGAAGGATCAACTTCTCCCTCCTCTAGCACCTCAAAAAGGTTTTCACTGGAGGACACATCCTTTATTTTATCTTTTCCTTCATCCAAAGGTGCCTACGAGAGGTTTTTACAAGGAGATATTTTATTTTATTTTTGTTTTTTATTTTCATTTTCATTTTTGTGACTAAGAGTGTTGACTTGGCTACTGAAGTAGGCTTTCTCGATGTAGTGGATCTGATGCTTGTATTCTAAAAGATTCTTAAGTCCAAAGAGTGATAACACTACCTCGTTCAAATCATATATGTCTAAATATGGTAGTGAATCTTGCCGATCCCAATTGATTAGTTTAGGGTTTTGGAGGGGAAGGCTAATGGATGAAAGGTCAACTTTTGTGATGGTAAGGACACATGCATAGTCATCGCAATCATGTTTAATATATTGGAAAGGTACTTTAATGAAATCCTCTTTAGTGTTTGAGTCAGATTCAACTAAATAATAATCCTTAACAAAGTTAGTCTTAGGTTATAAGGAACCCAATCCTTTGCCACACAGATAAAATTTTGCTGTAATGATGGTCCTTCTTCCTATTTCTTTTGATTTGAGACCAGTACCATGATATCCCATGATTTTAACAATGAGAGTGGATTTTATATACTTTTCTTTGGGAAAGGTTACTGATTTCTCTTCTTCTTCTTCCTTGTAAATCCAATCTAGGACATTAGATTCCATGTGCTCATCTGATAAGGATCCCCAGTGTTCAAAAGTAGTCTTTTTGAATTTCATGATGTCTTTTCCTCCTGAGGGAGTTAGTTGTGAAGGTTTTCCATAATATTTTTGAGATAAGGGGAGTTTTCCAATGCACATAACACTTTCAAACTTATATTCCCCCATGCCTTGATATGTGAATGTTGTTTTCTTCTCAGACTCACGAATCTTGTCTTCAATGACCTTTTCTTTTCCTTTGGACTGATTTGAGGGGATTTCAGATGTCTCTTTAGCACTCTTAGAGGAAAATTGTTGAATTACAACTGGAATGGAATTCTCTTTTTCAATAGGTCAAGAAAATTCATTCAAAGGACAATAATTTGACTATCTACCCTCCAATATTTTGCAATACTAAAAAGTTTTAGGATCTCCAGGAATAGTGGTTTATCTTCCATGATGTGGGAAATTCAGACATTGATGATATGTAGAAGGTACACCTTTGATAACATGTATCCATGGTCGTCCCAACAAGGTATTATATGGCAAATCAAGGTCAAGCATATGACAAACTATTTAAATTAGGGATGGGCCCACTTGTAGAGGGAGTGTTATCAAACCTTTACTCTCCCTTTCTCTATCATCATAAGCCTTTATTGTGATTCTTTTATTTACTTCAAGAAGGTCTTCAGAAAGATCAATGTTTCAAATTATTTTTAATGTACATAAATTGAGACCAGATCCACCATCTATAAGGACTTGTTTGATTTTTGTGGAATGGATTTTGGCTTCAATATGGAGGGATTTATAGTGTTGGATGTCTAGGCCACAAAAATCTTTGTCAGTAAAGACCAAATGATCTTGTGCAGCTAAATTTACAACCATAGCTTGGAACTGGGAAGCATTAATGTTTTCAGGAACACGAGACTCATTAAGGGATTTTTTGAGAACTTCTTTAGGAATGGTGGATGAGCGGAGAACATCGAGGATAGATATTTGTGTAGGCATCTTTCCTAAATGGGCCAAAAAATCATAGAAGGAAGTGGGCCAAGTAGCTATGGATGGTGCAACTGGTGGATTTGCAGAAGTTGATGGATTGTTAGCGGGCTAGATAATAACTCTTGGTCTTTGGGTGGTAGCATTTTAATAGTGCCTTTGAGTGTTAGAATTTTCACATGGTTTTTAGTCTCTTCAATACATCCATAGAGGGCATCAAAACCAAAGACATCATTCTCCTTTAGAATTCCACATGTTGGATCGTCACCTATGATGGTGTTTGTGGAATAATCATAAGGAATAGAATTGGACGTGTTATTTTGATTGTGTTTAGGAAACAATTCATTGTAGAATTTTAGTTTCACATTTGATGATGATGGATTTTGTCCTTTAACCTTAATTTTTCCATCGTCTATAAGGTCTTGGACAAATTATCTCAATTTCATGCATTTCTTGGTATCGTGCCCCTTGATGCGATGATAATCACTATATTTGTTGTCTTTATACCAAGCAGGCTTGGGCTGATTTTCATCAAATGAATGAGTGTTAGGATATAACATCATGCCTTGATCCACTAGTCGTCGAAAGACCACATCAAGTGACTCTGTGAGAGAGGTGAATTGTTGCCGCTGTGGGGTATTGTTGTTATTTTTATTGTTGCTATTGTTATTATTATTGTTATTGTCATTGTTATTGTCATTGTCATTGTCATTGTCATTGTTATTGTTATTGTTATTGTTATTGTTATTGTTATTGTTATTGTTATTGTTATTTTTATTGTTATTTTTATTGTTATTTTTATTGTTATTGTTATTGTTATTGTTATTGTTATTGTTATTGTTATTGTTATTGTTATTGTTATTGTTATTGTTATTGTTATTGTTATTGTTATGAGGGAACAAATATGACTGATTATGAGGCTTTTGTTGAGATTGTTGTTGTTGTTGTTGTTATGATTGTTGTGATTGTTCAGATTGTTTTGATTAGATGCTTGGACATTTTGGACGTATTTGGTATATTTCACTCCATCATTGACAACTCCTTTGTTCTTAGTCCAAAATTTTGGTTTTCATTGTTAAAGGAATGGGTATATTGTTTAATGACACCCTTTTGCAAAAGTCCATCTTCAATGTTTTTCCCCTTTTTAAAAAGAGACTCAAACGTGTCTAGAGAAGCCATTTTCACTTGGAATAACATTTCAGATACCAAATTTTTAGTAAATATTTTGATCAAATGATTTTTGGGTATCTTCCAAGGCATACAATTTGCAATGTGTCTCCATCTTTGTAAAAAGTTGGCAAAGGTTTCACCGTTCCTTTGCTTGGTGTTACACAGATGACTCAATGACCCTTGATGTTCAATTTTGTAAGAATATTGTCTAATAAATTTCTCTGTGAGGTATGAGAATGTAGATATGGATCCATGAGGGAGGGCCATGAACCAATCCAAAGTAGGACCACCGAGACTCCTAGTGAAGAGCCTCTTTAGATAATTCTCATTGTAGGTGATCCCTTGACATGAAATATAGAATTATTTGAGATGTTAGAGCAGGCATGTATCTCAAACTTAGGTATCTCAAAGTTTAGAGGAAATAGTTGCAAGGTTATCAATTTTTCAAATGGATAAGGACATATATCTTCAAAGGAGAACTCTTTCTTTTCACCATTTTGCAGGATATGCGCAAGATTTTTGAGGTCATTGACTTGTTGGGATAAATTAGGAGCATTGTGAGGCATGAACTATGGTCCAAAAGATTGTCCACCTCCTAATTGTGAGGGTGAAAATCCTATCGATGTCATACCAACTGTAGGAGGAGGCGTATAATAATAAGCTTAGGATGTTTTTTGAATGAATGTCTTGATTGCGGATGATGGAAATGTTAATTGTGATGATGAAACTGGATGTGTAGATGAGGGGTGGAAGTATGCCCTATGTTGAAAACACTAGTACCAGCGCTGGTAGTGGTGTTCATTGTGGTATGAGTGCTATTATGAAAGGTTATGTTGGGAAAGACACTAAGGATCTATTGAAGTTGTTCCCCTGTTAGTTGAAATCTTGGTTGTGAAGTTGATGCAGGACTGATGTACAAGGTCCACCTGAAGTGGCTTTGACTTTGTCTTGAGATGATGTTACATTAGAGACTAAGGTTGTGGCCATGTTTGCAGGGGTTGTAGCCTTGATGATATTGCTGACAAGGAGAGATTCATCAAAATTGGTGGATACTGTGACACTATTCTTGATAAGATTCATAAAAATCTCTCCACCATTCCAACTAATGGCCTTCTCAACCATATCTAGATTATTTGGATCACTAATGAAATAATTTTCTTGAGTAAATATTTCATCCTGATCAACTAATTTTTTTTCTTCAGGGACATTGGTGATGTCTTTAGTGTGTACTTCCTCCCCTTGAAAGAAGGGATGAGAGAAAAAGGATTCTCATCATCGTGGTTGGTGTTTATTTGTGTGTGCCACATGTTTTTATCTTGAGATCGAGTAACTACCAAACAATGGTAACCTCCAAAATATGAAGGATGAAGGATGAAGTTTGGGAATGTTGAATAGTGATGATCTTGGGAGAAAAGGATTTGGAATTTATTTTATTTAGATTGGATTTGATTGATTGTTTGGATTGAATCGATTTGGATTTGATTAAGAATGATTGATTGATTGATTGATCTGAATTAGATTTGAAGGTTTTAAGATAAAAACCTAGGTGATACAAGACCTTAGGAGGATAATGCAAACACAAGGGATTGATTAGGATAATATCCTCTTCTACTTGGAGATAGACTTGTGATCCCAAGAAAAATAGGACAAGATCAACAGATTTGATTACTTGAGACAAAATGATGTTTTACAAGTAATAACATATTTGTTGGAGATAAAGGTCTGAAACACTTTGATTGAGATCTTTCAACCTAACAAGAATGAAGGAGTGAAATATTGGATTGGATTTGATTGGTTTGATTATAGTCCAAGGATAATTAATTTTATTTGATCCAAGAAGGAATTATGATCTTGTGATAGTGAGGAGGTGATGAATTGATTCAAGATTCAAAGGTCAGCAATGATGATCATCTAGTTGTATTTCTCAAAATGGATGCAAGCATGGTTCACATGAGCTTTGGCCATCATACGGGAAGATTTGATGTTGAAGATGATAGCGTCAAATTTCTCAAAGTCCTTGATTTATTTATGAATAGATTTGTTGATATGTTGATACTCCTTGGCTTTTCTATCACCTTCTTTCTTCTCTCTATAAACACAGGGAGTTGGGAGTTTGATTTTCTTATGCTTTCCTGAATTGGTCATGTATCGTGGAGACAATGTTGATTTTAACTCGTCAGATATGTGTTTTGTGACAATTGATTTTAAGAGCTTCTGAGAAAACAAATTTCTGATGCTTTTGCAAAGTCTGATAGCTCACTATTTTTAGGCAGAGATGAAGGTTCTCAGATGAAAATGATGATCTATAGAGATGGCCATTCCAAGTCAGAGATGATGATTCTCAGATGCAGATGACAGTCTCAAGTCAGATACGTTAGTTTGGTTTTAGAGCATTTTTTGATGAAATATGATCAATTAGGGTTCTCCAGTCTAATTTTTGGTCAATCTATTCAATGGAAAGAACAAATTTTCAAGCATTCAAAAAAGAAAAATAATACTCATGTCTGAAAACAATCCAGCAAGGGACAAAGAAACCTTGCAAGCTACAAGAACTAGTGACAATGAAGCTGATACAATGTAATGTCTTTTAAGTACGTATGTTCTTGGTGAAGTTTCAATATAGACAGTCAAGCATAGTTCCTATCCTAAGGAATTGGTAGAGCATGAAATTCCTCACTCGCAGACTTAGGCACACTTCAAGAGCTAATCAGAATACGAACACTGCTAACCATGCAATGGGTTAACAATGTTGTATTAGCCAACTCCAAATGCTAAGGAAGACATGATATGGAGAGTGTCTTGGGGAGGTTATTATCCTACTTGCACTTGGATTATCATGCTTTTAGGGGTGAATCAAGTAGCTTCTATTCTAAGGTTCTTAGTATGGGTTTCCGTTCGAATACATCCTCTATGTGTGCGCAAGCACAATTAAGATGTATATCCCTGCAACGCACCTTGGCACAAGTAGTCACTTAAACATGATTGAGACCATAAGGCCATACTACGTGTTAGGTGACAACCAAGTATAAGCTCAAATGGTATCCGACATCCGAGGCTTTGGCCCCAAGAAGCAAATTTGATTAACGTGATTTGGAGTAGTGTCACTTACACCTCGTTCTCATGTGGGTCATTTCTAGGAGATTTTTACCTCAACCAACATGACCAACTAAAGGATTAATTCAAAAATAATGGATTGACAATGAAAGGAGTCTACATTTCTGATTTTTCCACAAGGAGAAAAGATCGTACTCTCCTATCCAATATTGTTTTCTCCCAAACACATCAAATAGATTGTTCATTCCCAAGGTTACATTCTAATTGAAATATCAAATGAGTTTAGATTTCTAATTGTCTCATTAAAGAAAAGATCCTACTCCCCTATCACTTAACAAGACACTACAAGCAAACCTTTGTTAAGGTGCCAAAGAAAAGATTAAAGAAAACACAATGTTTGTTTGTATCTCCTAGGAAACTTGCAAGACAAAAGATGAGTAGTTTGATGTTTGTCAATGTCTTCTACCAATGTCCTGCAACTCAAAATGTTAGTAGTTTCTGATGTTAATCTTCAGATTCGAGGTGTTGTAAAAACCCAGATGGATTAGTTACACACAAGCTTGCTAGAAATTTAATTTTTTTTATCATAGAGCGTAGATGAGAGTTATAGGTCATAGACGATGATCTACACAGATGAAAGTTAGAAGACACAAATGATAGTAAAAAATCATAGATAAACATTAGGGAGTGCAAATGAAAGTCAACAAGCATAGATGATAGTCAACAGGCGCAGACGACAGTCAATAGGTGCAGACAATTATCAGAGAGAGAAAATGATTGTCAGAGAGCACATATGTCTATTAGAGCACAAATGATGATTAATAAAGCACCTATAAAATAGTATATCTGATAGCACAATCCCTGAGGAGTGGAGACAAACAAACCTAGGCATAAATGACAATCTGCGGAGATGACGGTTAACCTACACAGACGATAGTTTAAAAACTAGAGTCAGTTTACTGTGATTAAAAGGATATTTTTGAAATTTTTGGCCAGCATTTAACTTTGTAAAATTGTTGTTCTGACAGAAAGCCGAGAGCTAAAAACCCAAAATTTATCAAAAAAAAATTTAAAACATTAAAAATTTAAGTCTTTTTTAGGAAGGACGGAGACAACGATCTGTATAGATGACCATTCTACGCAGATGATTATTCTAGATTGGAGATGACTCTCCGTGATTGGCTCCAGAAAATGATGAAAAAATTTGAATTTTTTTTTTAAATTTTAGGGTTGTGGGTCCCACCGAACGTGCCAAAATGTGTATGATAAAAACCTACCTGTGTGGAACAAGCTCATACATGCAAACATTTATAGATATAAATCATTCAAGATACATTAACATATCAAAACTTATTCCTACACAAAGCTTTCCACCATAACCTCTAATGAGCCTTGTTGATTTTCTCTTAGAGATGGTTGTGGGTTTTCTCTCCCAAGATAATATCTTAATCCAAGACATACACACAAATACCCACATGTTGTGTATGTATGGAAAATGTTGTAGATATATATTACCTCCTAATCCAAGACAAGGAGATCCCAATTCATTAACCAAAAGGAGATGATCAATGCAAAAAGGAATCAACTGGTTATGGATAAAGAGGGGAAGGGGGTCTAATTTCTTAATTATAAAGTAAACCAGTAGATCTGAAAGATTAGGATGAAATGAAACACTTATCTTGAAATGTAGCAGATCTAGAAATTGTTGTTTTCTGGTGTCTGTACTGGGTTTCTAGAAATTATGGAACCTGCCCTGGCCTGAAAACACAGAGATGGAGAAAACCCATAAATTGTTTTCTTTTCTGAGGAAGGTCAACCTTGACCCAAATACAGGGGCTTTGTACCCCTTTAAGTCGACCTTGACTTGCGCTGCTCTGACAAAAATTCTGTTCGCAGATCCTAAATTTTTTTTGAAAAGGGTATCCATATCAACTCTGTAATTCGCTATTCCATTTCTGTACCTGCAAGAAAAATGGTTTTATTTGTTGGGGGAGGGGTTTTCCTTAGTCAAACCCTAATTTTAGGAATTAACCTTGAAATCAAAACTAAAATGGAGAATGCTAGCAAGTAGTAGAAGTAGATCTAACAAAAAAGCTATGATATTCAATAGATATGCAATTGTATTTCAAATGTAAACAAGCATGTTAATATGAAAGCTTAGACTCAACATTAAAAACCATAAATGTAAATCAAAACCTCCATGATTATATGTTTGGAATCCATCTTGAAGAAAGAATGAATGAATCTTGAGGATATTCAAAGGATATTGAAGGAAGATCACACCACCATGATGGATAGATCTAGGGTTTGAATGATGAACCTTGAATACTTGAACCAAATCCCTTCAAAGGATTGAATTCTTGAATCCTTTATCTTCAATGGAGAACTTGAATGCTTGAGAAGAAGACTTGAAAACCTTGATTGAACACTTGGAAGCATGTGGAACAATGGATGCTTGAAAGTAGATGATTGCTTCGATAGATTATGTGTAGATGACCCTCATTATTATTTTTACATGGATCCTTCTTGAAAATGAGAGGAGAAGGCTTCCTTATATACTATTCTAGGGCATAAACTTCTAGAGAGGATGACATATAAGAATTAAATTCCAATTAGGCTCATACTCCTAGAAGTGGACCTATATTAAATATATTTTTTAGAGTCACCACTTTGAAGCCCGAAATAGCCAACCCAAAAGTGGGAAAATAAACTTTTGATTTTCCCCCGCATCTAGCACACTTTCCAATGAAAAAGGGGGACCTGGGTCAAGGTTGAGGTCGACCTTGACCCAGGGGGTTAAGACCCCTAGAAAATATGCCAGGTGGGGAAAACAATGCCTAGAGAGGCCCAATTAGGGTCCTAAATAGGAATAGAGGATGGAAAAGGGGAAGAAATTAGAGGACAACATGATAATGGCCCAAAATACCCCCTAAGGAGGGATAAAAAGTCTTAACATGGAAGTGGTTCCATTTTAAGATGATACATTAAGCCCCCACTTTAGCGGGAGTATGGAAATCAAACATACTCACAGTAAAGTTAGAAGAAAGACTCCAGTAGATCACAACGAGGTAGAACATCACTTAGTCAAGGACATGAGCCCCCAGGCCAAGGATTCTAACTCAACATACATGGACAAAGGCACGAAAACAAAGACAAAGCTAAAAGACACAAAAATAGGGGTGAAACTTGAAGTTGAGGTTGAGGTGGAGAAACTTGAGCAGGAGATTGAGATTGAGGCTAGGGTGGAGATACAGGTTGAGAAAAAATAACATGATCCACATGGTTAAAAATATGATTGAGATCATCCATCTTTGAATTATAAACAATATCAACAGAAGATGGCTGAACAATGGTATTAGTATCGTGTGTAGGCAAATGATTCATATAGATTTGGAGGTTTTGATTAGGAGGAGAGATAGATTTGTTCCCACTACCATCAAAATTATCAATAGATAAAGCATTAGAATCAATTAAGTCTTGAACCTTATATTTTAGAGAATAACACTTCTCAGTATCATGGTCATCCTGACAATGGTATTGACAAAAGGCTTTGGGATCTAAGGATTTGGATGCCATCGTAGTAGGAAGAAGAGGTCAAATAGGAGGCAAATTAATCATATTATAATTCAAAAAATTACTCATAATATAATGTAAAGATTCAGAAAGAGGAGTAAGCATACAATTCGGAGGAAACATAGTGGATGCAAAAGAGACATTGTTGGATGCAACAACAACTTGATCAACAAGTGCATTTGCTTGCTTATTTATCTTGTCATAGTTGTTAGGTTTCTAAAACTTGTTGGGATTAGGAGAAACATCTCTCTTATCAACTGGAATAGGAGCCATTAGAGCATTTCTCTCAAATTGACTCACTTGTAATTGATAATAATGAAGTGCTACACAAAGTTGTTGAAAAGAGGTAAATTTAGTAAGCAAAATCTTATTTCTAATATCCTTTTGAAAATTTGAAATAAACATATGTTGAATATCAATGTCAGGAACATGATAAGAAATTTGAGCATACAAATGCTTAAATCTACCAATAAATTCAGCCAATTTTTCTTTAGTATTTTGTTTACAATGCATCAAATTAGTTAAGGACAATTGCGTACCAATGTTATTTTGGAACTATTGGATAAAGGCAGTAGCAATTTTTGGAAAAGAATCAATAGAATAAGGAGGCAAGGAACAATACCATTGCAAGGCCTTATCACAAAAAGTTCTAGCAAACAACTTGGCTAAAATCCAATGGTCATGGGCATAGTCACTACAAAGGATTTGAAATGTTTTAACATGAGTGACATGATCTCTCTTATCATTGTAATTCTCAAGATGAGTCATATCAGCTTGCTGAGGGATAGGAGCATGAATAACGTGAGCATGAATAACGTATAGAGATAAAGGACTACCCATGTCACATGTAGGAATACTAAACTTGGATTGAGTTAAGAACATAATTTTTTTTGTAAAGAGGACATAGTTTGAGCCAGACTAACAATTATGGAATAATTAGAAGAAATAGGAGGCATAAAAATAGTAGGAACACTAGGAAAAGTGTAGTAAGCAGTAGGAATGGAAGACACAACCGGTGGAACAATTGGAACCATAGTTGGAAGAGGGTTGGAATAGGTAGAAGGAACACTATGGTAAGAAGGTAGTGATGTAGGTAGAGACACCAGTGGAACACTCACAGGAAGAGATGGAAGTGGAAGATTTAAAGCTAGAGGATTGGAATATGGAAGAGATGTAGTCACTAAAGGAGGAGTGTAGGTAGGAATGCTAGGTAAAGGAATGAAAGAAGGTTCCAGACTAGTGATAGGAGGAGTGAGTCCTAGATCTTGAGCTTATTGAACTAAAGGTTTGACATTTAAATGCACAAGATGAGTGATACCATGCAAGATATTAACAACTTTATCACTATCACAAAGCACTTTCTTAAGGGCCTCTATAGCTTGAATAGAATATTTATTATGGTTTTCTTGAATAAGCCAATTTCCCATTTTATCAAGTTCAGTTGAAAGTTTTTGGACTTGTTCAGGAGGAACTCTTAAAGCATCATCCTCATCATGAGATGAGTGAGAAGAGTTATGCTCCGTAGAAGGATTGGAATTATGAGTGATCAAATTTTCATCCAAGATCCTAAGGAAAGGACAGGAAGACCTAGGGTCAAAGGAGCCCATAAGTCTATGACTTCTTCTAACTGGGATATTATAAGTAGGACTAGAGGTAGTAAAACTCATACACCAATGCAATGCAAATGAACTAAATTAGGAAAACACAAGGCATGAACAAATAAATGTTTTTGTATTTTTTATTTATATGATTTTTTAATTTTTGAAATATAAATGCAAGAACATAAAAGAAGGATAATCTAATATGCATGCAAGATCTAACATGAAATGTAAATCTAACACCACAAAAGAAAGAGTTGTCTTAAGCGGGTTCACCAAAATGTAAAGATGAAAAAGACGTGAAGATGGTAATAGGAACAAGAGACTTGCACATCTAAATAATACCCTTTACATATAAAAATTTGGGGAAGGTAAGATTCTCCTCTTTGCCCCAAATTCACAAAGGAAAGATCCAAATTGATTAACCACAAGAAAATGGTCAATGCATAAATGAATCAATCGATTAGAAATAAGAAGAAAGAGGAAAACCTTAGATTCCATTTTGGAGGAGAGTGTGTAATAGATCTAAAATGATTAAAATATTAATTGAAATGAATTGAAGACAAATACTAACCTCAAAGTATAGTAGATCTAGAAATTACTATTTTTTGGTGTCTGTACTGAGTTTTTGGAAATTGTACAACCTGCCATGGCCTAGAAACACAGAGAGATAGAGAAAACCAAGAAATCATTTTATTTTATGAGCAAGGTCAACCTTGACCCAAATATGGGGGCACAATTGTATGCCTTTATGTCGACCTTGACCTGCACTATTCTGATGGAAAATCTATTTGTGGATCCTGAAAGTTTTCTGAAAAGGGTATTCGAATTTGCTTTGTAATTAGTTGTTCCATACCAATACCTACAATAAAAAAAAGTTTTTTGTTGTTTGGATGAGGGGTTTTCCTTTGTCAAACCCCAGTTTTGGAATTAACCTTGAAATAGAATTGAAGTTGCAGTAATAAATAAAGTAAATAGAACAATTCACCTTGCTTATGTTGAAACCCTTGTGGAGGATTTGAATCCTTGAATCCACAAGTATGGATGATCCAAATGGATTTGTAATTGTAGGATGTAGGATGTCTCAAATCAATTTCCTTAGATCTTCAATACCAATCTTGAATGGATCTTGGAATAGGAAGAATCTTGAATGGATATGTATGGAGAAATCTTCAACAAGAGGGCTCCATAGAGCTTGAATCCTTCAATGGCTACTAATGGATCTCCTTAATGAATTGAATCTTGAATGATTGAATGATTGAATTATTTAATGTTTGAATCTTGAAAGTAGACAACTGCTTTGATAGATTATGCATAGAAGATCCTTGGATTATCCTCCTTGAAAATGAGAGGAGAAGGCTTCCTTATATACTAGTCTAGGGCACAAAATTCTAGAGAGGCCAACATATGAGAATTAAATTCCCATTAGGTTCATACACCTAGAAGTGGACCTATATTAAATATCTTTTTAAGAGTTGCCACTTTGGATCCCAAAATAGCCAACCTGGAAGCGGGAAATAATTCTTTCCAAACCCCGACATCCAAAAATCCTTGAAATTTGAAATTTAGACCTTGGGTCAGGGTCGAGGTCAACCGTGACCTAGGTCAGGGTCAAGGTTGAACTTGAACTAGGTTATGGTCAAGGTTGACCTTGAATCAGAAGGTTGACCTTGACCTTGAGGTCAAGAACCTCAAAATCTCAGCGTAGGATACCGGAGACAAGTAGGAGAGAAGTGGAAAACAGGGCAGGACAAGGGAAAAACTAGATCCAACTCAAAGACCCCTTCAAGGTTTTTGAAATGACCCCAAACCACTTACTTGGAGGGATAAAATAGTACTAAATGGAAGTGCTTCCATTTTTCGATGATGATGATACAAAAATAATAAAAATGCAAACTAGATGCAATGATATTGAATAACTCAAGAACTAGTCTTAAGCATTCAATTTATGAGATGGAAGTAGGAATGAAAACTAAATGAAAGACTAGTATTGAATGCACCAACTAAGAATTATAAATAGAATGAAACTACCATAATAAGTCTAAGAAACTACCAAACAAGGTTAGCAATGAAAATCTCTAAATGCATACAAGATCTCTAGACACAAATTAGCATAATAACTCTAATGAAAAATAATGGGTCACATGTGGCATTCACATAGCTACCACATGAAGGACATATAAGCCTTGCAAGAGTCCAAGTTTTCTCACACATGTGTGAGCAACTTGAGATGTGATGGGTCAATGTGTACTTCAAGTACGCATGTAAGAGATTTTTCATAGATGTCATACACTTGGTCAAATGAATCATTTTTGGAAAGTGTAAGAAAGTGTCATCAAGGTTGTAAGAAACCTTGTTTGAGCATTTTTAGAATTCTTTGAAAAGGCAATTTTTAGAAATTTTCTCACACGTGTGAGAAAATAATTAGGACTAATGGGTGTATGAATCCAAAAGTTAGTCTAATTAACCCTAGTTAATTAGCAACTAGGTCTATTTGTTGAGAGTGATGTGAGGTAGGGTAGGATCTAGGTCTAGATTTAGGATTAATCTAAATTAAATTTAGACTAATCATAGTTTAGGAAAATATTAGAATGTGAGGGGAATAAATAAATTGAAAATTTATTTAAAGGGGTTTTATGGAGGAAATGTATTAAATAAAATTTAACACACTTAAGAGGGATGTATTTTAAATTATATTTAAATACTATAGAAAATGAACCAAATTTAATTAAATAGGTAGGAGAATATAACAAATATAATTAAATAATTATAATGTCAAGGGACAATTTTAGGCATCTAAAATTACAAAGTGACAACAATTTAGTTGCATTCACATATTGCGTTTATGTTAGATTAAATCTCACATTAATAATCATTATGGGATTTCTCAAGGAAAGTGGGGATCAATCATCCAAGCCAAATCATCAATATCAAAAGGAAGAGGTAAGGTCTATAAAATTTCCACAATCACAATATCTATCAAATGTATACATCAACGTACATCAAGAGTCCATCCATAACATAAAAATGGGGATACATATGTCCATCATTAAAAATATGATATCATCAAAAAGATCTAAGCATGTCTGCCTCCTAACTCTGTAGAATGACCCATCAACATAACATCACTTGTGCCTCTACCTACATCCATAGATGACCTTATGCTAACCCCCAGAAGCTATTGGTTTATCATCTATCAGGTTCTCTAATCCAATAATCACTCTTATACCATCTTTTGCAAACAAGTGAATCCTTCATCTTTGTTCCATTCACATCACATCAGTTGCAAGTGTTGTCAAAAAAACATTGATCTTCAATTTTGGAAAGTTCACTATCAAGGATTACAGGTCCTTCACCTAGAACCCAAGGAATCAAGGTCAATTTTGAGTCTATATCATAGAAATATATCTTTTTCTATTAAGACTCCATCATCTTAGACACACTTCATTTTGATCATATCCCACTTGGAACCTTTGTCTATCACTTGTTTGCAAAACCTTCATCAAGATTCTAGATCAATCAACCCATAATCTTATCTATCCAACCATCTATCAATCATCATCAATCAATCCAATATCAATCATCACAAATCATTCCATCTAGTGCAATATCAATCATCAAATATTTCCCTTCTAATCTATCAAGAGATCCATCTCATCATACTTTATCCGATCGATCTCTCGAGGGGGGATATCATACCCAAAATCATCTTGACCATATTATCTCTGGGGGATATAGTTGGCATCAAAAGCAGATCAAGGTTTGAGGCATTTTATCATCTTCAAAGTTCATATTTTATCAGGAATTAAATCGAAAAGGCTGACATTAATCAATTTTTTGCAATCAACATAAATCATTTTTCCTTAGTGCCAATGCTTGAAAAATCATCTCAATTTTAATCCCGAGGGGGCATACTGACACCATAGTGCATATTTTTGTTAATTGGGGCAATTTTTAAAATTGGGGACATCAGATGTCAAAATTATTTTTTAGATAAGGGCATCAAAATCGATTAATTTTCACAACAAATGTATCACACTATCAAGAAAACAACATCAACATTAGATCAAGCATCACATCAGCATCATATCAACATCATCATATTAGGGACTCACATTAGAACACCATCATCAGTATCACATCAGCTCATACATCAAATTAGGATCAAACATCAAACATCAGGTATTATTTGAACCAATGTGCTTCACACATTAATTCAAAGAGGGGCATTTGTATACACCTAAAAGTGGTCAATGCAAGTCAAAGCAAGGCAAATCACAAATCAATCAAATCCAAGATACTTTGAATTAATTACAATCAATAAATAAAATCAATAGGTAATTGAATTAATCATTTAATTTCTTAGTGCATCAATTGATTAAATTCAATTCATTAAATCAAACATGGCTAAATTAATTAATTCTTTTGAATTAATTAAAACCTAATTTCTCTCACCCACTACGACGTGACGAAAAGTCACTCAACCAATGGGGAATTAGAAAAGAGATCACATGGATCACCAAAAATCTTTTCTATCTTGACCACTCAATCCTATAAAGCAATCTTGTCCACATAAAGGGGACACACCACCCAACCTTAACCTCAACCATACTTTGACCATGGTTAAATCACTCTACCCCCTACCCTTGGGAATTCCTATAAATAGAAAGCATTTCTTAGTATAAATCGCCAATTCACATCTAGATCACCACTTTACCACCAATTCACATTTAGAGGACCAATTCACAATCAATTCACATCTACTCTATTACACTTTGCATCTATTAGCATTTATCTTTGAGCATTCTTAATTAGGATCATAATGGACATTTGCATTTATCATAGTTATTCATCAAGATGATTATACATTTTCTAGGTTGTCACTATGATCTCTAATGCAGTTGAGAGAAATAATCCTTAGAGCTAGAGAGAAATTAGATGGTCAATAGGTTTATCATTTCAATTGATCTTATCATAGTTTATCTTTCAATTCAATTTGAATAACATGTTATTAATGTTTCATTGAGTTTGTGTGCTGATCAAACTTACAAACTACAATAGTCACATAAAATACATGAGTCATATCTTCTCACTTGGTGTAAAATAATGTTATGGACCATGTCCTTCTTACACGACCCAAAAATTTTCTTGAATATTAACCATAGACATATTCTTCCAAATCCTTAGAGAGAAAATATATCTCCACATATTCTATTCAATATAAAGTCAAACCTAATAGCAACAAATCTATGAATCTTGAAGATGTAATCTTCTTGGCAAGAAGGAAGATCTCACTAATATTTATTCCCACATCTAAATAATTATCCCTTGACCATTAAATATATCTTGTACCTCTTAATCCCATACATAAACTAACATCATATAACCTATACTCATAGAAGAAGAAAATAGAATGAATATGAAAAATTAATGGGGATATACCTATCAAGTTGCATTCTCTACAAAACATACCTCCTTGGGAGTGGTATGAAATGGGTCATCTTCATGTGAAATTCTAAATCATCTAATTATATAAATAATCTCCTTGTTAGGTTATTCTCAAACTTGTATTTAGCTCAAGGTGTAGGTGCCATTATCTTCTTTCTAAGACCCATTGATAGACTCATTCTAATCTAGCATATTATGTCCAACAATGATATATGGCCTCACCCTAATCTATTTTGTAATCATATGTACTGTCATTATAATCTAATGTCTTAAACCAAACTTCAACTACAACATTAGATAATATTCAAGAGTGTCTCTCTCCAAGAAAAAATGATCATTATACTTAACATCATAAGATTATCCCTAAATCGTGACTACTGTTCACATTACAACTTCAAGGAATTCGTTGTGGCATTTTTATTTTCATCTTAGTGCTATACTATTATATGTATATAACTAATAAATTTACCCAAAATTAGTTATATCATGCCAAGACCCATATAATTAATCCAAGATCCACCATGGAACAATAATACATGTCCTTAATGCTAGAAGACCATATGTTACTAAATGCAAAATTCACACCACTTCCAAACTCCCTCTGGCAATGTTTTGTATAGATTCATAATGAAAACCCATATGACATATTTAAAAATTAATTATGTCATTCCAAAGGTCCACCACATCTATACAATATTTTTCTATGACCTTTAACCAATAAGATAATATCACAAACAAGTGTATCCCTATACAAAGGCTCCCATTACTGTGATGTCAAAGTATATCGTATACTATTATTTATTTTATTAAAGATAAAAAATATAATCCTTCCTTATTCTAATGAGGTATTCAAAAGGAATTTTTAAACCATCAATTTCACTATATCTATGCTAATTACTATGTAAATGGTAAAATATAGCCAAAGGCCAACAAACCAAAATCCACACCTCCATGAGATTAAAATATTTTAACAATAAATAAGATGCTTAGAAAATAATTAACTCACCAAAAAATTATTGTGGTAGTTCACACAACAACATCAACATTTTATAACCTTTTCTCTCAATTTCTCAATCCAACATGTAACTATAAATCTATCACCCATAACCTTGTAATGCACACATGTGGTCTCATCTAGAAAGAACAAAATTGAGGAAATAGGCAAAATTTTCCCATGTCATGTACATTACATCCAAATATTGAAAATAAATTTATAACTTTAAGACTAACATGTGTTAGGAACTAGAATTTAATGAACAAGACTCTAACCATGCTTAAGAATATTCATCCTTGAATATAAAATGATCTCCATTCGAATAAAACTCAAGAATTACTAAAAAAAAAAAATCCACGTAAATAAACATTAATAGATTGCTAAATGAAAATACCATAAAACCTGTTGATGACAATTATTCAATTGTGTATTGTCATTGATGTCTACACAAGTATAGTGATGTTTACACAAATGTCTAATCCTATTCGAGCATAGTCAGTTCATGCCAAGCACTCTTGGGCATTGAAGATGACCAAAGTGATTTTAAGTTCTAACCGAGTTCACTTAGGTATCACAGTGTTGGTCGGGCATTGAAGGATTATAGTATTGACCGAGTAAAACAGTTAGTGTCAGCCGACTAAAAATAGTTTATATTTTATGGATAAATGGTTATATGCAGCTGATAGACGTGAGTTTTATTATTTATTTGGAAGGATATCAAGGCCAACTTGACAAGGCTTATATATATATATATATATATATATATATATATATATATATAAAGGTCAAGTTTGCATTGAAGAGAGAGAGAGAGTGTGTGTGTTTATGATATGAAGAGTGAAGGCAAAATCAAATGGGATCTCGATTGAGGACAGAACACAGAGGATTGCAAAAAAATATCCGATTAGTGAGGATCAAGTATTTAATTAATAACAATGATTTGAATCACCAAAGATAGTTTCTTATCAAAACATATCAATCCATTGTTACTTTCTACCAATTGTAGCAGTGATCAAAATCTCTGAACAGAGTAGACTTAACAGTCTTTTGTAAAACCTCTCACAAGGTAACATTTCTACATTGAAGTGTTTAAAGACCTCTCACAAGGCCACTCCTTACAGGGTGATTAAATCCTCTAACAGGGTCACACCTAATAGTGTGTTATTGTAACCTTTAACAGGGTTGGCTCCTAATAGGACTCACTTCAGAAGAGTGAAAAATAGTGACTAGTCTCAATTGGTGGTTTTTCCCATATTGGGTTTCCATGTTAAATCTTGGTATTATCTATGTACATTTCATTTGCTTTATGGTTTATGTTTATGCAATTAATTACTAAAGATAATCACAGTTAATATCTTAAGATTTTCTATGTTAACCGAGTGACAGTAGAATATCTATGTTAACCGAGAAACAATGACTAATTTGTTTAAGACATCTAAGGGACTTGGATTTGTTTTTGTGGTAGCTGATTCACCCCTCCCCTCTCAGTTACTCAACTCATTTCCAAAAATTGGTATCATATCTCCAAGTGATTTTAGAGAAGGTTTTAAGGCCTAAGATAAAGATCATAGATGTCTTACAAAAGGGAGATCCTGAAGCTTAACAAAGACAATTTTGCAGCATGGTAAGATTTAATGAGACTACATCTATCTACCATTGGAGATACTGGTTTACAATTCTTGGATCATAGGTATGTGGAACCACCGAGACCTTTAACTGTAGATCAGATGATAGACATGAATCATCACAATATAATGATGATTGATATAGCCTCTGCACTTAGCTATTCCAAATTTGATGATGTCAAGGACTACCCTACTACCTTTGATATGTGGAACAAACTACATGATATTCATGGAGGAGATGTTAATGTAAAGAGAGCCAAAGAAGAAAGTCTCCAAGGTCAATTTGATTTGATGAAAATGAAAGAAGGAGAGGACATTACAAAATACAATGAAAGAATCAAGAAACATGTCAGTGCCATCAGAGCTGCCGGTGGAGTAATTGAAGACACAACAGTGGTTAGCAAGGTATTGAGAACTTTAATTCCTATCTATGCAATTAGAGTTTCAGCTATTCAAGAAATGAGATGCAGTAATGGTATAACTCTAGATGGATTGATTGGAAGATTATCAACCTTTGAATTGGATAAATTTGAAAATTACTCTCCTAATCTTGGAAATCTTGAGTCTACATTCAAAGCTAAACTAAACCTTGGAAAGATGAAAGGAAAATAGATTGATAGTGACAGTGATGATGAATTTGATGATGAAGATCTAGAAATCATTGAAGCATTACTTGCAAGGAGAGCTGCAAAAGCAAAAGGACAGTACAAGGGAAGAATACCATTAATTTTCTTTTCATGTGATGAGGTTGGTCACATTGTTGCTAAGTGTCCAAAAAAGGAAGACAAAGGTGAGAAAAAGTTCAACAAGTATAAAGGCAAGAAAGATTAAAAAAGATACAAAAGCTACAAAGACAAAGGTAAGAAATATTGTTACATTGCTAAAGATTTTGATAGTGACGAAGATGAAGATGAAATGGTTTATATTTTTGTTAAGGATGAGTCAGATAATGAAGATAATGAAAAGACAACACTATATTCTCATATCAGCAAGAATGACACTTGGATAATTGATAGTGGTTGTTGTCACCACATGACTGGTGATAAAACCAAATTTAAACATATTAAGCACTATGATGGTGGGAGTGTCAGTTTTGGGAATGATGAACCCTCATATGTGAAAGGTAAAGGTTTTATTGCTTTAACAGAAGGAATCAAATGTGATAATGCTTATTGGGTTGAAGGAATAAGGTGCAATCTACTAAGTGTGGCACAACTAAATAGCATTGGTTTCAAGGTAGAATTCATGAATGGTAAGGCTAAGCTCCTGGATGGTAAGGGAAACCTAGTTGGAACTGGTAGACAAACTAAAGGTAATATATTTTATCTTGATCTCAATGAAAGTTCATGTTTTATTGCACAAGTAGAAGAAAGTTGGTTATGACATAAAAGGTTATGTCATGTGAACTTTGATGACCTGGTTAACATAAGAAAGAACAAAAGAGTAAGAGGAATTCATATTATGAAGAAACCTGAACTAGCAATATGCAAACAATGCCAAATTGGGAAGATGGGCAAAACTAGCTTCAAGAGCAAGAACTACAATACAAAAGAACTTTTGGAATTGGTACATATTGATTTATGTGGACCAATTGGAACAACAAGTTACATAGGTGAGAAGTATTTCATTCTATTTGTTGATGATCATTCCAGAATGATGACTATTATGTTTCTCAAAGAAAAATCAAAAGCTTTTTAGAAGTTCAAATGGTACCTAGCCAGAGTTGAAAAAGAAATAGGAAAGAAACTTAAATGCTTAAGATTTGATAGAGGAGGAGAATTAATTTCTAATAAATTCAATGAATTTTGCAATGAGAGAGGAATCAAAAGACAAGTATCTGGCTTAGGTACTCCACAGCAGAATGGTATAGTAGAAATAAGGAACACATCCATAATGGATTGTGCAAGAACCTTGATGATTGAAAAGAATGTTGCTACCAAATACTGGAAGGAAGTGATCAACACTGCAATTCACACCTTGAACTGAGTTCAACTGAAGAAAGGTACTGAGAAGACACCTTTTGAATTATGCTATGGCTATAAACCTAATGTTCATTATTTCAAAGTATTTGGAAGTAAATGTTATACTTGAAGGAAGAAAGAAATGGAAAGTTTTATGTAAAAGGTGATGAAGGTATATTCCTAGGCTACTCCTATAAAAGAAAATAATATAAATGCTTGAATCTTTCTATTCATAAAATCATAGAAAGTGTGCATGTAAGGATTGATGAGTTTGGATAAAGAGGTGAAGAAAAGAGAAGTAAAGAGCCTCAAGATTATAGAAACTCTATATATTATGAACCTGATACTATACCCGAGACACAAGCAATGGTGATTAGACAACATCCCCGTCAACCATTGAATTCATCTGCACAAGCTCAAATAGTTCAACCTGAGTTGCAACTTGTGTAACCTGAGCTGCTAGTAGAGGAAACTGAGTCACATAATGAAGAGACTGAGTCATAGACAGAGGGAACCAAGTATCAGATAGAGGCACCTGAGTCTTAGACAGAGGCACCCAAGTCTCAGATAGTGGAACCCGAGTATCAGACAGAAGAGAAGAGAAAAAAATTTG
Organism: Thuja plicata; assembly: GCA_018584345.1. Classification (NCBI taxonomy): domain Eukaryota; kingdom Viridiplantae; phylum Streptophyta; class Pinopsida; order Cupressales; family Cupressaceae; genus Thuja; species Thuja plicata. The sequence goes on from MU225240.1 coordinate 8,105,789, forward strand.
AGCATGGTGAACCCAGTGGAACAAGCCCATAATCAAGAAGGAAGGATCCTAAGATTACAAAATATGTCATAAGGCATCATGCACTTGAGAAAATAATTGGAGATTAGACAGAAGGTGTAATGACAAGGAACAAAATTAAAGGTACATGTTTGCTTAGTGAAATTGAACCTAGAACTATTAAAGATGCATTGAATGATGAAAGTTGGATTGAAGCAATGAATGAAGAAATTGAGTAGATAGAGAAGAAAAAAACTTGGACTCTTGTACATAGACAAAAAGATAAGAATGTGATTGGTACTAAGTGGGTTCTCAGAAACAAGATGAATGAAAAAGGAGAAGTTTCCAGAAATAAGGCAAGATTAGTCTGTAAAGGATATTCTCAAGAAGAGTGTATTGATTATGGAAAAAAATTTTCTCTTGTTGCAAGACTTGAAGGAGTCAAGACTCTTTTGGCATATGCTATACACAAAGGACACAAGGTATATCAAATAGATGTAAAATCTACATTCCTGAATGGAATTCTTGAAGAGGAAATCTACATTGAGCAACCTGAAGGTTTTGTAGATCCTAACAAAAGAAATATGGTTTGCAAATTACACAAAGCATTGTATGGACTGAAGCAAGCTCATAGAGCCTGGTATGAAAGACTGCATGGTTACTTGATAAGCATTGGATTTCAAAGAACTAATGACAATAGTAGCTTGTATATCAAAGAAGGACCTCAGAAAAAATACTGTTAGCGGAAATATTTGTTGATGACATATTGTTTACTGGATATGATGACTTATGCAAAGCATTCTCAGAAGCTATGAGTAAGGAATTTGAAATGTCTATGTTTGGTGAAATCAAATTCTTTTTTGGTTTACAAGTTTATCAGATGAAGGATGGTATCTATATTACCTAGTCTAAATATATCAAAGAGATACTACAAAAATTTTGGATGGAAGATTCCAGACTAGTTTGAACACCTATGCCTACCAGACATAAGTTGTCTAAGGATGATTATTCAAAGGAAGTAAAATAGACTACCTACAGATCCATGATTGGTAAACTTCAATATGTTGTTCACACCAGACCTGATATTGCATTAGCAGTTGGTATTGTTGCAAGGTTTTCGACTAATCCTAGAGAGAATAATTTGATGGCTATCAAAAGGATTCTGAGATATCTTAAGGGTACTGAAGATTATGGATTATGGTATAAGAAAGGAGGAAACTTTGATTTGAAGACTTTTACTGATGTTGA
>MU225240.1:8115689-8148442 GCA_018584345.1 Thuja plicata
TCTTGGAGTCAAGTTTTCCATTTCTATCATCTTTTAAGATATAACATTGACTGCCAAATTTTTTGAAATAACTTACATTGGGTGTGTATCCATACCATAGCTCATAAGGTGTATTTTTGGTGTCTTTATTTAATTGTACTTTGTTCAATGTGTAAACAATAGTAGTGATAGCTTCCCTCCAGAAGATTTGGGTGATGCCTTTCTCTATCATCAGTGTCCTTGCACAATCAACTATGGATCTCTTCCTTCTTTCAGTAATTCCATTATGTTGTGGTGTTCTCGGTGCAGAGACCTATCTTTTTATTCCATGCTCATTAAAAAATTTAGTGAATTCATTTGAAATAAATTTCCCTCCTCTATCTGACCTTAATAATTTTAACTCCTTACCACTTTGCTTCTCAACCATTGCTTTGTACCATTTAAACATATTAAACGATTCTAGTTTATCTTTTAGAAACATGACTATCATCATTCTAGAGTAATCATTAAAAAAGAGAATAAAATACCTATCTCCATAATAGCTCTTTGTCCTCATAGGTCCACATAAATCAGTATGGACTAATTCTAGAATTGCATCAAATGTATGGGTTTTTCTTTTAAAACTAGACTTTGTCATTTCAGCTTTTTGACAATTCTTACACATGATGTTGTCGGGCTTGGTCATCATTGGTAAGCCTCTGACATTTCTCTTTTTACTAATATTTATCATGTTGTCAAAATTCACATGACACAATCTTTTGTGCCACAACCATATGTCTTCATTTGTAGCAATCAAACAAGTGGAATTAGTATCATTTAGATAGAATAAGTTACCTTTTGTCTGCTCACCGGTACCAATCAGATTTCCTGATTTATTAAAGATCTTTGCCTTCTTATTTTCAAATGCTACTCTATGACCTGAATTATTCAATTGAGAAACACTCAATAGATTATAATTCAATCCATTTACCCAATAATCATTTTCACATTTTATCTGGTTATTCAACATTATGGTTCCTCTACAACTTTAACTGGACAAGGTGTGTCATTACCCTTTCTTACTGAACCACCTTTATAGTATTCAAAAGTCTCAAAAATTTGCTTATCACTGATCATATGGTGAGTGCAGCCACAATCTATGATCCAAACATCATTTTTTCTAACCTTAGATATGAGATCTATTTATACATACCTTTCTTCATCATCATCTGAATCATCCTTTACAGTCACAAATACCATCTCGATGTCTTCTTCAGATTCAGTGTCAGTATCATCATCTTTGCATTTTTCTAGGTAACTGGCCTTCTTTCCTTTGTCCTTATAGTCTCAGGTATCTCTTCTTTTTGATTGTTGGTAGCATCTGTAATCACCTTTGTCTGACTTCTTTTCAAATGATCTGTCATTACTTCTGTCATCTTTTCTTCTGTTAGTACATCTTACAGAAAAGTGTCGAATCTCTTTGCAATTAAAAAAAACAAGTGGTAATTTACCTTTGTATTTACCTTTGCCTCTCTGCATTGTTCTGGCCATAAGTGCTTCAATTTCATCAAGGTCATATTATTCAATTTCACTATCACTATCTTTTCTCATAGTGTTTTTATGACTTGATTTACTTATTCTCATAGAAGTTTTGAATGCAGACTCTATATTTGGTAAGACACTATTATCAAAGTTATTCATCTGAAATGAAATTAGTCTTCCAATCAAACTATCTAGAGTAACATTTCTATTTGCTACTACTCTCATTTCTTGAATGGCAGATACTCTAATAGCATAAGTAGGCAGTAAGGTTCTTAGAATTTTACTTACCACTGTATCTTCTTCTAGTACACCTCCAACTCCTCAGATAGAATTGAATACCTCTTTGATTCTTATGCTATACTGAGTGATGTTTTAACCTTCTTTCATCTTGAGATCATCAAACTTTCCTCTAAGGATTTCTTCCTTGGCTCTCAAAATATTCTTGTCACCACCATGTACAAGCTTCAATTTGTCCCATATCTGCTTTGTAGTTTTGCAGGTTTTGACATCTTCAAATTCAAAATCAGAGAGTGAGGAAGCAAGTTATATCATCACGCCATTGTGTTCATGCTTCTCTCTCATTTGTTCAACCATTGGTGCTCTTGTGGGAAATACATATTTAGTATCTAAGTATTGAGTAACATCATTACCGATACTTGATAAGTGGAGTCTTATTCTGCTCTACCATGAAGAAAAATTATCTTTGTTCAACTTGGGCACATCTCATCTGTTCATCTTGTGATCTTTAGCTTAGGTCTTGAAACCTTCCTTTCTAAGAACACAAGCTCTGATACCAATTGTTAGTAATAAATGAGAGGGGGGGTGAATCAGTGGCCTTAAAAATTGATCCTTAAATCAACCCTTCAAACTTATAACCACTAATTATGTCTCAAGTTATCTTCTATCCTACAAGATGTATGCCTTGAAATACTTATATAAATTTACTACTTGTCAGATTTCTCTGTTAAACCTTCTTCTATATGTTTACCGATAAGCAGTCACCTATTGACCGAAACACAGTAAATATGCAGAGTATATTGATCAATCCAGAATTAACTATGTAAGACAAAAAATAGTAAAGAAATGAATCATACACACATAACACATGGATTTTAACATGGAAACCCTGTTAAGGGAAAAACCACTGGGACCGGTACCCCAAATTTTCACTCTTCTGAAGTGAGCCCTGTTAAGAGCCAACCCTGTTAAAGGTTACAAACACACTGTTAGGTGTGACCTTGTTAGAGGATTTAGAAATAGTTTTTCAACTAGTATCTGGCATCTAATGCTACCATCCTTAATCAAACACTCACTTGGCATGTCAATAGGTATTGGGCATATCCAATGCTACTTTTGTGATCAAAATTTTTGATACTCCTTAGGATGTATCTCAATTGAAAAATACTTTTAAGTCCTGCTTTGTTAAGAGGCTTATATGCTTCAATGGTTAAAATGAAACACTAATGAACTATTTATACATACAACTCAATTTGTAGATTTTTAGATCTATTGTAGGTCCATTACTTCACTGATCAATATAATCAAATATATAACTTTGCTCCACACTTGTTCTACTCTGTGATGCTTGTCTCACTATTTGTCGGTGTCTGTAGAATCTAGCTCTTCCTTTAGCTTGTTGATTAGGACTAAAATGAAGACTTTCTTCTCCTTCATATTTTCTTTAGCATATTTCCTCTTCTCTTGTTCACCACACACACACAATTTGTAATGAATTGAGTTTGTCTATTATAGACATGATTTCCTCTTTTCTTGGCTTTCTTGATCTTGGCCTGTTCAACAATATTTGCCAACAGATTTAAAGAAAATCTCCAGTCTGATCTCGTAGAGATCTTCTTGCCAACTGGTCAAATAAACTTTAAATCAATTACTTATCTCCAAATTTATCTGGATTATTAAAACAAGAATAAGTATCTGTTAACTCTATATTTAGCTTCTTGACAGCTAAGCATTTTGTCATTTTATGAACTCTTTGTTCTGTCGGTCAACACTTCAGTTAGTCATCAGTGATAATTGATTGTTCCATTGGTGTGACTTTAGTTTTCATTGGGATCTCTATCCTTGTCTTCTCTATCAGTCAATACTAAAATTTTGTCCATCGGGTTACTCTGTGTTTTTCCTGTCGGGCAACACTGTAACTCTGCTCGTCGGTAATGCTGTGCATTTCCTCATCGGGAAACACTGTGAGTTTGATCTTTAACTTTGACCATTAGGTGCACTCTATCGGTGTATGTAGTCACTTAGTGAATACTTGACTTATATGCATGAATAATACAATAGCCTTTGATTCATCGGTTCTTTGAAGTATTTTGTAGTATTACAATGACAATACATATTATATCAAGTTGACATCAATGAAAATACAATTCATTAACTATTTTAATGCTTTGCATGATCATCAACTTAACATCTTAAAACAATCAATCAGTTACATGTCATCAGTGTGCATTACCCTGTTCACATTGGTCACTTGATCTCCTAACCTGAGCCAAATATTCTTTTTCATCCAGCAATCACACAATTACCTTTTATCGCTAAGTCTCCAAGGATATGGTATATTATATTTTTTTCATGATACTTATCCTGGGCTGTTGATTTCAAATCAGATCAGAGGTGGTCGTGTTATCTCTAGATATTGCTGGGATTAGTATTTTTATCTTGAGACTTGGAGACTTCCTCATTAGCAAAGTCTCATGAAGTGACCTAGGGTAAATGGGAGAGTTGAAATGAAATGGCTGCCATGTCTCTTGAAATATCATGGGTTAAGTTAAAGATCTAGAGACTCAGTGACAACCATAGATGTAAATCAAATCCAATGGTAGTCATGAGGTTGTAGTAAGAATTTGAAAAGTCAGAAGAGATCCACCGACTATGAGACATAAGGAAAGATGAGACACGTGTTATGCAGTCGCGTAGTCTCATGATAAATTAGGGTATGTAGGAAAGACAAAGCGACTTGACGACAACCATCAAATACAGCCAAATGAAGGATCAACAATAATCATGAAGTCTCTAAATAAATATGTAAGACATAGTATTATTCAATGATAACCAGATCAAGTGTTGTCATCAAGTCGCCACATAAAATGATGAAGGGTGAAATTATTCAGTGACTTGGAGACATGAGGCAAATCAGTTAATTAGGGTTAAAGTTAAGTTACACCTAAGGAAAGAGAAAGTTTAAAGTATAGACAAGTTGAAAAGAGATCATGTGGTAGGCGTGAAGGCTTATATCAAAGTTGCTTGACATCTAATTGTTAAGCGATTATGCCTATGCGACACATGGTGGATCAGATTATTATGCCCGGGTAACTTAAAGAGGATCAATGTCCCAGTTTTAAAGTTGGCAAAGGTTTCAATTTCAGTCATCATATTCATTATTCCGCGCCACCTGTAGCTATTGTAACATAATTTTAAAAATTCAAAAGTATTCACAGAAGGTTTCATAAAGATATACAGATATTTTTTCTTAGAGACATTAATGACCAAATTTGATCTTTTGGGTGGCTCTGCACAATTGTTAAAGACTGAATGGATGGAAATCTAATATATGGGAATGCATTTATGTCTAGACTTAACAGGAATGGTTTTATAATTAGAGGGTAAATGCATACAAAGCTTCCATGTCTTTTTTGAATTAATGAGGGTTGTTTTTATAGTCATGCCATGGAGTTTCTTGCCTATGAGAGTGCTGCACTCATATCCATGGATTGGAGAATTAATTGCAGATCAGATTGCACAGATTGAAGAGATGAATTCAAGGTTTCAATCTGACATCAGAATTGAATTTTATATTTGATCAGTTGTAAACCCTAACCCTAAATGGTCCAAAGATTATAGCATTCTTTCTCCTATAAAAGAATACTCAAGACCATTTAGAAAGCGCTGGAAAATTGGGAGAGTAGAAGGCATTAAGATGATACTTGTTTCTAGTCTAGAAGATAGAATATGTAATTAAGTGGTATTGAAATAGGAAGAAATTTGTATGATCTTTTGAATATTATCTAATTGCATATTTCCTTGTCATACTGATTCAAATTTTTTTTTCATCATACTTAATATGATTTCTTCTCAGATTTGAGTCTCTCCTTTGTGTTATCTATAGAATTGTAAGTTTTATGGCTTACTGTATCAGTTCTGCTTATGCATATGTGTATTTCATTAGTATTTGATTGAGAATAAAACTAAACTCCTTTGAATACTACATTAATTTTGTCTCATATACTACTTGAGGATCATGTAGTGAGCAAATCTAAAAGTTCTTATGTTTATGGTTTTGAATCTATGCCTAATAAGGTGTTTCAGTTTAGCATTGTATGTAGGTTTTAGCCCAATGGATAAGGCACTGATCTGAGATTAGTATTCCTATTCCAATATTCTCCTGGAGTTGTTTGGATATGCTCTATCCCATAATTAGAAATCAAACTCATTACAAAATTCTTTACCTTTTGAGTTGTTGTCCTACTTATTCCACCCATGGTATTGGAGAGTCACTGAATGCTAGGTTAGCATTTACTACATACTTAGCATTCATCTATTTTTTAAATCCAGATTTAGAAGGTGTGGTAAAGAGTTGAGTTTAGTCTAGATTAGGTGTACCTGCCTTAGTTTTGCAGAGCTAGAAGAAGAGTAGGGCTATCTTGACCCTATAGTTGGTCCAGTTATGTTACAGAGCTCTCACATTTGGAACTAACCACTCCTAACATCAGTCTTAAGGTATATTGGTTGCTCAATTTAGCATAAACATTTTCAAACACCAACAAGATGGCGACTCCGCTGGGGACCTGAAAGAAAGAATTATCTTAAAATCTCTTGTTGAAGATAGAGGATTTACAAAATCCTTTTAAGGATCATCAACTTACAGTTGAGTTGGAAATGCTGGAAAAAATAAAGATTGTAAGGTCTAAATTGAATCTTAGAATATTATCAATATTCATTTTTTGTGAAGTACCATGATCCCAATTAATTTTGGCTGGCAACTCTGAAGTAATCTCTACAACAATGCTAAGTATTGGAAATCAATTTTTCACATACTTTTCAATATGAGTCATAAAGTAACAAGGTCTTGGTTAAGAAAGCATCTTGAAGATAGGTTGGGAAATGATTTCCCAACTACATCTAAATCTGACAAGCCTAGAAGAGAAAGGGATACTCGAGGTACCCCTCCAAATAAAAGACAAAGAGAAGATATCACAGAAGAAAGACTAGTATGATGTAGCCATGAAGGAAATACATCTAAATATGAGGAAGTTGAGGCTGTAGATGTGGGATTAGGTAAAAATGAAGGTTATAGTTCTCCTAATGACAAAGAAGAAGAAGAATCTATTTCTACTCTACTAGATACTAATAGTATGGCTGCAAATCTTGTTGAAGTTGAAAATTTAATCTAGTAGCCGGTAGCTATAAGACAAAGGAGAGAAAGGGAGAGATAAAATTAGATCAGACAGGACCAAGTTTTCCTTGATCAAAGAATGAGAAGATTATTAGAGCTTGAGGCATTGAACAATGGTGAAAAGCCTCCAAGTGATGAAGAAGAATCTATCATTTAGATGATTAGTCAACAGGGCTCTAAAGGTAAGGAAAAACAAAGGGTTACAATAGGTGAACCTAATAATCTAAAAGGTTTGGTAGATCAAATGTCTAAATTGGACATGGTTCTTGAGAGAGCTAGAATTGAAAGGGAAGTCATAGCCAAGGATCTTGAATTGGCAGAATTGGAGGCTAATACTTTGGAGATGAAGAAGAAGGCTGACTATCTCAGAAAAATGACAAGGCCTATTGAGCTTGGTCTTGAAGTAGCTACAACATCAAATCAAAAAGCCCCTACTTCTCAAGACAACACTACTTTCCAAGGGAAATCCACTCGTGCAGAAAGGTACAAACAATTTTCCTTTCATAATATCCAAGGTTATCCTAATGAGGTTCCATGCAAACTTAGAGATAAGCTTCCCAAGTTTACTGGAAATAATGTAGTTACATGTGAAGAACACTTGAAAATTTTTAAGGATATGATGGATGATTGTGAAATTGCACATGAGGATGTATTAATGAAAGTATTTATTTAGCCTTTAGTAGAGGAATCTAGGGATTGGTTTAGAGGATTGCCTTATAATTCTATAGGGTCAATAGATGAACTAGTTGATTTATTTAAGGAGCAATATGGTGACAAGACCAATGATGGATTCATGTTTAATGAATTCAATAATATAAAAAAGAATCAAAATGAAGATGTTGCGCAATTCAACATAAGATTTCAAAGATAATTTTTCAGGTTATGAGATTGGATGATAGAGTTTGTTTAGCTACTTATCTCAATGCATTTGATTCTAAGATGGGATACCTCCTGAGAGACAAAAATCCAAGGACTGTGAGAGAAGCCTACAAAATGGCTATCAATATAGAAACTAATGGGAGAGTATCTGGGAAGTTGGGTAGGAGAGAAGATTTCAAGCCTGCAAATAAATAATTAGACAAGCCTTCAAATGCTAAGCCTAAAGAGGAAATAAATATGAAGCAGATTCTAAATGCTATAAAAGACCTAAAACTAGGAGAAAATAAAAATCCTAGAGCTCCAAGTAATGATAGGTCATCCTATAACAATTATAATACCCAAAATAGGATGTAGAACTACCCATACAATACCCAATTCAAGGATGGGAGGTGCATTATACCACAAAGGACCAAAAGGCCAAACAAAGATACTCCTGATCCTCTCTAGAGAAATTTAGCTAATATGTGTAATGATGAATATTGGTGTGAGTAATGTGAATCCCCCCATAATCTAGATACTTGTGTTGTTTCTCTGAAGATGTACCCAAGTCAATCCCAACAAGAAAAGGAAGATGAGGAAAAGTTATATGATGATGTTGGGAATGCAATGGCATATGAAAATTTAAGAAGTGATGAATCTGATGACCAAGACAAAATTCAGGAGCTGTCTTCATCAAATGAAGATGAATTTGAAAATCAAGCTAAATATCAAGGTATTCTTTCTTTTGAGGAAAAGGAAGCAGACATTGATAAAATAGGATGTAATGCTACAAGGGGAGGAGAGACGTTCATAGCAAGAAGGCCTTCAAGTATAGAGAGGGATAGAATCAAAGAAAACTTGGTTGCCCAAGCACAAAGTAAATATAATTTGAGAAATAAATAGTTGGCAATGAAGTTAGCACACCAGCTGGTATGTTTGTTACAGAAAAAGATATCAGAAAAAGAAAAATCTACTGAGAATGTGAAGAAGATAAGGGTAAAAACAATAGCTAAACCAAGAAATCCTAATATTGCTCAAAAGAGTAAGATGAAGACACCAGAGATGGTTGTTCCTTCATTTCCAAAGGATGTTAAGGAAACTGAACTGAATTAGCCTACTCAAAATCAGGATAAGAATATTATTGTCAAGAAAAATATCTCCGATCTTGAATATGCTCCTATTGACATGGGACAATTGATTTCTCAAATCATAGTTAGAGTTCCGCTTTTGGAAATGATGAGGATTCCTGAGCATAAGGAGACAACTTTGGCATGGATGAGTAGTTTTTTTACTACAAAATTTTTGAAATCAGAAGTAAATGAGAAGGAAAGAAACAACAAGGAATAATCAGATACAAAGGGGAAAAGAATCAGAAGAAATTATTTCTAAAATACCTCAGGTTTTCTTAAACACAAATCATGTCATTCCTCCTTCAGGAACTATTGATCCTTTCTTCTTAACATTGGTTATTAATGATAAGATGATCAATAATTGCATGATTGATTTAGGAGCATCAAATACAGTCATGCCTACAAAAATAATGAAATCAATGGGACTACAGGTTGATACTCCTCATGGGAGGTGTCAAGAAATGGATTCAAGAGAAGTGCCTATCATAGGTATCATTAAGGCCTTGCCTTATACAATTGCTTCATTTCCAGAAAAAATATTAAAAATGAGTGTCTTAGTAGTTGACATTCCACCCGAATATGGAATGTTTCTATCTATAAAATGGAGTGCCTTGATGAAAGGAAGTATACAATGTGATTTGTTATTTTCCACATTTGACATAGCTGGTGAAAATATCAGGGTATCTAGGGAAGTCAAAACTCCTCATATGATTGAGGAGAGTGAAGATGAAGGAATGAATTATTTCTTGGATACAAATATTGCATCTTTCCAAGTGCAAGATAGTAAAGTTGAGAAAAATGTCCAGCACATGTTGTTATCAGAAGAAAAGGAAAATATTGTAGATAAGAATAACCTATGGATAATGCACTTTGATGTTGCAAACTCAAAGGAAGGAGATGGTGCAAAAGTGTTACTAATAGCTCCCAGTGGTAAGGCTTACAAGTTCTCATTTTCTCTGTTATCCATTTGCACAAATAATATTGCAGAATATGAGGCTTTGCTGATAGGATTGAGATTAGCTTCAAAACACAAGATCAGATACATTAGAGTCATTAGGGATTCTAAATTAGCTATTTCTCAAATAAGATCTAGATATGATACAAAAAATCAAAGGTTAAAACAGTACAAAAATGCTGGTTGGGATGAAATCAAAATTTTTGATGCATTTCATATTGAATGGCTGGACAGAAATCAGAACAAGATGGTAGATCTGTTGGCTAATATTTCCTTAAGGCCTAAAGATATTACTTTTGCAGAAATTTCTAAGGTAGAGGTTTAGAATAGGCCATCCATTCCAGACAATGTTGAAAATTTGCAAGTCTTCAATGATGACTTGGATATTTTGGAATTCCTTTCTTGTGAATCAAAATTTGGTAAGAAAGAGATGGATTTTACTGGTTTTGTGGAACCATAGATGGAAAAGATAGTATTCTTGGAAGGGATGCTCTTCAATTAAAATCAAATAAGGTACCCAAAGGTTTGGTTTTACTTGAAAGAGCTTTTGACAATAAAGATAAATCTTTGTCAGCTAGTACAGTTAATAAGTCTGAGGACTTGGAAGAGATAAACTTGGGGATAGATCAAGATCCAAAAAGGGTGTACATTGGTAAGAAGTTATCCCTCAAGATTATAAATTTACTGGTAAATCTTCTTAGGAAATATAGACATGTTTTTGCATGGTCTTATGATGATTTGAAAGCATACAGGGAAGATTTATTCCAGCGTGAGATTCCATTAAAGGAAGGCACTAAGCCTTTTAGACAGAAGTTGAGACCTGTGAATCCCACTCTAGCACCTAAGATGTAGGATGAATTAAAAAGGATGAGGGATGCTATAATCATAAAGCCTATAAGGCATTCAACATGGGTATCAAATTTGGTACCAGTAAGAAAGAAAAATGGAGATATCAGATTGTGTGTTGACTTTAGAAATTTGAATGTGAATTCCTTAAAGGACAAATATGGATTCCCTAATATGGAGGCATTGTTGCAAAGAGTCACACGATCTGAGATGATGTCCATGTTGGATGGTTTTTTAGCGTATAATCAGATCAAGGTCAAGGAATTTGAACAGTTCAAGACTGCATTCACTACACCCTGGGGAACTTATGTCTATGTCAGAATGCCCTTTGGCCTGACAAATGCTGGGGCTACTTTCCAAAGAGAAATGGATGTGGTGTTTGAAGATTTCATAAACAAGTTTTTAGCAGTCTACCAAGATGATCTTACTACTTATTTAGCAAAAGAAGATCAACATTGTGATCATCTTGAAAATATCTTTGTAAGGGCACTTGAATATGGGGTTTCTTTTAACCTAAAGAAATGTTTTTTTGGGGTAACAAAGGGAAATTTTTTAGGACATATTGTCTCTAAAGATGGTGTCAGGATTGATCTTGATAGGGTGAATGCAATTGATAAAGTTCCTCAACCCAATAATGTTAGGGGCATTCAGTCTTTCTTCGGTCAAGTAAATTTCTTGAGAAGATTTGTTACAAATTTTGCAGAGACTGGTTTTCCGATCTCAAAGATGATGAAGAAAGGAGCCAAAGTGGAATGGACTCAAGAAGCATGCAGGGCTTACTCAGATATTAAAAAAGCTATAAAAAAATGCCCCTATTTTGGGAACCCCTGATTATACTAAGCCACTTCAAATTTTCTCCTTTGCTTCTTATAATACTATTGTTGCAGTGTTATTATAGAAGAATTCAGAAGGCTATGAACATCCAATTTCCTTTTTTAGTAAATCTTTATAGGCAGAAAAATTGAAATATGATATCATGGAGAAATAGGCTTATGATTTGGTCAAGGCTGTTAAAGCATTCAGATGCTATTTGGTAGGGGCAACCATAATTGCTTATGTACCAAGTGCTGCTGTCAAGGACATCCTAGTCCAGCAAGAGGTATCAGGGAGAAGATGTAGATGGTTCAACAAGATCCAAGAGTTTAATATTGATATCCATATAACTAAGTTGGTAAGAGGTTTAGGATTTGCTAAACTAATGGCTCAAAGCAATTTAGATGCTAACCACATTGATTTGCTAGAGGAGGAACATAAACCTTATATTTGTGATATGGATTATTCTGATTGGTATAAGGATATCACTGGATACTTGCAGAAGATGATTTTTCCCCCTGATATGAATGATAGTAAGAAGAGAACAATCAAGTTGCATGATTTGAAATATGCAATAATCCAAGGACAATTATGGTGGAGGAGCAATGAAGCAGTGTTTCTCAAATGTGTAGATCATGAAAAGTCTGATGATCTCTTAAAATAAATGCATGATGGTGCATGTAGTGGCCATTATATAGCTAAGATTACTGCCCATATGATTATCAGATCTATTTTTTGGTGGCCAACAATCTTCAAGGATGCCCACAAATATGTCAAAAGATGTGATGCTTGTCAAAGATTCTGAAGCAAGTTAAAATTTGGTGAAAATCTTCCCTTGAAGCCTGTTACAGTTGAGGCACCTTTTCAGAAGTGGGGAATGGATTTCATATGTGAAATCCCTAATAAATCTAGTGGAGGCCATTCATGGATCCTAGTGGCAACAGATTATTTTACCAAGTGGGTGGAAGCAATTCCCACTAGAAAGCCACAAGTAGAGTTGTGATTGATTTCAGAATGCAGAATATATTGACTAGATTTGGTTGTTTAGAAGTTATTATGGTGGACAATGCTATGTGTTTCAAATAAGAGGAATTCACTAAATTTTTCCAACAATATGGAATTTTGATTTCATATTCTTCCCCATATCACCCCCAAGGCAATGGCCAGGCTGAATCCAATAACAAGAGTTTGATAAAGATTATTAAAAGAGTATTGGATGCAAATAAGAAGGCCTGGGATTCAAAATTACAGCTTTCTCTGTGGGCAGATAGAGTAACAATGAAAAAAGCTATTGGATGTGCACCTTTTGACTTAGTCTATGGTATTCATGCTAGATTACCACAGAATAGTTTGTTGCAGATGTACACATTTATCCAAATATATGATGATGATCTAGAAGATGAAATGAGAACTGGGTTGGAGGATTTAATGCAATTAGATGAGTCAAGAAGGAAAGCACATGATGGGAACATCAAATTATAGTTGCAATGCAAAAATTTATTTGATAAGAGAGCCACTACCAGGAAATTTGAGATTGATGATATGGTTTTGATGTGGAATGCCAGGATAGAGAAAAAAAGAAAACATGCAAAATTTGATCCCATATGGCTAGGCCCATATCTAATTGACAGTAAGTGAGGTTTTGATTCCTATATGTTAAAAGACTTAATTGGAAATATTCTGGAGTTGCTAGTTCATGGGCAGTTTCTGAAGTTTTACTTTTCTTGAAGAAGGCTTAGTCATGGATAAGTAAGTATGTATATATTTGTTTTTAGTCTTCTGATTTAGGTTAGGTTTTCATTTCTTGTAGGTGGTATGCTTCTCCTAGAGTTTTCTGAATCCTTTTCATGCTTGTGAGAGGCATACATCCCAGATGGAGCCACTATTAGCACTTGCCAAATTTTTCATAGTTCCAAGCTTCTTTTCCTATCTCTGTAATTTATCCTAGTCTCTGGCTCAAACCCTAAGTCTTATTGTGTTTAAAATCATGAAAAACCCTAAACCTCTAAGACTCATTCTATTTTTGTGTTACTTCTTCATGTCACTTAAGTCAGATTTTCCCATCTGCGCATACCCTATTCACGTTGGTCACTTGATCTCCTAACCTGAGCCGAATATTATTTTTCATCCAGCGATCACACAATTACCTTTTGTCGCTAAGTCTCCAAGAGATCTTAATCAAAGGCATCACATGACCAACACCATAACCTCCATTTATTATATGTGTCTAGGGTCTCTAATTCAAATTCATTTCATGACCAACTCCTTAATCAATTAAATGTAGGCAAAGGAACCTCAAGTCTACCTAAGAATTCTAGGGTAAAGTCCCGACATGAATAAATCTATAGCCTCCACATAATTAAGGAATCATCTCATATTGATAAGAAAAAATTCAAACTTCATCACATGAAAAAAACTATGCCCAAACCAAAATAGAAAAAATGAGAAAAAATGAGAAAAAATAAAAATAATATTATTTTGTGTTAATAAATACAACACAAAATAATGTTGCAATATGCGCACACATACACACACAAGTGTAGTCAATACACATGAATATACTAAGATATACATCAAATACACTTGAAAGATATGTGAAAGTAACACATAATTATAGGGTTTTAATAATCTCAATCTTATGTGGTTGGGTCACCTTCTGATGCAAAACTACCACACATACTAGAAAAATAATAAACTTAAGGAATAAAGTGTGTTACATTTAATTGTTTTCTAATTACTAAGAAATCATGGATACATGGAGTAGAATTAGTAAGAAGGAAGATATAAATATTTTCATCCCTATCATAAACCATAATATTCATTAATTACATCCACCATTTATGGGGCTCAGTGGGTTGGTCTTACATTCAATACTAGAGAGGATGCCTGATGTATGCCTATAGATCTGGGTCAAAATCAACTATGATGGTTTCTCTCATGAAAATTTATGATTTTTTAGGTGTAGGGTGCATAATTAGAGACCAAGAAGGATTTTTTTAAAATTATATCCACCAAGAAATTACCAAAAGGGGCCAATAATGTCACCAAGTTTCAAGCTGCACTACTAGGACAATCCATTTGTAATTTTTTTTTAAAATCACTTATATGGAGACTCACAAATAACATCAATGCTATAGGGGTATACTAAATTTAAAATTGAAAAAAGTGGATTGGCATAAATTTTGTAAGTGGTAGAATAACTTGAAGACATTCAAATTGTCCACATGTGTAGAGAAAGGAACAATGTGGTGACCTAATTTACAAATTGGATAGTCAATATGCAAAGTGAAGAATCATTCTTAGATATGATAAATGTTTGGCATAAGATACTTTATGCAACACAATTGCAAGAAATAAAAGAATTCATGAAATCATGAGAAGCAAAGAATCATATTAAAGATCACATCAACTATTAATTCTTGTAATATAAAAAGAGTCATATAAAAATAATAGTGATGGAAGTTTCTAATTCATAATTTTACTAGATGGATACTACCATTTGTCTAAGAGATAGAAATAGGGAAATGACCTTTCTCAAGGATATCACCAAGTGAAGGTTGTTAAAGGTGTTAAAACCATTTATAGAGTGTGACAACACTTGATAAATACAAACATAGACTTTATGTTCATGGCTATGTTGTTAGATGCAAAAGAGGAGAATACCAATGTAATGAAAATGATGAAAACCTTGGTTTGGCCTCACAATAGTGGAAAATGATAACATTGTGAAAATCATAAGTGATGGAGATTGGTTCTAATCTAGAAGAAAAGGAGCGGTTATAAATAAACACATCTTTTAATGACTCTTGGATTTCATTTTTTATATGGAAGAGTGAAATGAATATTGAGCGCTAGTGCTAGTAGGTCAAGAGTAAAATGAATATGGAGATGAATGATTCATTTTTCTAAAAGGCTCCAACATAGACTATGTTAGAACTTGCCAAATTTTCCATAGTTCCAACATTCTTTCCCTATCTTTGCAATTTATCTTAGCCTCTGGCTCAAACCCTAAGTCTTATTGTGTCTAAAATCATGAAAAGCCCTAAACCTCTAAGACTCATTCTATTTTCGTGTTACTTTTTCATGTCACTTAAGTTAGATTTTCCCATGTGCGCATTACCCTGTTCACCTTGGTTGCTTGATCTCCTAACCTGAGCCGAATATTATTTTTCATCCAGCGATCACGCAATTACCTTTTTGTCGCTAATTCTCCGAAGGATATGACATATTCTCCTTTTTTTCAAGAGACTTAGCGCAGGCCGTTGATTTCAAATCAGTTTTGAGGTGGTCATGTTATCTCTAGATATTGTTGGGGTTAGTATTTTTATCTTGAGACTTGGAGACTTCCTCAGTTATGAAGTCTCATGAAGTGACCCAGGGTAAATGATAGAGTTGAAATGAAATCGTCGCTAAGTCTCTTGAAATATCATGGATTAAGTTAAAGATTCGGAGATTCAATGACAACCACAGATTGAAATTAGATCTGACGGTAGTTGTGAGGTCATGGTAAGAATTTGAAAATTCAAAAGTGATCTAGCAACTATGAGACATAAGGAAGATGAGACACATGTTATTCAATCGCGTAGTCTCATGATAAATTAGGGTATTCAGGAAAGATAAAGCGACTCGATGACAACTGTAAAATACAACCAGATGAAGGATCAACGGTAGTCGGGAAGTATCTAAATAAATATGTAAGATACAATATTATTCATAGATAACTAGATCAAGTGTTGTCATCAAGTCACTAGATAAAATGATTTAGGGTGAAATTATTCAGCGACTTGGAGACATGAGGCAAATCAATTAATTAGGGTCAAAGTTAAGTTACACTCGAGGATAGAGAAAGGTTAAAGTATAGACAAGTTGAAAAGAGATCATGTGGTAGGCGTGAAGGCTTATATCAAAGCTGCTTGACATCTAATCATTAAGCGATTACGCCTATGTGACACGCTGTGGATCAAATTATTATGCCCAGGTAACTTAAAGAGGATCAACGAATCGGTTTTAAAGTTGGAAAAGGTTTCAATTTTAGTCATCAGATTCATTATTCCGTGCCACATGTAGTTGTTGTAACATAATTTTAAAAATTCAAAAGTATTCACAGAAGGTTTCATAAATATATACAGATATTTTTTCTTAGAGACATTAATGACCCAATTTGATCTTTTGGACGGCTCTACATAGTTGTTAAAGACTGAACGGATGGAAATTTGATATATGGGAATGCATTTATGTCCAGACTTAACAAGAATGGTTTTATAATCAGAGGGTAAATGCATACACAAATGCCAGTTCTTTTCTAAATTAATGAGGGTTGTTGTTACAGTCATGCCATGGAGTTTCTTGCCTATCAGAGTGCTATGCTCATATCCATGGATTGGAGAATTAATTGCAGATGAGATTACATAGATTGAAGAGATGAATTTAGGGTTTCAATCTGACATTAGAATTGATTTTTATAATTGATTGGTTGTAAACCCTAACCCTAAATGGTCCAAAGCTTATAGCATTCTTACTCCTATAAAAGAATACTCAATACCATTTAGAAAGTGCTGGAAAATTGGGAGAGTAGAAGGCATTAAGCTGATACTTGTTTCTAGTCTAGAAGATAGCAGATGTAATTCAGTGGTATTGAAATAGGAAGAAAGATGTATGATATTTTTCATATTATCTAATTGCATATTTACTTGTCATACTGATTCAAAAATAGTTTTCATCATACTTAGTATTATTTCTTCTCAGATTTGAGTCTCTCCTTTGTGTTTTCTGTAGAATTGTAAGTTTTATGGTTTACTGTATGAGTTCTTCTTATGCATATGTGTATTTCATTGGTATTTTATTGAGAATCAAACTAAACTCCTTTGAATACTACATTAATTCTATCTCATATACTACTTGAAGATCTTGTAGTGAGCAAATTTGAAAGTTCTTATGTTTATGGTTTTGAATCTATGCCTAATAAGGTGTTTCAGTTTCAACATTGTATGTAGGTTTTAGCCCAATGGATAAGGCACTGATCTGAGATTAGTATTCCTATTCCAATATTCTCCTAGAGTTGTTTGTCTATGTTTTATCCTACAACTATAAATCAAACTCATTACAAAATTCTTTACCTTTTGAGGTGTTGTCCTATTTATTCCACCCATGGTTTTGGAGAGTCATTGAATGCTAGGTTGGCATTTACTACTTACTTACCATTCATCTGTTGTTTAAATCCATAAGTAGAAGTTATGGTAAAGAGTTGAGTTTAGTCTGGATTAGGTGTACCCACCTTGGTTTTGCAGAGCCAGAAGTAGAAGAGGGTAGTCTTGACCCTATAGTTGGTCCAGTTACCTTACAAAGCTCTCAGACTTGGAACTAACCACTCCTAACATCAGTATTAAGGTATATTGGTTGCTCAAGTTAGCATAAATGTTTTCAAACACCAACAAACTATAATAGGAATAACATACAAATACAAGTATGGTCTCAAAACTATATTAAACAATGAAAGGTGTAAATTTTTATGATATCAATTCACGAGTGTGGCCCCAAAGTGTTACTTTTATTGAAAAAATGCATTAATTATATCATCACTATTAAATTCATCTTATTTATTGGAGGAATCTAATTTCATGGAAGAAACCTCAAATTTTCTTTTTATTTTCCTCAATTTTCTTATAATAATAATATTTTCTTTGTATGATCTCCATACAATGCTAATACCTCACCTTGGATTTTTCATAGGATTTAGACCTGCACCTTTCCTTTCATTTTCTTTTTGTGTATTTCCTTGGAATGGGTTCTAACTATCAATAAATCCTTAATAAAATATAAAGTTCTTTACCTCAATTTTAACACAAGTTGCCAACCACAACATCAATATCAAAATTAGAAATGCTAATATTAATAATTTGAAGTATTGTAAAATGTACCTTTATACATTTACATGCTCTCCTAGTCCTCATTTTAGTGCTCTTGGTTTTGTGCCAGCTGATTTGACTAATCTTGCTCATCATAGGGCCCAACATTGTGTGCATAATACTCTTCTCTCTCTTCTAGCCTCCAAGTCATTCCTCCAGGACTCGAATAGGGAACCTAGCACCCTATTCCTAGTTGACTATAGTTCTAAGCACCATATTCCACATGAATTATAATGATAAGTGCCATTGTCCAACCAAAAAGGCCCAATTTTTAATATATTGATGATCAAATTTTGGTGAGTGGGAAAATATTATCCATGCAAACCCACTTCAATATTTTCACTCACTTCCTTGAGGTTTAGTATAAAAAGATCCCCCCTCTTCATTTTCATATCCAAACATCACAATTTCTCTCTCTGATCAGGAAACAAGAAAGAGTTCTAGTTATTTATAAGAAAACAAAGAAGGAGATTCAAGCATTGAAGAATTTTACCATTGAAGATGACACCCATGATTAATGTCTTATTCTTCCTTCATAATTGAAGACATAAAAGAGATCACTTCCAATAAATTACCTTTCAGGAAGGCTTCAGGACAGGGAGAATTTATTTGAGAAGGTATATCATTGTGTTCAACATTCTTTACTTCATATTTGAGAATTATTTAAGATATTATTGTTGTAGGGAAGGTTGAATCCTCTTGTGTCTTGATTGAAGCAAGCCCCTATATAAAATCAAGCACCATTTTTATCCCTCTCATGTATAGGTTCATAGATGTAAAGGTGAAGTATTACAAATCTAGAGAAGGTGGACTGAGACAAGAATATTCAAATTCTATAATAGGGATTGTGATGCTTCTGAACATCACACATAGTTAGCGATTATAAAATTATTTAGGCACTTTTTCAAAGCCTTTTAAGAGGATACATTACATTTATCTTCTAGTTTTAAATCCACAAATGACTTTATTTTTTGGTATAGTAAGACGATGACACCTAGAGAATTATTCCCACCATTTTGAGCTCAAATTCCAGGATAGATTCCTCTTTGAATCTTCTTTCTAGATTTATGTTCAATACTATTATACCTATATATCTTTGTTATTATTCATGTATTTTACATAGTCCTATTTGCATTAAACCAACTCATATCAAATACAATCAATAAATTAATATAAGGGGAGTACATAATTTCCAACCACTTTGCATTCAACTCTTGCCTACCTTCATTGTCTTGAATTTGAATCAAGTGTTGATCTCCCCTAATGAAACAAGTGGAATATGAGTGGGTCTGATCTCTAGTTCCAACACATTTCATTTGGGTGAACCCGACTTAGAATGCACTTTATTTTTTATTTGGATGTTTATATATGAGTTTCATTATATTTCTTTTGAGCATTGAATGCTTGAATATATAATTAGGTAATTACTTCATTGCTATCTTGCATTATTTAATCACTTGATTTATTTTTAATTTCTTGCAATATTTTTCAAACCATAATCACGTCTCTTGGCCCTATCTTTCTTGTGTATGAATTATATTACCTTTTGTTTCGAATCCAATACATTGGTGAGAATAATTTAGATATTTATGGCTTTCCAAGATTGACATGTTGAGGGTGTTGAGTGTGGGTTTACTACCTTATTCCCTAGGAGTTTGGGTGAATCATCTTCCCTTAATCTGACACCTACCATGCCTAACATTTTTGAGAATTCATCTCCTCATACTTTTCATGACGAGTACAAATATTCTACTCAAGTCTCTTATAAATAATTGGGGAATCCTAAAAATAAATTGGAAAGAATTCAAAAATTTGTGAGTCAAGAGCATGTGGGTGGAGAGGCAATCCTCTTGATTTAAGGTTTAAGAAGGTTGTTTCAAAATGATGGACATGGTGTGGATGTTTTACATCATATAGCTCAAAAAGTAATTAAAAACACTATGAAAGTAGCTAGTTGTGCCGATGTGGTTGGATATTTAAACTATTTGAATCATATTGAGATGTCCATTTCTAATACTACTTTTCTTCCTAATGTGTCTATTTATACATCTTCCATCATGGATAATTCTACACAAAATGCTAATGCTATACTAATAAGGAAAACCATTGAGATATTCATCTTCTTTGTTATGCCAAAAATTACCACCTTAACATGCTTAATAAACCTATCTTAGATGAGAATAAATCATCATATAAATTAATAATAGATTGTCATAATATAAAAATGATAACAAAGGTAATAAACAACACAAAAAGAACAGCTCGTGACATAATATTTGCATGGAGAAACCCTTTTGGGGAAACTCCATCAAGAAAAGAGACCAATACTTGTATTATCTTCATGAAATAGAGATTACATAAAATTCTTCATTCCTCATCCTTTTAAAACTTCAATCCAATAACACCTCTGTACACAATGAACTCTCATAATGCATCCATGTCAAGCCCTTAATATATAGACTTGTGGAGGCCCAAATTACCACTATAAAACATTACCATGAGCCAAATCAAGGTTAAAAAATACCATACTAAAAATACATTCAAACCAAAATCTTGGAATCATGCATCTATCTTAAATAACCACTTATAGATTCTCTTACAATTTTCATAAGGCATCTCTTGTGCATGTCCACCTATGGAAGGACTATGTCATAAACCATCATAGGCTTTGTCATAGAATCTTATGACATATTTCATAACCATCATAGATTATCTTATGACCCCTAACATGTGTCCAAATACCTCAAAATAGAAGTTTATAAGAGGGGATGCCTATCTATTTTTTTCCTTTTCGCAAATTCTAAACTGCAATTGTAATTTTGTCTTTACATGAGCTCTTTTACAACTGTTGGTGAAACAATTTAATCTCTTATGGGTAATTCACAAATAACATTAAGAAAATAATTAATATACAAGTATTTACAAGGTTGATGTAACCTAAATCATAACACTTCATCATTAGCTCCAATTGATAGGAATGAAGATGTTCCCTTTATAAATTCAACTAAGAAATTCATCAAAATCAATAATAATGCTTCTAATCATGTTGAATCTCAAGTGGCAGCTACAACCTTTTTTGATGATCCCTTTGGATCTAGATTCAACTTGAAATTTTATGCCTCTTTCTGAATATTTTCATTCTATCATGCTTTGATTAATAAATAATTTTATGTTGAGGCTTCCACTTATCCATCACATAAATACCTTTAATCATTTACCACCCCCTTTTGACCAAAAAGCCTTTTTTTAATTCCATCGTCGACCTAGCCATAATATTAAGAAGTTTCTTCATTTGAAACATGAAATCCAAGACCTTAT
Source organism: Thuja plicata (assembly GCA_018584345.1). Taxonomy (NCBI): domain Eukaryota; kingdom Viridiplantae; phylum Streptophyta; class Pinopsida; order Cupressales; family Cupressaceae; genus Thuja; species Thuja plicata. The sequence goes on from MU225240.1 coordinate 8,137,425, forward strand.
TGATTATAATACTATAGTGGTGGATCCCTTTCCTAATCAAAATTTTCTGATCCCTTTCCTTCCATTCTACCAATAGTGTTGAGCACAATCATCCAATTTTTATTGTTGTCAATGATATATCTAATGAAGACAACACTATTGTGAACCTGATTGAAAAAAAACTAAGCTTAAGTGTGAACCTTGTATTATTTTTTATTCAAAGGATATCATTATTGAACTCAATGGACCTTTATACATTACCATGAAGATTAAAGATAAGCTCCCTTGAGTAGTGCTCATAGATCTAGTATGTATGGTGAATGTCTTTGATTATGGTAAAAACAAGTTTTGAAGGGAACCGTATCCCTTTACAAGAACAAAAAATATAGGAAAAATAAGAACAACCCAAAAAGAAACAGACAAGGGACAAAGAGAAAGTAATTACATAACCCCCCAGCATAGAATACCAACAAAACACAACCGAAAGACAAAAAAATAGCGACAAGGCAGGGAAACCACCAGACTAATTCATATTTTCCATGAATTCCTTAATTTTTTTCTTTCAGTAAATCATATTTCTGAATAGACTCCCTGAGATTCACAATCTATTTGGTATTTTCCATCTTATTCTTTCTGGTACTAGCCCTAGTCCTAGAACCCAGACCAACAGAGCTGGCCCGTTTATCTCCATCATCCTTAATTTTGATAATAGGGCTGGTATTGCTTTCCAGCATCGCTAGAAGAGAGCAAAGGTTGTCAGTGGTAAATTTCATACCTTCAAAGTTCTATTGCATGATTCTATTAAGAGTTTCCTCAATACCCTAAATGCGGCTAGAAGTAGTTTGTAAGCATAAATTAACCACAACATTGATTCTGAGCTCTAGTTTCTCCATCAACACCTTGTTATCCCCAACAACATTAGTATGTATGGTGAATGTTATTATGGAAGAACATATCTATATGCAATAATTTCATCAATATACATATTGTATGTGATGAAAACCTAACCTGTGTTAAACAAGCATAAACAAGCAAATGTTAGTTTAAACATACCTACACAAAGAAAGATTAATCTATCACAACCTTCGATGAGCTAAAATGAGTGCACCCAATGAACTTGTTTGATTTTCTCTTTTGAGGAGATTTGGGTGTGCTCTACCAACAAAATATATTGAATCCCTAATATGAAATCTTGAATGATTGATGAAGCTATAATGCACTAATGGAGACCAAGAACTTTCAAACTAGTATGAGGAACTAGTTGAAAACCAAGATCAAGAGGAATGAAACTATGAGCTAAATGATAGTAAAGTGATTTTAGGAGGTAAAATAAAAGATATACTAACATGATCCAAGATTTAAACTAAGTATGAAGTTAGCATGTAATCTATAAAATGCTCAAATGAAGGATGCAAGAATTCTAAGCTATTTGACAATAAAAATTAAGCCTGAAAAACTAATGAATGAAATTCTTGTAGCAAGGATCCTATTTATAGAATTTTAGATAAAGGATGAGGGCTTGGATGAGGTGGAAACTATGTGGCATCCACATAGGAGCCACATAAGAGACACATAGGCTAAAGGAGGAGGCCATAGAAAAATTTAATATTGAGACAAGATGGGTATTTAAGGTTGAAAGGTTCAATGTTTCTCACACATCTGTGAGCAACATTGGAAAAAGGAGTGGGGGACAAGAGTGTAAGATAATGGTTGGAGAATTTAAGGAAGTTTGGTGACTTCCTTGGGACAAGTTTCTCACACATGTGTGAGAAACTCATTAGGCTTAATTAGGTTAGGAATAACCTTTTTAAGAAAATTTATCTAGGATTAACTAGTGAGGTAGGTTTAGTGGATGAAAGGGATAGGTGTAGACTAGTTTTCTAGGTTGGTTTAAGATTAATTTAAATTAACCAAGTTTAGAAGAAATAAGATAAGTGGGGGGAATAAATAAATTAGAAATTTATTGAAAAGGTATTATGGAGAATCATATATTAATACGATTTAACATATTAGGGAAGTATTCAAATTAAATTTAAATACTTTATAAATATGAATCTAGTTAATTAAATATATAGAAGGATATAACAAGTATAATTCATTAATTAAAATTAACTATAGTGTTATAGGGAACATTAATTAAATTAAATTAAATTAAAGTCAAGCGACTAAGGAAATTTTTATACGTGTACATTTTTCCCCTCTTTGATGTGGTGTCACGTCAATGAAAAGAAAATAAGAAGCCCCAGAGAGAATTAGGTACCTAGGAGTCATGGCGAATTGATGATGGTGAGAGAGTGTGCCCCCTTGAGAAAATAATGTGAACCATTATTTTTGTGGAATTTTATTGAAAAAAGGAAGAGGAGGGGAAAGGATGAAAATTGCATGACCATCAAGGTACAAGAGAAAATAGGATGAAAAATAGAGACTGAGATGAAAAATCGGTCAGGCAGCGGCTATAAGTAGGTCTCTAGGGGCCTACAAAGGGTCATTTTCAATGCATCCAATACAAAAATGAGAGAATAGAGAGAGATAATGGTGGAAGATAGAGATAGAAAATAACTTGGTGAGTGTGTGTGCACATACCAGAGGTTGGCGGACTGGGACCAACCCGTGTGTTTCAAAGACTCTTGCTTGTACTTTAATTTCATACATTTATTTCACATTTATTGTAGGCTCGTACAACCTTTAAGGGCCTACAAAAATCAAAGAGTAGAGACATTGATTGACATATCAAAGCTTGCACAAGTGTTGATTGAGTGATCAATGCATGCGAGGGCATTGACCGAACGATCAATGTTTGTGAGGGTGGTGTTTTGAGAACAAAGGTGAAAATTGATAAATCATCACCTCTACAGGAGGAAAAAGGGAGAATGGGGTAGGAGGGAGGCCTGAGAGATTGGATTTATACATCCACATCTTCATGATGGTTCGATGCTTGTGTTGATCCACGCCCATGTGGATTGGGGCCTTCACTGATCCACGTCTCTGCTGGCAAATCAACATCTCCGCTGATTGGGTAAGAATATTTTGAAGGATATAAAAAGAGATAGAATTGGGGGTTCAAGTATGAACTTAGGGTAGATAGGAGACATAGTGCCCTAATCAGGACTAGGGTATGGGAAGAATAAGATGGAATAAGATTAACTTTCACATCTTGAACTAAATGTAGACCATCGAGGGTGAGGAAACAATTTGGTTCAACATAGGGTTATGTGCTAGATGGATTCCCACACCCGCATGTTACATGTGAGGTTGGGCCATGGGGGATTGGAGTTGACATAAGAGAGGCAAGATAATCTTAGAGAGGTATACTGATAGATCCCTAGAGAATAGGACATGATCAAGTACATGATGCAGGGGTTACTCTAGAGTACACACAGTGCTAGGAAACCCACATACCAGTCTGGCTAATAGACCCAACACATGTGAGGGAAAATGAGTAGCTAGGTCTAGATGAAGATGGGGTAGGAGGTTATAATGAAGGGGACAATGGGGGAGGAGATGGGGGAATATGGAGGAGAGTGGGGATCTAGTAGATAGAGAGCCTTCTTGAGGAGGGCACCAACAACTAGACAGAGAGTGCTTGCACTGCAGGCCCAAGTAGGATGCACAGGCGATATCAACACCACCACCAGTAGTAGCATAGGGGTCACAAGTATAGGCACATGCATTAAGGAAAATACAAGGATAGGGGGTACCATTACATGTACCACTAATATAGGTACAAACATGGATGGTTACACATTCTTTTTAGAATGCACTACAAGCAGAGTTGTGCAGGGTTAGAGCTAAGCTAGAGGAAGAGAGGGGTGGGCATGACACCAATCAGATAGAGAGGGATGGTCTCTAGATGGAGGTTTCCTGGGTAGAGAGACTTCTTGATATAGAGAGGGCACATGTAGACAGTATATAGACAAAAAAAAATGCTCTACAACATGGGATGGATTCAAGAGACTTTGATGTGGTGATGATACCAGATGAAGGAGATGCAGAGGAGACAAAGGGGTTGCTAGAGGAGGTGCAGACCATGACTGCAGAGAGGGATCTAATGTAACAATGAGAAGAGACATATAGGGCCCAGTGATAGCTCTCTCGATAGGAAACTATTTTTCTAGGGGTAGCACAAATGATGTCTGATACTATGGCTGCTTAGAGGGATGCAAAGAGTACATAGAGAGGCCCAATATTATATGGGACTCTACCACTAGGTGGTAATAGAGGGTCAAAGACAACTTCCCTATTCAGAGCGGTCCATCTCAGGCACTAAAGGGGGGACATCATAGGTATCAGTGGGCTTGAGACCACCTAGGGCACCCAGATGCAATGAGAGAGGAGAGGGAGGACCATCCCATCCAACCACATGAGAGCCTTTGAGATACATTGATACACATTTTTTTGGATTTTGTGACATACATGAGATGAGATATATAGCAACACCTAGGTGCATGTGTATACGATGTATATTTTTGGTGTACCACTCAATTGAACTATTCGATGTACCTTTTTATGATTTATGTGATAATATAACTATGATGGACTGTGATGGATTGTTTATTCTTTTATGACCTATATGATGATGTAGTTTTTCCTATTTGATGTTCATGATTATGAATTGTGGATGCATTTATGTTTCTAAATGATGCTTTTATGATGTCAATATTGATGTTTGTGATGCAGGATGTGTGTGATATGTGATTTATTCTATATGAAATTATTATGATGATGTTCAAATGTCTGTGATGTAGGTTAGCATGGAGTATGTGTATGATATGTAAACAAGATTTGTACAGGACGGTAATGATTATGATGATGTATTAATGAGGTGATGGATGCATGTGGATACTTATGATGGATATATATATATATATATATATATATATATATATATATATGGATGTGAGGGATATTTAATAATTTATGATTATGATACATGTAATGGATATTTAATGATTAATGAAGTAGATTAATGCAAATGAATGTAATGAATAATGATATGTGGATAATATGTATATATGAATATATTAAATGTAATAAGATGAAATTAATGGAATGAACCCAATAATAACTAATAATTATAGGGATATAATGCACTTAATAAAATGAAATAACAAAATGGATTAATGTAATGAATTAAATGCAATGAACTTAATCAAATGAAAGATGAAGTATGATGTGAAAGATAAAATGCAATCCTAATGTAAATGGAAGTAAGTAATTTAACAAAATGTAATATGCAACATAATGTAATTAATCAATGCAACGTAATGCAACTAAGTGTGATAAAACCAAATACAATGAATATCAAGGCAACTAAATGAATCTAATATGATATGCAATTTAATATGCTATGCAATCTAATGCAGTTAAGACCTCTAAAATGATACGTGTTTTTGTGTCTATCAACATAACTAGGAGGGCTATTTAGCTAGCTAGGATGGGGGAACTAGTGAATAAATAGGAGCCTTATCACAAAAAAAATGCAAAGTGAAAAATGAATGTAATAAAACAACTATCTAAAATGCAAAGATGATTTTGGGGATTATATCATGTTAATGTCAGAGAGAACTCCCTAGTTTGATTTTTTAGGAGGTATGCATCACATGCTAGCAAGCATGGATGAAATGGTTACTTTGCATGGAATACACTCTCAGACATACATGGTAGATTTAGGAACATAGATGTAGATCAAAAATTATGCTAGAACTAATGCAGTGACACTAACAAGGAGGCCTTGTACACCCAAGTTCTTTTAGGGACTTGGTGGAAGTGCATGAGACCCTATCCCTAGTGAGGCATGCATAACCAGAATCACGTGACAAACAAAGATGCACTAAAGTATACACAAATATATTATTCTAAAGATGACACGTATTCTAATATACACCATTCAAGATATACCAAGATATTGAAGATCGAGGAAATCATGAGTAGGATCTATTAAAACACAAAGATAAAATTAACAAAAGGCCTGATGACCAAGAAGTCATTCAATCCAAAGTTATTTCTATGAACATGATTGTGTGATGTAGGATTGATGATCTGACGTAGGAAGGATGCATCCTAAGAGGAAAATATTGATTGATGTCAAAATGGGTATTTACTTGAAATAGATGTGAAATGAACAAGGAACAAGGAGATTCGATCTTAGAATTAAACTTGATAAAACTCTTGTGGTCAAAGTGTCTGTGATAAGCTCAGTATAATGGGGTAAATCTCAGTTTGATGGGGTTAAGCATAGTATGATGGGATGATGTGAAACTGGTGGTAGATCTTTATTATGATCATGAAAAATACCTCACCATAAAGGGGTGATATGGTTGGTGGGGTGAAGTGAGAATGAAATTAGAGGCAAAATTGGTAAGATTCCCACACAAATATGGGGTGGGGATGACCGGATTGTAAATGGGTGAGATGGTGGAAAGTGAGCCTGATAGATGGTGGATCCAAATTTTATACACATGGTTCCTAAGGTATTTTTTCACCATGGTACTTGTCCAAGGTGCTTGATTATCAAGTTTTCACCATTGGATGCTTATTTCTCTTTACTTTTTGAATTATTTTTTTTTGTATTGTTCTGCATTTTTGTGTTATTTTTTTATTTGAACAAGAGGAACTCCCTGATAAGCTATGTGTAGAAGCATTTTAGATGTAGGATGTTAACATGATTAGGGATATGATCTCCCTCTGGTGTGGAAATTTGATAGGCTCTATATCCAAACTTAGATGTAACCATAAATGATCCCAACCAATAAGGCTCAAACTTTCCTTTATTTTCACGGTTCTGGAGGTTCTTCATGTTATGCTATAGGAAAAGATCACTAAATTCAAACTCACAAGGTTCGATCTTCTTATTGAACTATAGGCATAGGCCATATTGATACACACAAAGGTGGTTTAGGGCATCAAGGTGATGTTAATGAAGGAGCTCAAGCTCTTGCAAGAGAGAAAATCAACAGTCTTCATCGGATAACATATCTTTTAAGGAGATTTTGAGGGAAGGAATATTGATCTCAATGAGTATAAATACCTTAGTTTCATAAATAAGGGCAAAAAAAGTGGCTCCTATGGGAGTGAAGTAGGTCCAGTGGGAAAGGTTCAACTGGAGGTGCCAATCATAGCTAGTATCTTGACTATTTTCTTGAGGATTTTTAGGATGGTCTTATTTGTATCCTCTGCTTGACGGTTACCTTGTGGGAAGTACTCAGAGGAATAATGATGGGTAATGCAAATATTTTTACATAGATCCGTGACATCCTTATTTTTGAAAGGGGTCCCATTATCTGTGATAATGTCCTAGGAATGCCACAATGACAAATAATGTAGTTCAAGATGAGCTCCAAAATCTATTTTCCAGTAGTGTAAGTAAGGGGAATGACCTCAACCCATTTAGTGAAGTACTCAGTGGAAGAAATGATGTATTTGTGGCCATTGGAGGAATTATGAAATATCTAGCCAACAAGGTCAAGTCCCTAGTGGGAGAAAGGCCAAGGTGTGATGGTGGGATGAAGGGATTGGGATGATGCATGCCTCAAATTACCATACTATTGACAAGGCACACATTTCTTCACATAGTGATAGGCGTCCTGATCCATGGTTGACTAGTAGTAACCTATTCGCAACAACTTATTTGAAAGAGTGAGTCCATTGGAGTGAGCCTCATAGATTCCTTGATGAACTTCTTCTAATGTTGTTTTAGCTTCTTCTGAATCAAGACACCAGAGGAGGGTCCTGTCAAATTATTTTAAGAAGAGGGTATCACCAAGGATAATGTATTGGGAAGTGCAATGAATGAAGGTCTTGCGTTGGTTAGGTGTGAGGTAGAGTGGGATGATTTCATAATAGAGGTAAGATTAAATATCTTTGTACTAGGGAGAATCATGATGAACAATATCACACGCCATTTTGGATTCCAATATGTCATAGGAAGGGGTCATAAGGTTCTCAACAAGAAACTTGCATCAGTGACTATGTTTTGGCATAGATATCAATGACCCAATGGTGGCCATGGTGTTGACAACTTTGTTGTTTGTTCTACAGATCTGCTATAATATAATGTATGTGAAGTGTTGTCTCAGATCCTCAACTTGTCTACAAAATGGGAGAAAATTATGATCCTTTGTCTGATATTCATCATTTTCTTTCCTGATAACCAACTGTGAGTCACCGAAGACAAGTAGGCTAGTGATTTTCCATTGTATGGCTAAACAAAGTCTTGTCACAAAGGGCTCATATTATGCAATGTTTTTTATGCATGTGAATGTCAACTTATAGGATTTAGGGATAAGGTCCCATTATAGTGTTACAAACAAGATTCCTATCCCCGATCCTTTCTATGTAAAAGATCCATCAAAATAGAGTTTTCATTGTATACTCAGGGTCACAGTCATGATGGATTCATCGGGAAAATATGCTACTATAGGATGATCCCCTAGAATAGGAGATTCAACTAGCTAATCCATGATCACTTTTCCTTTGATGGATTTTATATCTACATGCATGATGACAAATTTAATAAGGATCATAACCCACTTGCCAACATGACTAGTAAGAGGGATTTTAGAAAATAGGTACTTCAGTAAATCAATATTTATAATGATTTGATTTTTATTATTAAGCATGTAATTATGAATTTTTTGTGTACAAAATACAAAGACCAAGCATGATCTCTCAATGGCTGTGTAATTTAACTCATATCTGACTAGTGTTCTACTCAGTTTTTAGATTTCTCATTCTTTTCCTTTATTATCTAGTTGTACTAGGAGAGAACCTAGTGCAATAGTACTGGAAGAGATGTACAAAATAAAAGGTCAGCCTGGAAAAGGTGGGACCAAAACTAGTGGGTTATCTAGGTACTTCTTGAGCTATTCAAAGAATTTTTGACATAAGAAATACCATAGAAACTTGGTATCTTTTCTCAATAGGTGAGAAAAGGGGTAAACCTTATCTTCTAGTTGTGACACAAATTTGTAGATGGACTGAAGTCTTCCTTGTAGGATGTAAATTTGTCGTAGTGTTGTGGGAGGCAACATCTCTAGGATGGATTTTACTTTCTTTGGACCCACATCAATTCCTCCACGGGATACAATATATCCTAAAAAATTTCATGATTGTACTTCGAAGATGTACTTCTTAGGATTTAGTCAAACCTTGTATTTCTCTAACCTATCAAAGACTTTAGTGAGAATGATGATGTGTGATTCTCTAGTCTTTTATTTTCCTAAAATTTCACCCACATAGTCTTCCATGATATCATGTACGAGGTCATGAAAGATAGTTTTCTTAGCACATTGATAAGTAGCTCCAACATTTTTGAGTCCAAAGGGCATGACTTGGTAATAGAAAGTACCCCAAGGTGTAGTGAATGCAGTCTTATGTTGATCTTCTATTGAGATCCTGATATGATTTTATCCTGGAAAGCCATCCATAAGTGACAATATTTCATGTCCTACTATCAAATCTACTATGATGTCTATGTTGGGTAGTGGAAAATCATCCTTGGGACATGCTAATTTTAAATCTTTAAAATTTGAACAGATGTGGAGGCCCCCAACAACTTTACCTAATGGTACAATATTGGAGACCCATTTACGATAGTCTATAATCTTGATGAATTTAGCATCACCATTTTTTGTAACTTTGCCTTGACTAACAATGCCACTCATGGATTCATCTTGCATGCCAAAATGTATGTGATGAAAACCTAACCTATATGGAACAAGCATAAATAATAAAACATTAGTTTAATCATGCCTACATAAAGAAAGATTAATCTATCACAAACTCCAATGAGCTAAAATGAGTGCACCCAATAAACTTGTTTGATTTTCTCTTTTGAGGAGATGTGGGTGTTCTCTCCCAAAAAAATATATTGAATCCCAAATATGAAAGCTTGAATGATGGATGAAGCTACAACACACTAATGAAGACCAATAACTTGCAAACTAGTATGAGGAAATAGTTGCAAACCAAGATCAAGAAGAATGAAACTATAAGCTAAATGATAGAAAAACCATTCTAGGAGGTAAAATTCAAGCTATACTAACATGATCCAAGATTTAAACTAAGTATGAAGCTAGCATGTAATATCTAAAATGATCAAATGAAGGATGCAAGAATTCTAAGCTATTTGAAAATAAAAATAATGCATGAAATTTGATGGATGAGATGCTTGTGCAAGGCTCCTATTTATAGATTTTTAGAGCAAGGATGAGGGCTTGGATGAGGTGGCACATATTTGGAATTCATATAGGAGCCACATAAATGGCACATAGGCTAAAGGAGGTGTCCATGCAAAAATTAAACCTTGAGACAAGATGGGTATTTAAGGTTGAAAGGCTCAATGTTGCTCACACATGTCTGAGCAACATTGGAGAAAGGAGTAGGGGACAAGAGTGTAAGAGAATGATTGGAGAATTTAAAGAAGTTTGGTGTATTACTTGGGATGAGTTTCTCATACATGTGTGAGCAACTCATTAGGATTAATGAGGTTAGGAATCACCTTTTTAGGCCAATTAATCTAGGATTAACTAGTGAGGTAGGTTTAGTGGATGAAAGGGATAGGTATAGACTAGGTTTCTAGGTTGGTTTAAAATTAATTCAAATTAAATTGAAAGTAACCAGTTTTAGAAGAAATAAGATAAGTGGGGGGAATAAATAAATTAGAAATTTATTTAAAAGGGGATTATGGAGAATGATATATTAAATAGGATTTAATATATTAGGGAAGTATTAAAATTAAATTTAAATACTTTAGGAATATGAATCTACTTAATTAAATAAATTTAATTAAATAGATAGAGGGATATCAAAAGTATAATTAGCTAATTAAAATTAACTTTAGTATTTTAGGGAACATTAATTAAATTAAATTTAATTAACTTCAAGTGACTAAGGATAGTTTTATATGTCTACATATTGTAGACGTCTAAAATCATCCTTATATTAATTTAATTAATATTCCCATAACATTATAGTTAATTTTAATTAATTATATTTGTTATATTCTTCTATCTATTTAATTAAATTTATTTAATTAAATA
>MU225240.1:8181193-8214809 GCA_018584345.1 Thuja plicata
AATCCCCACCACAATTTTTACTTCCTTAATAGGAGTTTTCTGCGATATCATATCTTGTGTCATGTGTTATCTATTTTCATGAATGTTTCTATTATTGTTACATATCAAAAGAATGTATGATATGATTACATATCCATAAAGAAAGATGAATAGTTAGATAAGATAAATACAAACTGATGACTAAGGGTTAACGAGCTAACCAAATAAAAGTTTTAGAGGTACTGATTCACCCCTCCCCTCTTAGTACATCATCTCAATATGATTCCAACAGTAAGAAATCAGGTCACCGGGCTAAATATTGCCCCTAGAAGCCTCAAAAGGAAAAGAAGAAGGACCAGGATCAAAATAAAGGACATAGAATGTAATGGAAAACAAAAATAGAGGAAACTAATATCCTATTAGAAACTTTGGATGGAAATAGGGATCAGATAGATAAAAGCATGCATGAAAAAATAAATGAGAACAATCAAAAGGAGAAAAAAGGGGAAGCAACACAATAAAAAGAATCAGTAAAGCAAGTTCTTGAAGAAAGGACAAATGAGTCCACAAGTCAAAACACATCTACAGAAGAAAAAGGGGAACCTTTCATAGGAGAAACAAAATAGAATGAATCAAGGATAGAAGAAAATATGACTCCTTCCAAAGGAGAAGAAAAAGAAAGGGACTCTGAAGAAGATGAGCTTTTGGTAGAAACAGAAAATAAAACAACACAAAGGTCAGAGGAAAATTTTGAAAAGAAGAATGATACAACTAGGGGAAGCAAAAAGGACTCCCTAGCTGATCCAAATCAGAATGATAAACAAAAAAAGAAGAAAGATATAGATCCATAGGACAAGGAAAAATCTTGGTCAACTGTGGGAGAGTCAAAGAAGGGAGGTCAAAAACTAGGAGTCTTGACAAGAGGTCAACAAAAAGAAGATATAGGAACTCCAAAAAAAGAAAAAGGAAGAAAATTAGAGAAAACTCAAAGGGAATAGGAAGATAAAAAAAATATTGCTGATGGAAAACAACTCACCATCCACCAGGTTTTCTCTCCAATCCTTAAATAAAGATTATTTCCTAGAACATTCAAGGACTCAATGGTCCTCATAAGAAAGATGTAGTTAGGAATTTAGTTAGATATTCTAAACCAGACATCCTTTTGACTAAAGAAACTAAGATAATCAAAGAAAAATTTGAGAATTTGAAATTGTTAAAAAATGAGAATTATTTTGGTAGTAGTTCTGAAGGGGCTTCTGGGGGACTAGCTATCTTCTAGAATCAATCTTGCTTTGACTGTCAGCTCCTAAAAGAAGAGAAAAAAAAATTTAGCAGCCAAAGTCTGGAGTTTAAAGGATAATTTCTCTTGGACCCTTATAAATGTTTATGCTCCCAATAATAAATCTGGAAGACTTAATCTTTGGAAGAAGCTGCATGATCTAATGGAAACCAGTTTGGAGAACAAATTTTTAATAATGGGAGATTTTAATACTCCCTTAAAGCAGGAAGATAAAATGGGAGGAAATTTATCGCAAGTGGAAAGTAGGGTAGATTTGATGGATTTTATTATTAATGAAGGGCTACTGGATGTTGATCAGATAGGGATTAATTAAACTTGGTCTAATCATAGGGTGGCACCTGATCTTATTCAAGTTAAGCTTGATAGGGTACTGATCAATCCAGACTGGTATACCAAGTTCTCCTGTGCCCTTTCTTCTCTTACCAAAATTGGATCAGACCATTTTCCTATCTCCTTTAATGTTATTCCCTTTACAGGAAAAATAAATGCTGCCTTTAGATTTGAGAAGATGTGGCTAGACCACCCTAATCTGGAAAATAAAATAAGGGAATGGTGGAATATTAAAGTGGAAGGAACTGCAATATTAAAAGTGGTTAAGAAATTGGCTAATGTGAAATCTAATGTTAAACACTGGAATAAGACTGTCCATGGGGACATTTTCCAATCCAAAAATAAAACCCAAATGGACCTAAAAGAAATCCAGGAGGAAATTTAAAGATATGGTCTAACTGAAAAACTGAAAACCCAAGAGAATTTTGTCCTTGCAGATCTTCACAATATCATTGCTAAAGAGGAGAATTTCTGGAGGCAAAGATCTAGATCTCTATGGTTGAAAGCAAGAGATAAGAATACCATATTTCTCTATCTTACTACTCTTAAACACAAGGAAATAAATAGAATCCATTCCTTGTTTTATACTAAAGGTAAAGTTACTAAAGAAGAGGAAATAAGGGAAGAAATGACGGGGTACTTTGCGACCTTTCTATCTAAAGATCTAAATCTTAACTTAGAAGACCAAAGGAAATTACTTTCTTTGAATCCTTGTAAAGTGGACCATCCTTCCAATGTCCTCTTAAAAGCTATTCCCTTGGATATTGAAATTAAGAAGGCTATTTTTTTATTTTGAAGGAGAGAAATCTCCAGGTCCTGATGGGTTACAGATGTTTTTCTTCCAGCAATTCTGAAGCATCATTGGTAAAAATGTTTGTTTAGTGGTTAAAGAGTTATTTGGAACTAAATCTATTCTAAAGGAACTAAATTCAACTTTTATAGCTCTCATTCCTTAAAAACCTAGAGCTGATACTGTTGATGGCTTTAGAACAATAAGTTTTTGTAACTCTTTATACCAAATCATTTTGAAGGTCATTACCACTATACTATTGAGATTACTGCCTAATCTGATTTCTCCTCAACAAAATGGTTTTGTTCTGGGAAGACAGATCCTGGATTTTATTATTGTGGTGCATGAGAATATTCATTCTCTCCATACCTCTAAAAAAAAAGGATTCCTGATGAAATTGGAATTTTCAAAAGCCTATGACAGAGTGGATTGGTCTTTTTTTTTCTAATATCCTTAGGTCTTTTTGGCTTTGATAAAGATGTGATAAGAATTATAATGCAATTGGCTTCTATTGTGACTTCTTCTGTGCTTGTTAATGGGGGATCCTCCAATTTCTTTCATCCCACTAGAGGTCTGAGACAAGGTGATCCAATTTCCCCCATTCTCTTTGCTATAATGGTGGAAAGCCTCAGGAGATTTATCAATAGTATGGTGATAATAGGTCAGATCTCTAGTCTCCAACCTTCCTCTGCTCTGCAGAAATGTTCACATGAACAATTTTTTGATGACACTATCATGATGGGGGAAGCCTCTGTTAAGGAAGAAAGGAATATGAAAATGGCTTTGAATACCTATACTAACGCTTCTAGTCAATCTATAAACTGGGAGAAAATTTCCCTTTTCTTCAGAAACACTCCTGAAGAAAGATAAAGGAAGATTTCTTCCATCTTGGGTTACGAGATTGGGAATTTCCCCTCATCCTACTTGGGTCTCCCTTTATGTCATAAACCTGATGATTCTTTTTGGAATGGCATCCTTGAAAAATTTCACAACAAGCTGGTAGGATGGAAAGGAGCTACTCTTAGTCAAGCTGGAAAAGTCCAACTTCTAAAATCAACTCTTCAAAACCTTCCAGTCTATGTGCTCAATCTTTTCAAAATTCCTTATAATTTTGCTGACTTGATTGAAAAAATCCAAAAAATATTCCTCTGGTTTGGAGTTGAAGAGAAGAAGAGGTTAAGCCTTGTGGCCTGGGAGGTGGTGTGTAAACCAAAGAAGTTTGGAGGGCTTGGAATCAGAAGTATTAAAAATACTAATAAGGCTCTACTAGAAAAATAGTGCTGGAGAATCTTTGAAGAGGAGAAGGAATGGAATGCTATTATCAAGAGAAAATACCATCTGAAATCTTTGGAGGATATGTTAAGGAATCCTTTGGATATCAAAGGTTATTTCATTTGGAACAACATTAGGAAAGGTGGGGACATGATTAGAAAAGGGATAAGATGGAAGCTGGGAAATGGAAGAAATATTAATTTATGGAATGATAATTGGCTGAACGAAGAATCTCTTAATGAGAAGTAGGAATGGATGCCAAAAATTTTGGAATGTAAAGATATAATTGGGGAAAAGGCTTCTGATTATTGGATTAATGAGGAATGGGTTCACCTTAGCTCTATTGATGAGAACCTCAAATTGGTCAATAAACAACTTAATCTTTGGTTTTTAAGAGATAATGAACAAGACTCTTTGATTTGGGGTCTGGAGGCAAATGGAAATTTTTTTGTTTCTTCTGCTTCTGCCCTTCTCTTCTCCCAGGAAGATCACCCAATCAGTGCTTAGGTATGGAACAATAAGCTTATACCTAAAATTAACATGTTTTTTTGGCTGCTTGTTCAAAACAAAATTCTTAGAGTGAATAATCTCTATAAAAGGGGTCTTAGTATGCCTAATAGATGTATCCTTTGTTTCTCTGAAGCTGATAATTGCTATCATCTCATGATTCATTGTACTTATACTTTTAAAGTGTGGGAATTTGTCTTCAAATATTTCAACTTGGAATGGGTGAAACCTAATAACTTTTAGAACATGGTAAAAAAATGGCATTGCCCCTTTACTGGTAAAGAATCCAAAGATCTTTGGAGGTTGTTTCTTCCTCACTTCACTTGGAGAATTTGGAAGGAGAGAAATAATAGAGTCTCTAGAGAAAAAATATTATCGCATGAAATTGTGGCCAATTATATTTGCAGAAGTTTGCTGGAAAATTTTAAAGGTTCTCTCCCCAGAGACTCCCCCCTTAAGAACACTTAGATTTTAAATGACAATCTTAATTGGAAAAATCAGGGGCATAAAGACAAGGATTTAAATTTGAGGGAAAACACAAGATGGACTACACCACCGACTGGTTGGGTCAAAGGTAACTTTGATGGAGAAGCTAAAGGGAATCTGAGAAGAGTTGGAGTGGGAGGCATAATAAAAGACTCGACTGGAAATTGTCTGGGAGCTATTGCTACCCCTCTGGGAATTTAGACAAATCATATTGTTGAAGCAAAGGCAGCTCTGCAAGTCGTTATCATGGCTAAAGATATGGGTTATTTGAATTTTTGGTTGGAGGGAGATTCACTAAACATAATAAACTGTATTAATGGCAAGAATGAGGCTTCCTGGACAATTGGCCACATAATTGATAAAATTAAATCCTTAATGCTTATTTTTAAGGAAAGTGATATAATCCATGTGTTTAGGGAAGGAAGTAAGCCGACATATGGCTTTTCTAATGTGGGGGCCTAAATTGACATCGCTCAATCATGGAAATTGGAAGCATATCTCAATATGGAGATATTAAGACTTATCAGGTATGATAAGCTTAATCATATTGAAGGCTCAATTAAAACCAAAATTAATGATGAGTAGATCAATTAAGATTAAGAGTGATGATAGATGTCAGTCGAGGGATGTGAGAATCATGAAGACCGTTACCTCACATGGTTTGTGGGTTTTATCTAGCATTTTGAAATAGAAAAATCAAAAGAGCATTGTGTTTCTTCCCATTCAGTCTCAGAAAGTTAAGAACTCTTCAGTTAAAATGGGTGGAGGTATGAAGATGGAGGATTTGATGGACTGTACAAAGTGGAAACAAAAGGAAATAGTTTGGAAAAGGTTGAAGAAGGGTGGTGTGACCCAGTATATGGAGAAACTGCATGGATGGGACAAAGAAATAACCAAAAAATTTGCAGACGACTGGAAGAATGGAAAGGTGAATATGTGGGGTAATTCTTTTACTCTTATTAGGAGCATTATTTCAGAAATTACAGGTCTATCTAGTGAAGGCATGAAGTTTTATAGGGACAAGAAACACATAGGGACTCAAGCTTTCAAAATCTTCCCAAAATCTGAAGAAGAAGAAGCCCTTCTGAGAAAAGGGACGGGTGATTATGTGGACATTAATAAAATAAAGAGTCACTGGGCTAACATTTTGACTGTCATGATTGATTATTTCACTTTAGATGGTCGCTAATCCAAGATATACAACCTTCACTTTGTGCTTGCAAATAATTTTAGGCATAACAAAAAGGTGTTGTTTCCCTTCTATCTTTTGAGCTCGTTGAACAATAGTATCATGGAGCATAGAAAAAAAGCTAGCAACCCAGTGCTTCATGAAGGGATTATTTTGTTAATTTTAGAATACGCCAAAAATCAAATCCTGAAACCCATTCTTAAAAGGGTTAAAGGGAATGCAAAGAAAATTAAGATGGATAGTAAAAAGGAGAACCCAAATAAAAGGGTTAGGAGTGAGAAAAAGGAGAATCTGGACAGGAAGGAGGAGTCTGAAGATCAAACCCTTGATTGTCAGGGTAATGAAGAAGAGATTCAGGAAGAGGAGGAGGAAATGCCTGTGACTGAAGAAGATAATTAAGAGATAAATGAGGAGGCTCTAGTGAAAGAAAAAGATGAACAAGTGAATAAGGAGGGCACCCAGATGAATGAGGAGGAAATGCCCTTGAATGAAGAAAAAGAGAATAGGGTAAATGAAGATGGAAACCAAGAAGAGGAAAAAGAAGAAGAAGAGAAAGAGGGAGATGGAAAGGAGGAAAAAAATGAAGAAGTGAATGATGGAAATGACAAGGAGGAGCAGATAGAGCAGCCAAACTTGAAGGCTGGTAATAGAAAAAAGAAAAGATAGAGAATGGACCCTGAACACAATACTATGGTCAGGTTTGAAATTGATGATAGAGTTCCAAAGAGCAAGGAGGATCATGGGGTGTCTTAGAGTGTCAATTGTCACCTGAAAGAACTTGCATTGCAAGTGTGTTGTAACCGTTGTGTTGAAGATAATACATTGTGCAGGTTTTGGAGTGTTGGGGTTTTTTACCGAAAGGTTTTCCCCAGGGAAAATCACTGTGTCATTCTCTATTTTATGTATGCATGGTATGTGGCTGCAATATCATTGTTAAATTAGTTAACAAATCTTAAATTGTAAGGATTTAAAAGAATTTGCACAATACTTTCCTTTAGAGATTAGTTAACGAATTTGAAATTGTAAGGATGCAACCCAATAGTCTACATCAATCTCAACTATTGTTGATCACTACTTGAGTACTACCCAAGCACTTAAAAACTTCTTCATAAGGGTTTTACCATTCTCTGAGAAAATAGGAGGAGCAGATAGAGAAACCAAAGTTGAAGGCTGGTAAGAATAATAGAAAACCTTCAAAGGGTTGATCCTATTGCTCTTACAAGGTGTTCGACAAGTGGGAGAATGTTAGGAATAAGGTGTCTCAACCTTGGATAATTCCTATTCCTATTATTTGTTTTTTAAAATGTATTTTCTTGAAAATAATGTAATTAAGTGTCGGCATTTTGAATTGTGTGTAAGGAGATCATGGCTGAAATAGTTATGACAGATTCCTATGATACATAAGAGCTATTTCTAGAAGATTTCAATGACAGGTGGTGACATGAAATACATGTGGCAACTGATAAAGTTGAGTACTTTACACTCTTCCACAATTTTAGGGTTCCTATTTTCTCAGAGAATGGTAAAACCCTAATACGACTATCCTTGGAAGTTGCCCTAAAAAGGAAAGTGCATGATATAAGCATTTTTAGGGTTACAGGAAAGGATACAAAAAGAGTGTATTGTTGATATGATCTGGTGCTACTGGATTTGTCTTAGAGTGTCGATTGTCTCCTGAAAGAACTTGCATTGCAAGTGTGTTGTAACCGTTGTGTTGAAGATAATACATTGTGCATGTTTTGGAGTGCTGGGGTTTTTTACCGAAAGGTTTTCCCTAGGGTAAATCATTGTGTCATTCTCTATTTTATGTATACATGGTATGTGGCTGCACTATCATTGTTAAAGTAGTTCAAAAATCTGAAATTGTAAGGATTTAAAAGAATTTACACAATACTTTCCTTTAGAGATTAGTGTAGGAAGCTGTTTCCGCACCTGAGTTTCCTTACAGGGGCCAGCATGGAGAATTGGCTCAGTGAGGAAATGAAGGACATAAAGAAGCACCTAAATGAAATGCAAGAATCCATGGAGCCCTTCAAAACCAAGATGGAAGAAATGGAGAAGGAATTGTTGATTAAGGTAAATAATAACAATAGAAATGAGGAGATTACGGCAAGAGTCAATGCACTTGTGGAAGAAAAGCTGAAAGACATGAAAAATCAAATCAGCCAAAATGGGCATATGATAAGTATTATTCTCAAGCATAGAAATGTGGGGCTTAAAGTATCTGTTCAAAATCTCAAAGCTTTATATGCCTACTTGGAGAGTAGTCTGCTGGAGAATACTACAATCACAATTGATGATAAAGCTGGTAGCTCGGGCCCGAGTACCAAAACCTAAAGTGGCATTAAAAGGAAACTTCCAGAGATTCCAAAGGAGATGAAAGTGATGAAAGAGTCCATTGATAAAATGGAAGATATGCAAAAAGAGGCTGAGGAAGTGTACAAAAGTATAAAGTATTTTTTATTTTTCTGTGCTAGAATCTGGGATGGAAGTTGTGCTGGAAGTTATGTTTCTTTTGGGCAGTTTTTTGTTTTCCTTTTTTGGGTTAATGGGGGTTCGTCAGTGTCCTACCTTTTGTTTGTAGCAGGATTTCTATGTGCATAAGGTTTTTTGTTGCTAATTGTACTTTTATGTAAAAGGTTTTGGGGTCCTTTCAAAACCTATATTTACCTTAAGAAAAAACTTTTGAACCCGGTTGAATTTATTCAATCCCTTTGGTGGGTTTTGGCACAATTAGGATTTCTAAATTTTGTCCAAAGCACATCAAAATCCAACTATTCAATCCCAAGATATGGTCCCTGCATCAGACTGCATTTTCTACATCCTTCATTTCTGAACTTTTACCCTTTCTTCAAACTGTGATCACTCTTTCTTATTATATCTACATATGCACTATTAGGAGACTATAATATAGTGTTAAATAAGTATCATTCCATGGATTATAGGCCTTTGAGTCCATGGTATTTTTAGTGTTTAAGAAACTAACTCAAAACAATGGAAGGAACTACAAAATACAGTGTATCTCGCTGCTTTTAAAGGACAGTCATGAAAGATAGTTTTTAAAACATTCAAAACTCTCCAAGGTTACCTTCTATTGTGTATTGGATCCTTTTTGGATGCCTCCAAACAAAATTAACATGTACTTTCACTTCCAAAACACCCAAAATGAAGAAAAGAATAGTCTTTATTCAATTATTCACTTGTTGTCCATACAATCCAGATCTCTCTGTGTACCCATACAATGGGTTCAATCTTAAATAGAAAACTAAATTTCAACTTCCCCAACCTCTCCTAATCAGTTAGAGGGATTAGTTGAGTGTTTTTACATTAAATACTTAACTTCCCTCCCAAATGGCTAACTAGCCATTATGTTTTAAATATTTGAAAATTTAAACTATGAAAATGTTTTTAAAACCTTATTAATTTGAAACTAAGAACTCCAAAGGTTTGGAAACACATAGGAGACTTAATTTCAACACTTTTAGAATCTTAAACTACCTTAAGACACCCTTGGACACTAATGGTCCATTTTACAATCAAGATTTAGTGCTTTTAGGACTTCTAACAACTTTTAATCATTGTTCCTATTACATAGAGTCAAAATCCATTATAGGCTTTAGTATTGTCCAATTGATTTGCTTTGGTCTCTGATTGTCTTCTTGAATCATTTGATCCTCCTTGAGTAGCTTGGGTATCTTTTTGGTCTTCATGGCTTGATTGGTCATCCTTGGTGCCCCTACACCATACTCCCCTCCTTTATTGAAACTCTTATTCCAAGAGTTTCTCATGCATGTCCCCCTTGCAATCCTACAATGAAACTAATGCTTAGGGATCTAGAAGTCCCCTAAAGTAACCTTCCTTCTCACATACTCCAACTTGCATTCATACACAAAATATTACAAGAAAAATGTCCATGGGCTGAATGTCTTTGTGGGTGACAATGTTGTCTTGACAATGCTTGCATTTGTGACTCCTTGTGTGATTCAAGGTAAACCTTCCTCCTACCAATATCATCATTCACTTTTCCATCAATGGGACACTTCATTGTCCCAATCAACACAAAATTATGTTCACTTAGTCCTCTACTCTTTGGACTATCCTGTCTTTCCCAAATTTGCAACAGTATCCCATTCCAACCAGTATCATACTAATTTTTACCTTGCTTTGCCACATCAATCCTTTGTCCAAAACACATCAGTATATTTTCCCTTTCATGAATATCTAAAGGTAGCATTTTGTATGTGAAACCACTCTTGTGAACTAGATATGAATTAGTATGTCCATCATGAATTTTTTTTCTTAGATATTTCCATGGTCTTCCTAGAGTCAAATGTCCACATGGAATGTCCATTACATCACACAAAACATCATCCTTATAACCTCCTACTGAGAATTCAATCCACACTTGCTCTCTTACCAAAATAATTTGATCTTTACTCACCCATGTGGCATAATATGGTCTAGGATGCTGAAATGTCTTCAAGTGTAACCTATGAACAACTTCATAAGCAACTAGATTAATATGTGCTCCTAAATCAATGATGAGATTTCATACCTTACCCTTCACCAAACAACTTGATCTAAAGATACTCACTTATGGATTCCATGATTTTCCTCTTTCCATCAATAAGCTCTCTCCATCCTCTGGATGAATCTCAATGGGCTCTTGTTCTTCTTCTCTCTTTGTGTCTTCTTCCATAAAATTCACTCTCCTATCTCTACCCTTTTCCTCATTCCATTTAGGACATCTAAAGGATTGATGACCCACTTCATTGCAAGTAAATAATCTTTCTGTAAATATTCCACTTCCTCTTCATCCACTTCTTCCTCCTCTATATCCACCTCTTGTCTCTGATGTGTATAGCTTGTCTTTGTCTTTATCATTATTATTATGAAAATCAATGGTACCTCTACCACCTCTCCCTCTCATAGAATATCCTCATCTTGTGCTATTCTACTTCTCATGCCTTCTTCTTATCTTCTCTTCAGCCTTCATGGCTAATTGATAGCATTCATCAACTGTCCTTG
This sequence comes from Thuja plicata, assembly GCA_018584345.1. Lineage (NCBI taxonomy): Eukaryota > Viridiplantae > Streptophyta > Pinopsida > Cupressales > Cupressaceae > Thuja > Thuja plicata. Next base: position 8,192,075 of record MU225240.1, read on the forward strand.
GGTTAGTAAGACTAAGTTCATCCTGAATGTTAAACCTTAGTCCCCCCATGTACCTTGCAATATTTTCTTCCACTTCTTCCTCATGACCCGTTTGGATATCCAACTTATGGAACTCCTCAGTGTACTTTTGCACATCCATATCCTTTTGTCTAAAACCCCTCATCTTCTTGTATAATTATACTCTATAATATTTTGGAAAAAAAATTTCCTTCATCTTATCCATCATGCTATACCAATATTGGATTATGGGTTTCCCATTCTTCCACCTTTCTGCCTGAATACAGTCCCACCACAATAATGCATGTCCCTTTAACCTATACTTTGTAATCTTCACTTTATCCTTCTCCTCTGTTCCTTCACACTCAAAGCAATTTTCAATTGCATTGAACCAATCTATTAGTTCTTCATCATCCATCTTTCCTCCATACATAGGTAAATCTATTCTTACCCTTGAATCTCCATTCTTTATGGCTTTCACCAACTTAGCCATCCTTAGATCTTCAAGATCTAGTTTATCTTCCTCTTGGGGTACTTATTCTTCCTCTCCTTATTCTTCTACTTCCTCATCCATTCTAATGCTTTTGTCTCTCTTCTCTAATGCTAAGATCCTCTCCATTATGGTCTTCATCATCCTATCCTTCTCATGGTTCTCTTTCTCCCTTTGTTCCAATGTTCCTTTCAATTTCCTATTATCTGCCAACTGCTCTTTGACTATCCTTGCCAACTCTATGTTTGTCATCCTTGTAGGAAACTCTTCTTCCCCTTCAGACATGTTCCTTGACCTCCTTATGGCTTTGATACCAATTAATACAGATGGTAAGGGTAGTGGACAAGGTTTCCAATAAGTGAAATGATTCAACCCAAGAAATTCAATGCTTCAACTATGCTTCAAGAACCCACCAAGTGCTCCAAGAGACTCCAATTATGATTTCACTCTCCCCAATCACAAAAAATGATAGTATAGGTCTATTCATACTAGATTATAAAGGATTCATATGGTTAATGGGTTTACAACAACACCCAACACTTCAGTCTTGAGCAATCTTCTTAAAACTCTTGTTCTTTGCTTAGAACAACCAAAGATACTTGTAATCACAAAAAAAATAACTAAAAACAAGATTTGAATAACCAATCATAGCAATATACAAACTCTGATATCCTTTTGATTCATTAACTCAATCTTAGAAAACAAATAATCCAAAATACACCACCTTGCTGCCCTTTGGATAGACCTGTGGACAGTCGTAATAACTTTTGAACCCGATCAAATTTCTTCAATCCCTTCAGTGGGTTTGGGTGCAATTAGGACTTCTGAATTTTGTCCAAAGAACATCAAACTCCAATGGTGCAATCCCAAGATATGGCTCCCACATCAAAATGCATTTTCTACAACTTGCATTTATGAAATTTTACCCTTTCTTGAAACTGTGATCACTCTTTCTTATTATCTCTACATATGCACTATTAGGAGACTATAATATAGTGTTAAATAAGTATCATTCCATGGATTCTAGGCATTTGATTCCATGATATAGTTAGTGTTTAAGAAACTAACTCAAAATAATGAAAGGAACTACAAAATACAATGGTATGTCGCTGCTTTTAAAGGACAATCATGAAAGATAGTTTTTAAAACATTCAAAACTCTGCAAGGTTACCTTCTACTGTGTATTGGATCCTTTGTGGATTCCTCCAAACAAAATTCACATGTACTTTCACATCCAAAACACCCAAAATGAAGAAAAAAATAGTCTTTATTCAATTATTCAGTTGTTGTCCATACAGTCCACATCTCTTTGTGTACCCATACAATGGGTTCAATCTTAAATAGAAAAATAAATCTCAACTTCCCCAACCCCTCCTGATTAGTTAGAGGAATTAGTTCAGTGTTTTTACATTAAATTCTTAACTTCCCTCCCAAATGGCTAACTATCCGTTATGTTTTAAATATTTGAAAATTTAAACTATGAAAATGTTTTTAAAACCTTATTAATTTGAAACTAAGAACTCCAAAGGTTGGCAACACCTAGGAGACTTAATTTCAATACTTCTACAATATTAAACTACCTTAAGGAACCCTTGGACACTAATGGTCCATTTTACAATAAAGATTTAGTCCTTTTAGGACTTCTAACAACTAATAATGATTGTTCATATTACATAGAGTCAAAAGCCATTATAGGCTTTAGTATTGTCCAATTGATTTGCTTTGGTCTTTGATTGTCTTCTTGAATAATTTGGTCCTCCTTGAGTAGCTTGGGTATCTTTTTGGTCTTCATGGCTTGATTGATCATCTTGGTGCCCCTACACCAGATGCCATTCATATTCTCTTTGATGAGGATGATCCTTCTTTAGTTGTTGTAGGGGAACACTTTGACACTCATCTTCATTCTCCACTTTATCCTTCTTTTTCATTTGACATGATTGTGGATCCTTTGAAACAACATTTGGAGGGGGTCTCTTTACCTCCACAGAAGCCATTTGAGTCTCTGGAGATTGGATTTCACGAGTCTCAAACTTCACTTGATATGTCATATTTCATGGTTCAGGTTGATCATACTCATGTGTTGGAGACTCATATTTAGTTTCCCAAGATATCATACATTCTTAGGGTTCTTCCTATATATTGGGGAGGATTCATTAATACACCTATGATATTGTTTCTTCCTAAAGGGAAGAACATCATTCATTTTTCATGGAGAAGTTTCTACATTGATCTAGAGGAATCTACCATGGGTGTACATTCTACATTGAGGGGGGCTTCTTTGTCTCTCTTCCTACTTACTATTTTTAGGAGACATCTTTATCTTTGGAGCTTGATCCAAATTCTTACATGGATCATTTTCCATTTTTTCCTTTCTTGTCACCTTTTATTGGGTATGTACCTGATTGGTTAGTGGCATATTCATCAACTAAGGACATGGCTACACATGAGCACACTTCAGAGAGATCATACTTCAGTTGGATTCCCCTTCATACATCCTATCTAAAATGGGCAACATTTTGCATCTATACTTGGTCTATCTTATTCCTAAGGGGATAACTTTTGTTTGTAGACATTGGTCTATGTTTTGCCTTCAAGCACTCACCATCCTTGCAGGACATTGTTCATTATGGGGGGATATCATGTCTCCTTATTTCCTTCCTATGGGGGGATACTTTCTTGTATATACATGATGTATATACTTTCTTATATTTAAAAAATTTGAAATGAGAATATCAATAACATTCTATGGTTCTCCAACTAAGAAGACTAAAATTATGCTCTCAGCTTGCAAAATCACTCCTAAAGTGACAATCCTAAGTACGAGAGTGATGAATTAAGATAAATGATGTGATCTACATACTCAATTTGATATGAAATTTCAATTACAATACTCAAATGAATTCAATTATGCTAACTATGAATGCAATTAAACTATAATGGTGATCCTATGATGATAGTAAATAAAAATGAATGATTTGTACTAAGAATGCAAACTATTTATAGGAATTTTGAAGGGTAGGGGGGTGATTTTGATGTGATTTGAGTTAACTCATGGTTAGAGACAAGGTTGAGTTGTGTTTATTGATGTGTTCCAAATGGAGGGACAAGATTGTTATATTTAAATTGAGTGGTCAAGATAGAAAAGTCTTGGAGTGATCCATGTGCTCCCAATCCTTGTCTCTCATTGGTTGAATTGATTTTTATCCATATGTGGTTGTTGAGAGAATTTAGGATTTATTTAATTCAATTCATTAATTAAATTAGCCATGTACGTGAATTAGATGTGTTGGATTTAATTATTTTAATGAACTATATAATCAATTGATTAAATCAATTACATAGTTGTTTAAGTTTTGAATTTAATCAATCCAAATGGCTTGAATTTAATTAATTAAAGGCTTTGATAATTAATCAAGGGTTTTGAATTGATTTTACCTCTTTGAATTTTTTTGACCAAATTTAGGTGTATACAAATTCCCCTCTTTGAATCAATACGCAAAGTAAGTTGGTTCAAAGAATGTTCGATGCTTGATATCCCGATGTCTGATTCACTGCTTGATTTGCTACCTAATTTTGATTTGATTGATTGATTTTTAGAATGATGTCATACTTCTTTGATGATGATGCAACCCTTATATGAATACTTAATGAACAATTTAAACCAATTTGGATGCTCCAATGATGATTTCAAATTTGATTGAATGATAGGATGTTGCCCCTAATGATGGAAAAACTTTTATATGAATCCTTTATGTTGATATGATTCCTCTCGGGAAAATAATCAAAATGGTATTGAGAAATTTGGATCATTTTTGGAATTTTGAATTAGATTACGATTTTGATTTGTTTTCCGATAATAATAAATTTGGAATATGCCCCGGTTGAATTCGATCATTGATGTATCTTGAAGACTAGATTACATGCCCTTTTGATGAATAAGTCAACATTTTTTTTTGTGTATTTCACTGTCATATGATAGGATATGATGCTTTGACCTCACGATCTAGAGGATTGAAAATATATGTTCCCGCCATGATTGATAGAAACCTCAATTGAATGGATATGATAGATGATTTTGATGCTTGACTGATTGATGTTGGGTTTGATAGGCCTACTTGGATGTCTTGATGATGTGGGGTCCATCATATTGATACCAAATAAAAAATCATATAGATTTAGTATGTAACAATGATATCAAATTGTGATGATGTATACATGTTTTTATGTATTGAGGATATTGATGTACCTTTGATGATCAGATTGAGCATGATTTGTTTTTTGATGATGTATACTTGACATTTGATGACATTGATTAGGAATTTGATTATATATTTATGGACTTGTACACTCTCACCTTTGATACTTAATGATTTTATCTCCTTTTGATGTCAAGATATGTTGGAATTTATGATTTTGATGATCTAGATATGCATGATGCAGATGGATGCATGTGATGTTGCTTGGATGTTTAGATGGATGCATTGTTTAGATGGTTAATGTATGAAAATGCTTATGTAATGATTTACATGCATTGATGCAATGATGTTAATAAATAATGCAATTCCCATTATATGCAACTTATATAATGCATAATGATAAGAAATTTATCTAATGAATAATAAAATTATTTTGATTTTTAAATTAAATGCATCTAAATGAAAATGATATGTATTGTTCTTTTGTTTGTTAAATTCTAATATATTAATCTTCAAAGATAATTTTGATGATGTAACCTTGATTAAATTTTCACCCCCTTTGAGAAATCTCATAACAAATATAATGTAAGATTAATCTAAAATGAATGCAAATATCACTAAGATTGTCACTTATCACTGGTGTGTGTGTATATTTGTGCACTTGTTACCTACGACACAACACTTTAATAAGTCATTCTGTTAGTGAGAAACAAGGGTTAATGAGCATATAAAACCCTAACATCAACCTATTGTTTTCTAACTAGGTTGAGTGTAGAAAATAACATAACAACCCTCAGATTATGCTAATACCAGTGACATAAACAACATAGCATGAAATATTCAAGTTTTAAAAAAACTATTTGACTAGTTAAGCATGCATATTAGTCTAAAAATGAGCATTATAACCATGTAAGAAAGTAACTATGGAGAGTGCATGAAGCTATGAAGGAATGGGTAGCATAACAATGATTTGAGATTCCTTCAAAATCTTGGCATAACAACACTACTATTCAAAAATTGAGGCTTATTATGAGCTCCAAATCCTTTCAATTTATAGAGGAATGGGAGAGAGAGAGAGAGGGGGGAGACAAGGTTCATTAATGGAGCCCCTAAGGTCATTAATGAAGTGTAAGAGCTATTAATGCCTTTGGCATTAATGAGGGAAGGGCAAGAGGGAATATCCATTAATGAGCCATGAATGAAATTTATTTAAGAGGCATGGGAGGGAGTAAGGCTCAACTTGGCAAGTTGGTCCTTAGAGAAGTCATGCTTAAGAAAGTTGACTTTCTCAAGTGGGTTGAGTTGTTAATTATTCCTTAATGGAATGTGACAACATTAGGAGGGGGTTTAGGATAGAGTTAAAATTAGGATTAGATTAGCATGGGGGGATTAGGTTGAGATGGGTTAGAACCCAGCGTAGAAGTGGTTGAGATAGGTTAGGTTGGGGTTTATGTGAATATAAATTAAATAAATTAAACTTATTTAATTCATTCAAAAATAGGATATTAATTATTTAAGCATTTTATTTCTTTTTAATAATTAAGGGGACTATAGCCATTTTAATTAAATTAAATAGGCTAGGGGAATGAGTTATTTGCAAGTGGACAATTTATTTAGGGGTTTATTTAATTCTTTTATAATTAAATACTATAGCCATGTTTGAATTTGATTTGAATTATATGGCTATAATAGTTAATATAATTCAGTGATAAAAATCACCTGGGACATTAAATTTGATTTAAAATAAATTATGTCAAAGTAACATTGTCATGACATAATTAGGGGTATGATCACACTTAGGGAAAATAGGGTATATGGTCAAAGCAGACCAAATCCAGGTGGTTAAATTTTCCCCTCTTTGAATTGATGTGCGAGCAGTGCATTGATTCAAAGAAAGTTTTTGATTTTTGACTTCAGATAGATTGAGAATTCCGTTCTTGGTTGTCGAACGAAATGTTGATGAGATCAGTCTCGCACTTGATCAAACTAAACTGATATTATTGACCTTGAACTTGGTTGTCGTACGAAGGTCAATAAAAGATTTTTAAAGATACCAATTCTGAACTTGGTTGTTGTCCAAAGATTGATAATACTGATTCTGAACTTGGTTGTCATCCAAAAGTTAGTAAGAAGATACCAAGATCTTAATAAGAATATTTTAAAATGAGGGGGCACAAAATATCCAGCTTATGAGAACCAAAGCTTTCTATCTAACAGTTTCAACTTAGTCAAGGAAACTGTTATGCCCCCAGTTTGTTTGATAACGAAGTCATTTTAATGTTGTTTCAAGCAAAAATTTGAATTGATGATAGTGTGATCATGCCCCCTCAGGAATGAAATTGAAGGAAAAGAATAAAATCCCTCAATTGAAAGAATGTATCACTTGCAGGAAGCGGTTAGGGAAAGAAAGAATGGAGTAGAAGAAGTGGAAAAAGATGGTGTGTTTAAAAATAAACACACTAGTACCAAGTTAATTACATGAAAATATGAGTGATGATACTGATAAAATAATGTTAGACCAAGATTTATGATAAAATATGCAGTATTGATAGATTTTTGGAATAAATGAAGCAAATCTGTAGTTTTTAGAACTGTCACAAAAATGGCACTGTGTGGCGTAAATCATTTTAGGCACCTTCGATTCGGTTCCCGATTGATCGAAAAGAGAATATAAATGGATTTTCAATTGTCTGGGAGGAGTTTCAAAACCCCTAAATAGCTCAAAAGACCAATATAAGCCTCAAAAATTACCATTTTATTATTCATTTTCACTTTCCTCCATAGTAATTCTGAGAGCTCTGTAGAGAAGATGGTGGTCCCTGTGAGGAAGCATCATTTCAAGATGAGCCGTTGACACTAGCGCCCAGCCAACTACCCACCTCCAGTAAGTGCTCGTAAAACTACCTTGTGAATTTTGCAAATTTCAATTTCATGCATTTTTGTAGTTTTTATAGCCATCTGAATTTTGGGTCGCATTTGGGATTTTGGATCGCACCCTGCAAAACCCGTGTCACATCCGAGATTTCCTGGATCACATCTGGTTTGTCCAAATTTTTGCATCGCATCCAGGATATCCTGGATCGCATCCTGTGTGCCTATTTTTACCTTATTTTTGTTTATATTTGATTTTGTGTCGTACCCTATCCTTTAAAGATCATACCCTGCATATAGAGTCACATCCCGTATGTCAGGGATCGCACCCAGTATACTCCATCGCATCCAGTATACCCCGAATCACATCCTGTAAAAGAGATCACACCCTATTTGTTTAGAATCGTATCCCGTTTGTAGAATTAGGATTTTTATCCTTTTAATCTGTTTGCGTGTTTCAGACCTTGAATCACTTAGTTGATCAGGATTTTGCATCTCTATTGTAGATATAATACTGATTTCATCTTTGTACGTGTCAAAAATAGGCAGATTTTGAGGTAGTCACTTTTAGAGGCACATATCCAGCACGTGTGCTAGCCATGTATAGACTGCTCTTTGATGATGAGTAGACTATAGTGATTTGATGTGGATTATGTTCTTTGATAGGTTTACCTGAGATAGGTGTAAACCGAGGGTTGTTGACTTCTCTTGCCGAGAGATGGCACTCAAAGCACAACACCTTCCATCTGCCAACCGGGGAGATCACAGTGACTCTAGAGGACATATGGAGGATACTCCAGGTTCTGATTATTGGTTATGAGGTGCGCTTCAAGGCAACATTGGCCATAGCGATTGGAGAAACTCACCGATACTTTTAGGATGACACAATTGATCGTAGATACCTCTCATGGGACTATATGGTCGACCACTATGATCAATTATCTATGTACTTAGCAGGTCTAATAGGTGGCATCCTAATGCCAGACAGAGGTCACATTGGATTCATGGTTGGCTAGGTAGACATGTTAGAGTAGATGGTTACCCATAGACAAAGATTTTCATGGGGAAGTTGTATTTTAGTCCATATGTATTGAGAGCTGCATGAGATAGTATATCATTATACTCGGATCATGACCCTTGGTATTTTGATTCATCAGATCAAGGCCTGGGAGCACATCCCTATTACATGACTGATTGTAGATAGACAGCGAGTACCAGAGCTGCCTTACGTATACATGTATGCAGGCCTTATTCAGTAGCCCCATCTAGGCAAGGTAGAGTACTGGAAGCAGCTCTTTGATGATATGATTGAGGTCATTTGGCAACCATATTTAGACTGCGAGGAGTGCACCTCAGATATAGGGCAAGTACCATTTTTATTTTAGAGCTAGTATCTTATTGGGAGGACCAGATATGTTATAGAGTAGTTTATTCACACCCGAGTGCTGAGACAGTATGGCCGACGACAGGGCAGGATACAGGATATTATTGTTTATGCACAGATCTGAGATGAGGCACCATTGTGGGGTGCCCAACTGAGATATGAGATAGTGCATTAGGAGATTTGTGACATGGTTGGAGTAGACTGGGATCTCCACATTGATGTTTCCAATGCAGGTATTTCTGATGGATATGCCGCGGAGATGCTTTAGTATCTGTTTCCTCATTTCACAGTGCTAGAGGAGGTGATTCCATGCATAGAGGAGCCTTTAGATTATGATCCTGATGATTATCCTTCCAGAGGAAGGGGAGGAGCATAGAGAGATAGGGGTGGTGGCCGGCATGGAGGTAGAGATGTGGGCAGGGATGGAAGGCGTAGTGGGTGGCCATGCAGATGTTTTCGGTGGGAGTGGAGAGGGTCGATGTACAGGCTTTAGATTTGTTTCCCCTAGGATGGACCCAAGGCCATTATTGATAGGAGAGTAGCAGAGACAGAGGCAGAAGCAACAGAGACAGCCTGACAAAGGACATGATAGATCACATGATAGGGTGTCTAGATAGGAGTCAGGCAAGGGATCTGGAAGGGATGATGATGCTCTTTCATAGTGTGAGCAGGAGAGAGAGTAGCTGAGGGCACAAATTATAGATTTAGAGGCCAGAATGATAGCAGTAGAGTCTAGAATTTCTATATCAGATGCCTTTCTTGTAGACAGGGACATGAAGATGGAGAGACTCCAAGTAGAGAGAGATATACATGCCTGCACAACCACACATCAGGGATAGAGGGCCACATACTACTATTATCTTTATCATGCGGCAGTGCCAGAGGGGCAGAGAGCAGTGCCATTTTCATGGTTAGCCCAACAGTCTGAGGGGGCCATGCCTCCTCCTCCTCCAGATCAGGGAGAGGGGGAGCCAGAGTTGATTTATATTGTCATATGTTATATATCTGAGTTCACATTGTATAACTGGATCCTTCTGAGATCCTCTTTTGTATATGACACTCATATATGTATATCTGATTCATTCTATCTCATTGATACTCTTTATGTAGACTTGTATCATATTTTGATCTGTGGATCATGTTTTGAGAGATATATATGTGATGCACTTGCTCCTAATTCTGACATGTTTTATGAGTTCTATTTTCTTTGGTAGATGTGATTTGCACATGTGATGATATCTTGGTCTTGTGATGAGTTAGATTTAGATGATAACATCATTTTTGATTTGATCACTAATATAAATATGTTTTAAATGATACTTATGTGCAGATGCAAATGTATGTTTTTTATTTTCTTTATGTAATTAAAATGTATGGATGCACTTAGGATGTAAAAGTAAAAATGCAATACATGGATGCTTTGTTTTGGTATTTTCCTGTTGCTTCTTTTTATGAATGCAAAATGTATGATATGGATGTGCAATGATAGATATATCAATAATATGGATGATGTAATTAAATTGATTTAGAAGAAGAAAAAATGAGTTAATTTGGAGCTCAAAATGCCTTTAATGGTTCTCCTTTCTTGTTTATGCCCCATGCAATTGTCAAAAATGTAATGATATGAAGACTCTTAGGACTTTGTCACTGATATGCAAATGTATAGCTTTTTATCATCATTGGGCACTTTTAGGAATGGATACCACCTGATAGTACAACAATCACTAATACCCACTGATATTATGAAAGTATGAATACTATGTTTTATTGAAATGTCAAAAATAGACTTTAGGCATCAAGGCATAGAAACCAGGATAAAAAAATAGTCACCTTCCTTTTATTATATTAGATTCTGTGTAAGGCAATATATTGGACCCGCAATGACCTTAAAAATTCATATCCTTGGGTACATTACGCTTCAGATACCTTAGCAAGAATCTGAATTTAGAAAATAGACAAGGAAATTGTTTCAACCTCACCGTAGTTTACACATAACAAAGATCAAGATATATGCAGCTATCCACCCATAGTGGCAGCTCTTACCATAAACATCTAAGTTAGGTGAAATTTATAGGATCCTTTTGAAATAATCACCATACACAAAAAAACCAAGAAAACATTATTCCCCCTATCCTTGTGACTATTTGTCTTTGCGCAAACGTCATTGAGTAACTAAGAAGACATAATAAATCATCAATTGTGAATCAATCAAATAAACTTTATAATTACTTAGATGCCCATAGTTGAAAACATCATCAGGACATAAAAGAATCATAATCAAACAAATATTAAACTATGTTTTTAAGTAGTACTTGTGCATTCATTTGTCAAACATAGTAAAGATTAATCAATCAGAAAATTGGAATACAAGCAATATGGTGTTTCAATGCATGTGTATTGATAGGATAATTCATTCATGTTTGCAATCCAATATAGCCTTGTAGGAACTCTGTTAATGTAAACGTCATGTCTAGATATGTGATGTTTGAAAAGACACCCTATTTTGAAAAGTGACATCGTTTTGCATGCATCAAGAAACATTGTGTTTGCGTGTCAAACCATCCTAGAGAAACCTAGCAACCGCAACCTACCATGCCAGCAAAGATGCCCCTAGTGTAGAATGAATTATTCCTAAGACGTAAATGTAGACAAATCCCAAGTGAGGATAAGATAGCCATTTAGGAAATGAAGTCAGTGTTTGAGCATAGGTGAAATTTATGAAGCCTTAGTATCAGTAGTGCATTGATAGATGCAGTGCAAAACACAAGTGACACCTGATTGCCAGGTTTTCACCACTTGGCAAGATCTTTTCTTTCTTTTTGCTACCAAGATGCCTATTTTACCAGGTGCTCATCAAGGCACTTTTCTCTTTTTCAATTTTTTTGCTATTTTTGCTTTTTTGAATGTTTTTGTAGCATCAAGGAACCTATTTGCTAGATTTTCACCAAAGATACATTTCTTCAGGACTTTTTCCACTGTTTTTGGATTTCTTCAGGATCAATTTTCTGAATGTTTTTGGTATTTTCTAAAAAAAATTTGTTGTACAGGCTCTGCTAGCCAAACATCAAGCATGGAACTGCTTCAAATGTAGAGTGTTGATAGGATCTGGAAGAACGTCTCCTTCAGGTGTAGCCAGTTGATAAGCTCTAGGCCCAAAAGTAGCAGTGATAACATAAGGTCCCAGCCAGTTAAGTTCAAACTTTCCTTTATACTCTCTGTTAGGCTGGTTCTTAGGATTCTCTTTTAAGATGAGATCTCTCACTTCAAATTTGCGCGGTTTGACCTTCTTGTCATAGCCTTTGGACATACATGCTTGGTACACCTTTAGATGGTCAAAAACTTATTGTTTGCACTCATCTAGTAGATCCAGATAATTCACCCTATCTATGTGGTACTACTCATCAGTAATAAGACCTTGTAAAGATATCCAAAAAGATGGGATTTCAACCTCAATAGGTAGTACTGCTTCAACACCATAGAATAGAGCAAATGGCGTGGCTCAAGTTGGTGTTCTTATGCTTGTTATGTAGGCCAATAGTACCAGATTTAGTTGTAGATGCCAGTCTCTGCCAGTCTTACTTACAGTTCTGTGTAGGATTTTTAGAATATTTTTGTTTGATGCCTTAGCTCGTCCATTACCTTGAGGGTAATATATTAAGGAACAATATTGAGTGATATGGAACTATTCACAAAGGTCATCAATGTATTAATTTTTAAATTGGCCCCCATTGTCTATTACAATTGAAGAGGGTATCCCATATCTACAAATAAGGTAGTTTGGAGTAAACATAGCCACCTGTTTGCCAGTGGCTTTGATTAGCGGCATGACCTCGACCCACTTTGTAAAATAATCAGTGGTCATAATGATGAACTTGTGTCCATTTTAAGAATTAGGATATATTTTTCCAACCAAGTAAAAGTTCCATTGCTAAAATGGGCAATGTGTTATGAAAGGTATAAGTTCTCTAGCAGGAGCATGGATAAGATTTCCATGTGTCTAGCATTTATGACATGTTTTTGAAAACTGAATAGCATCTTTCTCCATGGCAGGCCAATAATAGCCTACTCTGAGTAGTTTCTTTGCTAATGAAAAGTCGTTCGAGTGTGATCCACATACACCTTCATGGACTTCTGTTAATGCACAGTCAGACTCTTTGAGTTCTAAACATCTAAGAAGCATACTGTCGAGACTTCGTCGATATAGGTTGTTAGTTATGAGGACATAACATGATGTTGTCCTAATCAGGGATATTTTCTCATTTCTAAATAGATTGTTAGGGATGGTTTGGTCAGAAAGGTAAGCAATGATATTGGCATACCGAGACTGGTCTGGGGCATTCAAAGCGTAGATTACTTGGTATTTAGGGGTATCAAAGGCATGATAGGATATTTCTTCCACCAAGAAGTCATAGTGGAATTGATGTTCTTCCAGTTGTAACATGGATACCAAGGTATCCATAGCATTTGTAGATTTGTTCTCTGATCTTGGTATCTTTTGGAGGGTGATGAAGACAAAATACTTCTTTAAGTCGTCAACTAGTTGCTTGTAGGGCATCAAATTCTCATCTTTCATTTGGTACTCCCCATTGACCTAATTGATAATTAGTTGGGAGTCACCATATATGTGTAATTTTATAATCTTCCACTCCATAGCTAGCTTAAGACTATTTACCAATGCTTCATATTCTAAAATATTGTTGGTGCATGGAAACATCAATTTGTAAGATTTGGGAATCTTGTAACCTTGAGGAGTTATAAATAGGACCCCTACTCTAGAGCCTTGTTGACTGAATGAACCGTCAAAGTATATCTTCCATGGATATTCAGTTAGATGCATGATTGTTTCATCAGGGAATTCAATCATTAAAGGTTCATCATCCTGGAGTGGTTAATCAACCAATTGATCTGCAAGGACCTATCCTTTGATAGCTCTTCATTCTACATATTCAATGTCAAACTCACTTAGAATCAGGACCCATTTTTCCAAACATCATGTTAAGGTTGTTCTGCTTAGGAGATATTTTAAAGGATCTATCTTAGCAATGTGCTTTACTGTATGTGATAGCATGTAGTGTCTTAATTTTTGTGATGCAAAGACGACTGCTAAGCATGCTTTCTCAATAATGTTGTAATTGAGCTCGTAGGTGACTAGTGTTCTACTAATGTAGTAGATAGCTCTTTCTTTCTTGGTTTCATCCTCTTGTGCCAATAATACTCCTAGGGATGTAGGTGTAGCTAAAATGTATAGTAGTAAGGGCTTTCCATGAATAGGTTCCATAAGAATAGGAGTAGATAGGTATCCTTTCAATTCCCTGAAGTTTGCTTCACAATGTTCATCCCATTTGAAGGTAACCCCTTTATGTAGTAATTTAGTAAAGGGTTGTGCCCTATTTACAAGTTGGGACATGAATCTCCTGATTGACTCGAGTCTCCCATGTAGTGTCCTCATTTGACTGATGTTGCATGGAGGAGCCATCTCTAGTATAGCTTTCACCTTTGCAGGATCTACCTCACTTCCTTTCACTGAAATAATGAATCCTAGGAGCTTCCCTGATTGGACCCCAAAGGCACATTTCTTTGGGTTGAGCTTGAGTTGGAACTGTTCCATATGATCTAATATCTTTCTTAAGTCATCTATGTGAGTACCTCTTTCTTTGGATTTAGCCAATGTTTTGTCCACGTAGTCCTCCATGTTCTTATGCATCATGTCATGGAATATAGTTGTCATGGATCTTTGATATGTTGCACCGGCATTCTTTAACCTGAATGGCATGACGTTCCAGAAAAAGGTGCCCCATGCGCATGTAAATGCAGTTTTCTCTTAATCCTTGGGGGCAATTTTGATTTGATTATAGCCCAAGAATCCATCCATTAAAGAATACATATGGTAGCCTATTGTGAGGTCTATGATCATGTCAATGTTAGGTAGAGGGAAGTCATCCTTTGGACATTCTTTGTTTAAGTCTCTGAAGTCTTTACAGATCCTGATAGATTTATTGGTTTTAGATATGGGGACCACATTGGAGATCCATCATACATAGGCAATGACTCTTATAAATCTAGCTTTCAACAACTTCTCTAGTTCTACTTTTACCAATAATGCAACATGAGGATGAATTTTTCTAAGTTTTTGTTTCACGGGCTTGATCCCAGGAGCTATAGATAAATGGTGCATGATTAGATTAGGATCCAGCCCTGGCATATCGGTGTAAGACCATGCAAAGTTAATCTTCTTATCTTTCAAGAATTTCATGAACTGTGTCTTCTCTTCTTTAGACAACGATTGTCCAAGATGTGCTATTTGAGGATTTTCAACGGTGCCCAAATTTATTGGTTGTGTTGGTTCAATTAGTACTAAAGACCTTTCTTGAAAGTGTTCAGGGAGGATATCAAGAGTCTCATCCTTTGGCACCTCTGAGAGGTTTTCACCATTGGATATGCCTTTTCTCTTTACTATTTTGGGATCTGATACTGCCACAAAGTGGTTTTCACCATCAGTCCTCTTTTTATTTTTATTTTTCAGCTTTTGATTGAGAAACCTGATATCCTCCTATGACATGTTATCGCTGCTTGCATTGGTGGAATAAGGGTAAGGTTCACAAGCATTGAGATAGAAAGCTAGGCTATAGTCATTGGGAAAGTTGAAGATAGGAGTAGGATCTATTTCAGTCCAATCAATTAGGTCTAGAAGTACCAATGATAGGGAGTCAGTCTTTGGGAGGGATAGCATTGCATTAGCATCAAGACCATTAACATACATGACATGGTCTATTAAGTTGATTTCTTTAATGTTTAGATCAATAAGAGTGAGATCGTTGTTAAAAGGGTCATTTTTAGTTATATGCGAACCAAACTCTAGTGACTCGTCATTATAAATCTCATCATCATCTCTCCGTAAAAGGAGGCTTCTTGCTTGTAGCCTATGAAATTATTCTAGACTTATGTAATCACCAGTTTCATCATTAATGATCAGGGAAGGAACTCTTCTTCTGCTTCAGGATTATCAGTGTCATTGGGAGGAGTGTTAGGCTATTTACGAGGAGCCGAGGGTTCTGCAAACATGTGGATTGTATCTATTCCAATATCTTTAGTGGCGACAGATAGCTCATCCCATTCATAATCATGAGAGTCAGTGACCTCATCATCGGATCTATTTAAGTATTCAACAATGGTTATTTGATGTACCCGGTTAGCTACCCATGGATCAAAGTGGGGTAGATCAAGGATATGTGAAACTATGACCAATTTCCCCCAGTTAGGATGTAAATCCTATTGTCAGGGTGTATCTTGAGTAATTATTTCTATTAATGATATCTTTGGACCAGCTGCTGTTGTGTCTCCTACCTCTTGAATGGGAGGTTGTGCTAACAAGGGAGTGTGAAGATCTTGTGGTTCCTCAAATCTGGGTACATAGCGTTCTCCTTGGTAGTTGGGATCTTCTATGCCAACATGTAATAATCTTTTGTAGGACCATCACTTTAGTTCATCTATTTTATCACTCTCTGTATCTAAGTTTGGACTCCCTTTTGAAGTGGGTTTATCAGTTTTAGTATTAAAACCTAGTCCTATTTTGTCTCTGGTATTTTGGAACTCCATGGGTATAGGTTCAATAAGCCCTTGTCTTGTGTCATTTAGAGGTCCCTTTCCTTTGTATCCCATTTTTTTGAGGAAATCATATCCCTTGCCATACTATTCCGAGGATATCTCTTCATGTTTGACCTAAGCTTCTATCAGTTCTCCTTTGTAAATCTAGTCCAAGACTACATGTTCTTCTGTGTTATCTAAAGAAGATGTGGATGCCTTTACCATGCTAGTCACTTTGTGTACTTCTGGCTCCTTGGATGTTGTAGGTGTGAATGTCGGGGAAGGTTTTCCATAGGATCTTGGTGATACTGGAAGATCTCTCAGTGAGGGATTCAGGTCCAGCTTGTACTCTCCGATACATGTTTCTTCAAGTTTTAAGGTTTTTCCAAAACTCTTCATAACCATGTCCTTGGTAGTTTTAGGAGCAATTTCATCCATAGCCTCCTTGTTATGTGGGATCATACTACCAACTTTGATATTATTACAAGTGTAGTTAGCATCTGTAGGAATCATCACTTCCACCCCATTATGTGGGAACTTTATGCACTGGTGGTAAGTAGATGGCACAACTTGCATTTCATGAATCCATGGTCTCCCTAATAGGTTATTGCAAGCTAAGGGTAGATACAATACCTGACATGTGACATAACTCTTGATTGGGTCAACTCTGATAGGTAGAACAATAAGACCTTTGGATGATCTCTCTTCCTCATCATAAGATTTGATAGTTATTTTGCTTCTAGAGTCAATTGTTTGTTCTAAGAGACCCAGTCTCTTGATTAGATCAAGTGTACAGGTATTCAATCATGTGCCTCCATCTATCAACATGTGTCTAACATGGGATTTATGAATAAGGATTTCAATATGGAGGGGTTGATTATGTGGATGGGTCAATGACTTATCATCCTCTTTAGAAAAGGAGAGGTAATGTGGCGCAGAGATGTGATTGACCATCACTTGGAATTTGTCTATATCAATATCCTTTGGGATGTTAGTAGCATGTAGAGCCTGTTCTAGGATTTCCCTATGTACTGTGGATATTTTGAGCAACTCAAAAATGGAAATTTTGGTAGAGGTTCATTGCAATTGGTCAACCAAGTCATATTTTTCTCTAGGAATAGTAACCATGTGTTTTTCTGCTGGTTTAGGAATAGTTACAATAGGAACCTTGGATGTTGATGTTGGTTTTGGGGTCCTTTGATCATGAACTTTGCTTGGCTCCGTGTTACGACATTTGAGTGTAATGAGACACCTTTTATTGTGACCACATTGATTGACTAAGTCTTAATGTCTAGCATATTGTCATTATTGGAATAGGTGTAGTTGACTTCATTACCTTTCCCTTTAGATGTTTCTCCTTTGTCATAATTAGGAAAGGGTTTGTTGAATGTTGTATGATCCTCATTAGTAGTGTGTCCATCTACTTTGATCTTACCTCCTTCAATGAGTTCTTGGATGACATGTTTAAGATTAAGGCAATTATTAGTCTTATGCCCTTTGCTTTTATGGAAGACACAATAGGAATTATCATCCCACCACCTGGGTTTGACCATTGATTCCCACGGTTTGGAATCTGGGATCGTGAGAACTTTGTTATCCAATAGTTTTTTTAAAATAGTCTTGAGAGGTTCTACCAAAGGATTGAAAGTTCTTTCATTCCATGTTCTACCATGTTTGACCCTTGCTATTATCATTGTTTGCTTTGTGTATGGGGGTCGTGATCTTGGCGTCCTTGCTTACCTGCATGCTATTAGTTAGATTGAACACCTCGGGTTTAGGATTAATGTTAGAGGCATCAACTACTCTGTCATTAACAACATTCTTGTTTTTCTTCCACCATTTAGGCTTGGAGTTGGAGTTGTTGGTTTTGTTTTCATTTTGAAGGGTGATCTCCCTCCTTTTGACCATGACTTCCTCAATACGGAGGGAATTCTTAATCATTTTTTCAAAGCTTGGTGAGTCTTGCATTTGTAGTGTGTAGTCCAATTTAGGAACCAGGTTATTAACAAAGATCTCCATCTTCTCTGATTCAGGAATGGCCCTTGAATATTGTGCAAAAATATTCCTCCACCTTTGTAAGAAGTGTGTAAATGATTCACTAGTTCTCTGTTTGGTATTACATAGGTCCATCATAGTCACATCATATTGGATGTTGTAGGAGTAATTTTGGATGAATCGTTGGATCAACTCCTTGAATGTTTTGACCTTAGGGTTCAGTTTTGAGAACCACTCCATGGCATTACCTCCTAAACTTCTTGGAAATAGTCGCATGAGGTATGTAGGGTCATGCATATATTCTATGCTTAGAGCACAAAATTCCCTCACATGATCATGTGGGTTAGTTTCTCCTGTGTATTTTTCATACTTTGGTCTTGCCACGTTGGGAGGAAATGGGACCATAGTGATACTCTTGTCAAAAGGAAATGGACAAATGACGTCCAAAGAGTATTTTATTTTGGGTTTCTCTTTCTCCTATTTAAGGTTTGTGAGCTCTGTTTGCATCAAACTGAGTTGCTTGGTGAGAATGGATATAGGATTTGGTACCTCCTTTTCTTTAATCTTTTCCACATCATAATCCTTAGGTAATTTGACACCTATGGACTCTAGGTGGAGGAAGTATTTCTATTTATCCTTGTCAATCATCTTCTCCATTATTTTATAGAATCTCTTGCTTTGTTTGAATTTTTCATATTCTTCTTTAGTGATTTTTTTCTCACTGCCAGACTCAAATAAGGGATGGTCAAACTTGGGTTCTTCTTCCTCATTCGTATCTTCGGGCTTTTGGTGTTTTCCATTGTTATATTCCTCAAAAGCCTCACTCCATCTATGAGTGTCTCTATCCATTTATGGGGAGTCTAGATCGAGTAGGGAACTACGAGATGTTTCCCCTTGAAAGTGTGGTGTTTTAGGAGGCACTTTCGATCCTTTAGACATGTACTTGTTGCATCTTGTGTTAACCATAAAGTTGTTTCTCAACCTTGTCAATGTATCCCAATAGTGCAAGTGAGAGTTTCAAACCATTCAAGTGGGTGTGTCTAGGTAAGAGTAACTGTTTGTTGTTGGTGGATGTAAATGATTCCAACATTAGAGGGTTAGATTTCCCTGATAGTGAGCTGGGAACCAAGTTGTTGGAAGAAAGTGGGTAGACCACACGTATTGAACCGATCGTAAAATACTGACTAAGCATGTAAGGTAGACATTTTGAAAAAGTTTTGAAACTTCAACAGGGAGACCAGAAAAGACAACAGGAACCAACTAAAGAGCCAAAAGGGTATCCTAATCAACTGAGACCTTCTAAGAAACTATTTTTTAAATTCCCACTGTCCTAGATGCAAGCTCCCAGATGTGAGCTTCTGATGACACCAGATTCAAGCCTAAACCCTAGATGCGACTATGTGCAGACCAAATGCAAGACAATATACCAGATACAATCCTAAATACTAGATGTGATATAAGACATACGAGATGCAATATTATGATGCCTCTTGTTAGTTTTGATCAGTTCTGAAAAGTTTGTTTTGGAAGTGCGTGAAGTTTTTCTGATTGTAGTTTGATTTTAGAGACCCATCGGTGAGTAATAAAAAACATGCATTGATCTGGGATTGAATGTTGTTTTTTTGAAGATGTTATATTTTTAATGATTCTGTAAACACATCAAACAGATTTGCATTGTTGGGAGGGTGAAACAGACACTCATCTCTTTCCTATTCCCTAGGTGGAGGATGAAAATCTTTGCTTGTTGACTTAGGTACACACTCAAATGCTAATCAAAATACAGCCATCATCAAGCACGCAATGGCTCCAGTCATGATGTTGTATTAACCGACTCCAAGTGCAAGTGAGGGCATGATATGATGAGTGTCCTTGGGCAATTAATTTTTTCCTTACACAAATATTATCACCCTTTTAGTGGTGAATCAGGAATTCTTTCAATTGAAATTGTTATATATTATTGGGCAATTCATTCGAAACCGTCCCCCATAGAATTGCACAAGGAAAAATTAAGGTGTATTACCCTATGAGTACCTGAATATATGTAGTCTCACAAGAAAGATTCAAGTGGCTCTACTCTACATATACCCAAGCATGTTCAAGGAATGATGTCAAAATTCCATGTACAAAACCGGCTCCATCTTCTGAGGCTTTAGCCTATGAGGAAGCAACTATTTATAGTGACTTGGAAGGGTTGGCATAAAACTTGTCCTCACTTGGGTCATTTCCAGGAGATTTTTTCCTCAACTGGCAGGCCCTCTACTATTAAATATGCATACAAAGGATTGGCAAGCTTTGGATGTCTGGATTTCTGATTCTTCCGAAAAAGAAGAGCATACTCTCCTAATCTAAACCGTTTTCTCCCAAAACAAAGTCAAGAAAAGTGGTTCTTTCCCTCAAG
The DNA here is from genome assembly GCA_018584345.1 of Thuja plicata. Lineage (NCBI taxonomy): Eukaryota > Viridiplantae > Streptophyta > Pinopsida > Cupressales > Cupressaceae > Thuja > Thuja plicata. The sequence goes on from MU225240.1 coordinate 8,212,990, forward strand.
CAATGTTGTGCCTGATTTAGATGTTCCTATATAATGAAAACAATATGCTTGAAAATAGATTTTCCTTGTTCAATTAGCCACAATATTTAGTGAGTTTGCTTGTTCAATTTTTGTGTCCCAAAAGAATTTATACGATTGAACTTGTTCAATTAGCCCACAATATTTAGTGCTTTGTTTTTGTTCAATTACTGATCCAAAATAAATTATATGATGTGATTGCTTGTTCAGTTAACTCCAAATTTCTTTCAACCCATAAACTGAGGTGCGAGTTTCTAATTTTTCTTAAAAGGAAAAGAGCATAGTCCTCTAGTCAGTTTAGTGATGGATTGGAAAATGTTCCTTAGTTTTTTTTAAAGCAAGTAAATTGAGGTCAAGATGGGGGTTGGGCAACCTAAAAAACCACAAGTTAGTATCCTTCATTCAACTTCCAAGAAAATCCTTTGATGCAACCTGCAAGCACTAGCTAAGCTATGAAAAGACCTAAGATGCAAATGTTAGTGATTAGGCTATGAATTTCTCAAAAAAATTTCCCCAGATGTGATCCAGAAATACAACAAATGACACAGAAAACATATGCAACTTTCCTTACCATATGTGACTAAATGCTCCCCAGAAGCGATCCTAAACCAAAAATGATCCAGGAAATCATGGATGCGAGCCTCATTTTCTGTGGTGAGAGGGTGTATCCCAGATGCAATCTAGAATGATCAGAAATGACCCTGTAACATAATCATGTGCATGCGAATTAGTGAAAAATTGATTCAAAATGAGGCCAAGTTGGAAATCATGCCCCACGGTGGGCACCAAAAATGTGTGTATATTTGTGCACCTGTTACCTACGACACAACACTTCAATAAGTCATTCTGTTAGTGAGAAACAAGGGTTAATGAGCATATAAAACCCTAACATTGACCTATTGCTTTCTAACTAGGATGAGTGTAGAAAATAACATAACAACTCTCAGATTATGCTAATACTAGTGACATAAACAACCTAGAATGAAATATTCAAGTTTAAAACAAACTATTTGACTAGTTAAGCATGCATATTAGTCTAAAAATGAGCATTATAACCATATAAGAAAGTAACTATGGAGTATACATGAAGCTATGAAGGAATCGGTATCATAACAATGCTTTGAGATTCCTTCAAAATCTTGGCATAACAACACTACTATTCAAAAATTGAGGCTTTTTATGAGCTCCATATCCTTTCAATTTATAGAGGAATGGGAGAGAGAGAGAGGGGAGACAAGGTTCATTAATGGAGCCCCTAAGGTCATTAATGAAGTGTAAGAGCCATTAATGCCTTGGGCATTAATGAGGTATGGGCAAGAGGAAATATCCATTAATGATCCATTAATGAAATTTATGTAAGAGGCATGGGAGGGAGTAAGGCTCAACTTGGCAAGTTGGTCCTTAGAGAAGTCATGCTTGAGAAAGTTGACTTTCTCAAGTGGGTTGAGTTGTTAATTATTCCTTAATGGAATGTGACAACATTAGGAGGGGGTTTAGGATAGAATTAGAATTAAGATTAGATTAGCATGGGGGGAATAGGTTGAGATGGGTTAGAACCCATGGTAGAATTGGTTGAGATAGGTTAGGTTGGGGTTTAGGGGAATATAAATGAAATGAATTAAACTTATTTAATTCATTCAAAAATAGGATATTAATTATTTAAGCATTTTATTGCTTTTAATAATTAAGGGGACTATAGCCATTTTAATTAAATTAAATAGGCTAGGGGAATGGGTTATTTTCAAGTGGATAATTGATTTAGGGGTTTATTTAATTCCTTTATAATTAAATACTATAGCCAT
>MU225240.1:8227659-8263478 GCA_018584345.1 Thuja plicata
ACTTGTAGAGTTATGTAGGTTAGCTTGGATATCTTTTAGAGGTATCCCTTGAGGGTATCCATAGTTAAAATGAAAATTGTCCTCCTTAGGCTCTTTGTTTAATGGAGGGATTTTGACTAACTGTGCAATTTTAGGAAATGTAGGAACATTGGAGGAAGTAGAAGTGACATGTAGGTCATTAGTAGACATACATTCATGATTTTGATCCTACTTGAGATTAGTATCTTATTCTTCATTAGATAGATCATTAGGATTTTCAATTTCAATTATACCATCCTCAATAAGATCTTGGATTTTAATTTTCAATTCCATGCAATATAAAGTTTTATGTTCATTATTTTGATGATAGGAACAATAGGTACTCACAAATGTAATTCCACATGAGATCACTTGAGGCAACATGATGAGATTAAGTTTAAGCAGTTTTTCCAATGTCGATTCAAAAGATTATCCCAAAGGATAAAAAATTATATCCAATGTAAATTTAGATTCATTTGTGTTTGTAAAAGAAATGTTGCATTCAAGATTATAAGGATCTGATTCGCTTCTTTCTTCCATATCAATAATTTATTCCTTTGATTGATGTTCAGTTCATTGTGATGATCGGCATTGGGATATAATTGGTTCTCCTTGATTTAAAATATTTTTCCTTGATTGATAGATAAGACTCCAACTGAATTCAGAGTAACTTCATCTTCATTCTCTTGATCAAAGATAAGATGGTCATTAAATTGTTCTTGATCAAAGATAGGATTGTCGTGCTTAGATGCCTCTTTGTTTGAAGAAAAGGAAGGCATGTTTAGATCATGATTAAAGCAAAAAAGACAAATTGATCTTAATGAGTATTTTTGGATGGTGTATCATTTTCTTCCTTTAGGTCTTGCATTTGTGATTGTAAAGATTGAATTTTCTTTGTGAAGGCCGTAATAAAATTATCCTCTTCATTATTGTCATGATTATTGTATCTAGACCATTTTTTTGCAGCCATGATGTGATTTTGAAACTTAGTATGAATGCCTCAATTTTATCAACAAGTCTAAAAATGGTGAATTTAAAATATACTCTGATTGAAATGGATAGAACTCTCAAATGGGTATCCAAAAATTTCAAGTTTTCTGCCTGGAAAATTTGGGAGATGCTCATTGTTTGGACAACACCAGTAATAGTTGATATGTTAATGATTAGAGGAGTTGAAAGAATGTTTGTAAGCACTGAAAGAATGTATATAGGTGATAAAAAAATGTTTTTAAGCGCGGAAAGAATGTTTATAAGCACTGAAATAATGTTTATAGGCGCTAAAAGAAAGTTTGTAAGCGCTGAAAGAATGTTTGTAAACATTGAAAGAATATTTGTAAGTGCTGAAAAAATGCTTGTAAGCGCTGAAATAATGTTTATAGGAACTAAAATAATGTTTGTACATGCTGAAAGAATGTTTATAAGCATCACTAACCAGATTTGTCTGAATTTCCCAAATTTCAAAGATTTTTAGCTGAGTTTGGATCTTAAATGGATTTTTTTCTCTGAGATTATGTATCATCAAACACAACAAGCACAAAAAATGTTTTCGCACAAAAAATGTTTTCAAACCTTAAAAGATACACAAAATGTGTATATTTTCAAAAATTTTGATGGATCTTCACAAGAAAACACTACAATCAATCTACCTAAGGTCAATTTTGGTTCAACATGGTTGAATAGGTAGGCTTACTACTTACCCAAGATTTAGTCAATGATCTGTTCAAAGAGATTCACTTTTACATCTCAATTATGAGAGCTTCCCATCACATGCATGGAATTTTTGGCGCAACCCATTAGGAATACTAGAGGAAGGCTATTTCTTTCTTTTTTGTCTTCCACCCTATTAAGGATGTAAGTGTTTCATTTTTTAGCGAGTTGAATCAACCGTGGTTAAAATGGTTTTATATTTCACTTTGGGCTTTCCCTCTCACAAAGTTTGTAAAAGAACTTGGGAGATATGCCCTATAAGGTTCTGATCACTTGCAATATTGGAAATAAAAATTGAAGAAAAAGATAGGTCTAGGAGTTTGATCATCCTAAAAGAGAGAGAGCATATCCTTACTACCTTTTATCTTCAAAACATGATTGTCATGATTTGTTCATTTACAAGCCTTTAATCTAATGGAACTAAAGTACTTTTGGCATTTTGATCACTTTGAGAAAACTAAGAGCATAGGCCTAATACCGTTGTTCACAAACAATGAGGCTTTGTAATTACGTGTTTGTTCATTCTTTAACCTTTTTTTTATTGACAAATCCAACATGTTTGACATTTTGATCATCTTAAAATATGAGAGAATATGCCTAATACCATCATTGACAAACAATAATAGGTTTTTCTATTTAGACTAGACTTTGAAACTTGAAATGTCACAATTTAAGCAAATGACTTGAAATCAAAGGTTTTATAACTCACCTTGTTTGAAGCTTAATGCACATTTTTTATATTAGTTTGTTTTTTGATATGTACCTAGGTGATCATTCCATCTCATTAGCATCCCCTTCACAAATGTTAGTCCAACACAATGCAAGCCAAAGTGAAGAAAATCCAAAGCAAATGCACAAATTGAATGCAATTTTTAAAATGAGAATCCGAAAAATTGATTAAAGGAATGTTGTAAAAAGATAGGTAAAGATTAATGATATTGATGTAATGATTATATTCATTTACCTCATCATCAATATTTTCCAATCCATTTGCATATAAATACTTTTTTAGCCTCTTAACCTCCATCTCTTTGCAATAATCCAAAATTCTGAATGCAAGCTTTCATATTTTCTTCAATTTTTCCCCTGCAACACATTTTACATCAAATCATATTTAAGAAATTAAAAATTTACATGCAGAAGTGAAAGCGCTATTAAAATTTGCATAGGCACTATTTAAATGTGCATAAGCCCTAAAATTTTATGCATAAGTGCTATTTAAATGTGCATAAGCGCTGCAATTTAATTCCTAAGTTATAAGAATCTTGACAGGAAATAGAAAGATAAATCATAAATGCGGAAAGAATAAAAATAGGAAACAAAAGAGTTATTTCGGGTGTAGTAAGGCTACTTGTAGGCGTAAATATTTTCTTTGTAGGCACCATAATTTTATGCAAACATGCTGAAATTTACTTTCTATGTGTCAAACTTTAGTGTGTACGCACTCCTGTTCTTGCAAATGTTAAATCTGCAACACAAATTCACTCAAAATTATCAAAAAATCATCAAAAAACATTAGTATGAGGCATCCACCCCACGGTGGGTGCCATTTATAGTATGTAAATACCTACATAAGACTAATTTAATCAAATATCAACTAAAATTGCAAATATCTATACTATTTAACAACTTTGAATTGAGAAGATCAAGAACGTCCTATGGTTCTCTAACTAAGAAGACTAAAACTATGCTCTAAGCTTGCAAAAGCGCTCGTAAAGTGACTATCCTTAGTATGAGAGTGATTAATTAAGATAAATGATGTGATCTACACGCTCAATTTGATATGAATTTTCAATTACAATGCTCAAATGAGTTCAATTATGCTAATTATGGATGTAATTAAACTATAATGGTGATGCTATGGTGAGAGTAAATAAAAATGGATGATTTGCACTAAGAGTTAACTCATGGTTAGAGATAAGGTTGAGTTGTATTTGTTGATGTGTCCCAAATGGAGGGACAAGATTGTTCTATTTAAATTGAGTGGTCAAGATAGCAAAGTCTTGGAGTGATCCATGTGCTCCCAATCCTTATCTCTCATTGGTTGAATTGATTTTTTTTCCATATGTGGTTTTTGAGAGATTTATTTAATTCAATTCAATAACTAAATTAGTCATGTATGTGAATTAGATGTGTTGGATTTAATTGTTTCAATTAACTATATAATCAATTGATTAAATCAATTACATAGTTGTTTGATTTTAGAATTTATTTAATCCAAATGGTTTAAATTTAATTAATTAAAGGATTTGATAATTAATAAGTGGTTTTGACTTTATTTTACCTCTTTGACTTTTGTTTACCAAATTTAGGTGTATACAAGGAGAATTCTACTTTAGATGGTGATAGTTGTTATTTCATACCACTCTATGTGTGAGATCCACCTTTAGTGCTCTTATCACATTATCATCATCTAATTGTTGCACACATTTTCACATACTTCATTGTACAATGGAGGATGATCCACCTTTGGTGGTTATGTGATTCCACCTTGTGTGGTTCATAGGTTATCACTTGCATATCTCCTATTTTTCATGCATTGCCTATATATTTAGGCATATCTACATTGTAAATAAAAGTGGGATTTTATGCATTATTTATTATCATTGAATCTAGTCAATTGAGGATCATAAAATTTACCTATCTACCTTGTGCTATCTATTGAGCTCCTAGATCTTGGAATTTTCATTCATTGCATTAGTCTGATTCTTACATGATATCAATGCTTGATGAAAAATTCTTACAATTATGAAATAATGTTTTACATAGTAACCATAATCAAAATCAAAATCCTCTCTGCACCTTGTAACAATTAGCCACCCATGTATATGCCAAGTTACAATAATTGTAGGAAAATTTCAATATCCTACTACTACCCCACTACCCTCATACTCCAGACTAGAATTCAACCATTATAGTTACCTTTACATAGATCATCAAAGCCATAATATATATCAATACAAATAGGGCAATCATGTATTCAAAACTCAAAATACCAAAACTATTGATAAGGGTATCATGAAATTGAATTAAAATATGTAGAAACAAAATTCAGAGGAAACACAACCACCCTACCTCATCTTTTCATTCCTTCTTAGTCTCTTCCATGAATACAAGTTGTATTGCCCCTTCCATGTCCTCTAGTACATTATCCACATCCTCATCCATGGCCTCATGCCCTCCTAGTGACCTTTACTTCTCCATCCCAATATCCACCAGGTCCTTGTTTTTCAACATTTTCTTGGGTTTCACCCCTCCAATAATCAACAGTTTTGAATTTGAGATTGTTCATGTCAAATTCACTCCTCTTCAATCCTGATTGTATCATCAACTCCCAATCATTGGTATAGTCATGAATGACACTCCAAATTCTCCTCTCTTCTACCTTCTTTTTTTCTTTGTTTTCCAATGAATACCACAAAAAAAATGGATGTACATGATGCGGGTAGTCAGACATGTTTACCTAATCCTGTAAAGTCATGACAAATCCATGCCCTAGTTCAACATAATTAAGAAGGGCATCCAATCCATGTCATCATTCTAACTTCACACAAGATTTCACCACTCTTCTCACCTTCTCAAAACTATCAATCGTGAGCCCCCATGCACAAAAAATGGAATAAATATATATGTGTTGGCTCTATATTTATATTTGGCCAGCAAATATTCAATCCCCAATTTCCCCCTCACAATAGTCATGAAGAATTCATCTTTAGTGGAAAAAAATATTTTTAATATTTTGATACCTTGCCCCAAAAGGACATCTATTGCTTGGTTGCCTACAAACTAAAATCGGTCGCCATCTTAAATTACAAGCTTCTTGCCTCTTCCTGCGCCTCTAATATTTCAAATTTGATTTCACCAAGTACTTGTACCTTTTCAATACCCCAGACCATGGGTAGTGTGTGTAGTAATAAGTTTTACTCTATAATATATAAACCTTATTTTCCATCATTGCCTCATAAATGAGGTTTCCTCATTCAAAAATTGTTTGTAGCCTACAAGAGACATGCCAAAATTATTGCCAACTTGGACAAAGTTTTAACAAAGGAGTTTCCTTCGTTGTATATGTGAGATATTTTGAAATTACAAGAATTTGTCAATTTGTTTTGTATACTCAGAATGAACTTGTCAATTTTCCTTGCACTAGATTGACCATTTGCAATGACATTTATGATGATCTATGAATTTCCTTCAAGGTGGAGTTGTTCCACATTAATATGTTTGGTCATTTCAACTATCAGAAGGGCAGCTTTAGCTTCTACCTCATATTTTGTGCCATCAACAAGCTTCTTTGACTAAACTACCAAAATGTTTCCTTTTGCATCCCTATCTACATAACCAACCCTAGATGGTCCCGAGTTACCTTTCAAGGCCCCATAAAAGTTTATTTCGATCCATCCATCATCTGATTCCATCCATTCTACTTCATCCTTGACTTACTAATAGGATTAACCCTATGCTTCCCATTAACAAGCAATGTTGATAATAATATTGAGAATAAAGATTATGATTATATACAAATTTGTTGAGATTAATCACGAGTTAACATCATTTTTTTCAAAATCTTTCAATCTAGGTCTAGGTGACATGCATAGAGATTTATCATTAGAGCATTTTCCTTTATTTGAACTTTCATTGTTCCATTTACTATGCTTTTTGTTTCTCCTCTAGTAGCTTCTCAACCTTCTCAAAAAAGAGTTGAGTGAGATTGGGAGGTGAATGATTTTCTAGACTAGCTCAATTGTGTAGTGGATATTTGTGTGTTTTCTTCTTCATAAAGTATTCCTTGTGATGTGATGATTTGCATGCCTTTGTGTCTATTAATCTCTCTTTGTATGACCCTTTTTGATTTTCTAGCATAAGGAAATGAAGGGATTGAACCTGTTGTAATATTCTTCTATTTAGATCATCATTATTTTATATGTTGTATACATGTACTTTTGTTGTAAATGTGCTCGTGTATTGTCTAGTTTTGAGGTGATGCAAAGCATTGAGATCTCTTCTCTCTTTTTTTGTTCAATCTTGACCCAAAAAGACTTGTGTTATGTGATCTTCTTCCATTGTGCTCATAGTTCCCCTACTGTTTGGGAATAAGATTAATTCAATACAATCAATACTTGATATACAATATTTATCAAATCTGCGTACTAACCCTAGATAGTTGATCCCTTATCTACTCCTCTGTATTTTGTGATTATAGATTTTTTTTTTTTTCCCAGGAAATTTCACTAAGGCTATTTTATTGTATTTTAGATTCTTGTATGCTACCTTCAAGCTATTTCTTCCTGTAAGGTGTACATAATTTCTTTAACATGGGGGTGTGCACTATGGTATATGTTTACACTTTATTCACACACCATAAAGGTTGGTTATATAAAATTTGATGACAAACAATGATATATTTGGTGTACACTGCAACACCCATTTTTTATTTGAGGTTTCAAATTACTTTGCAAGTTGAGGCTTTGTCTTGTAACCTTTGTGCTTGGTGCACACTGTAGTACCCGTTTTATAATTGAATTTTTAGATTAATTTGTAAGCCAAGGATTTTTTTTGAAATCGTTATGCTTGGTTCATGCTGCAACACCCATTTTTCAGTCACTTTCTTTTAAGATTTTTAGAAAAGTGAGGTTTTTATTTGCGATCTCTAGACTAAACAAGCATAAAGAAAGATTGCTAGATCGGTTTGAATCTTGTGACTCATAGTAAGGAACACCTTACTTGGATCAAAAGTCATGTCTTATCTCTCTCTTTCTCATATGGATCATAGTAAGTTTATAATGGAAATGGGATGCAATTTCACAAGAGTATCACATCCCAAAATCTTGCTATACATTGGAATACAAAACCCACCTTACAATAAAAATCTAGTTGGCACAACCAATGGAGTATGGGTACCAACGTGGGATCTATACTTTGTAGGGTTTGTTTTTGTGGGATTCAAAATAGATGATGATAATGAGATAGTAATGTAAATGAAAAATCTGATCTATGAAAGTAAATGCAAATAAATTGAGATAAGAACAAATGCACCTAGAAATATGATGCAGAAAATTGTACTTTAGATTCAAATTTTCCAACCGTTGGAGTTTCAAAATCTACTATAACTTTGGATCTATAAATTTGAGACTTGTAGCTTCTTTTCCTAAAAAATTTCATTGGTTTTTGGCAGGTACAAGTCGACAAGTTGACTTGTTCCTATACTTTTTTGCTCAAACTTGCAAAGTTGTTCTGTCATAGCTTTAGGGCACTGTCTCTAAAATAGCAGTTGAATCTGAGCTTCCAAGACCTATAGATTTGATAAAATGTGTGTGTGTGTGTGTGTGTGGATATATAGTTATTTTCCTTAGTCAACCCCCCATTTTTGTGATTCCTACCTCCACAAATAGATATTAGGATAAAGATGTGATAGTGCTAGTGAATCTAGAGTATGTCTAAATTTCTAATTAGATGAGAATGCATAAGAGATATGCCTAGATCTAACCCTATGTATGAAAGAGTGAAACCCTAGGATGTAAATTCAAACAATGTATGATTGAATGCATGCATGTAAAAACTATGAAGCATCAACACAGAGATATGAAAATAACAAGGAAATCATACCCAGCCATAGATGGAAAGAGTGCTCCTATCCATCTGCATAATCCATTTGAAACTCCATGATGATATAGGAAATATTTTACTAGATGTCTTGAATGCTTGAAAATTCTTTATAAATATTTTGGATGCTATATAGCTGAGAGGGGGGTGAATCAGTTATTCCCACACATTTTATAAAACTTTTACTTTTTTAATAAACTCATAAACAACAATAATATCAAATTATGATCTATCGGTTAACCACATCAAATATTAATAACAGATATGATCATGAAAGAACAGAAACACTAACACAAATAACACCAAGATTTACGTGGAAACCAAAATTGGGAAAAACCATGGAGAAGCGAATTCTCATCAAATGAAACACGAATTAAGGTGACTTTTATGAAGGCTCATTGCTGGTTGTGCTCACTGTAGGTTGGCTCACTGTTGGTCAGGATAACTAACCTTAGAAATGAATATGGATAACTACCAATACAAATATTATTGATAAAATATGAAATGATAGAATTACATCTAACTATGCATGAAACAATTCAACAATTAAGCTCTATAGTTGTTACCACCAATAGATCTAAATATTGATCTTTTCTTTATATATCACCATCTGATCCATTGTAACTTAGTAGTCAATCCACTTCTTAATCTTCAAAAATATGCCTCACAAAATTCTTCTCACACCTAATACCACCACAGATTACCACTATTTTCCTTTTGTATCTCATATTGTTTGCATCACTCCATCACATATCATTTATCCCAAAGATACAAAAGGTTATTCTTTATTTATATGGATATCTGATCATACATATGTTGGCCACACAAAACATGTGTGATGACCCCAATTACAAAAGATATTACAATTATATTAAATGCATTACCATAGGTCCTAAATCTAGGCTACACTTAAGGAAACATTACAACACACTACACCAGGACCATATATAGGTCGCACTTAATATGTTTACAATGTACATTACATTTACTGATAATGTTGGAATTCCACAACCATGACCATGTCTTGATTACCAAAACATTTGAACCAACTGATATGTGAAACATGATAGAACAGGTCCATAATATGATATCAAAACCAGCTGATGAACAACACCATTGTCAAGATGTCAGAAACAACTGGAAGAACATTGCAAACATAAAAATCACTAGAAACTGATGAGAAACTTCATATAATACTGATCACCAAAAGTACACAAGTGTACAGAGTATATAGGCTATGAGTATAGCCAAGTACACCACCAAAAATTTCCATAACCAAAACTTGTGCTATATAACCGACAACCAACAGATACATATCCAAAAATTTCAACAACCAATTGATATCGTTAGGATGTTGTTATGAGGGTTTTGACATCAATGAAAACCATTACCAACAACAACTCAATATTTTGGATAATCACCCCCTTGGCATTGATGGAAAAATACCAAAACAAAATGAAATCTTGATTCCATAACCAAAAATTTCTACCAAAACTCCCCCTGAGTAGATGCATCTTTTTTGTTTTCTTCTTTCTCTCACCCTTTTTTCCACAATAGAAAAGGAACAAAAATGTATATCAAAGAAATTCAAAGAAAAACAATAATTTTAACCAAAAAGACTTTCTTGTACCTCTCTTTCAAAATTGGAAGCCCCTTCTTCCATTCAACAATGGAAGCCCCTATCTGGACACATAGACTTTTACACTCCACCAGTTTGTCAAATATTTCTTCCAGTCTGAAGACTAAAACCATCTCTCATAATATTTTGTGCTATCAAGTATACCAGTATCATGTTCCAAACAAACCTCAACCAAGTCCTTCATCAACCAAACCAATTTTTATTAGGTCTTCTCTCTTTCTCTGTAACAAATTCCATTCTAACTAAAGTTCACCGATTCTAAATCTCTACTTTCCATCTTGATCCTTGAAAATATCATATATCTTTCCAATCTCATTCAAATAATTCTCAATTAATTCACTTTGACCTCTAAAATTGTCTCCATCAGTAGGCCACTGAATATAGTACATGTGTATATGAGTAATCTCCTTCACATGTCCCTTCATCTCACCAATAATCCTTGAAAGTATTTTTTTGCATTGTCACATTTCTTCATTATAGATTCCTCCACCACACAGTAATCTACGCCAAACTACAACAACTCAATCTCAACATTCATCATTAATTCACCTATTAGCATACTAGACACTGGATACCATGACCCTTTTACTAATCAAGTTGTCAGTTAACAATTTTGTCACCAATTCCTTATCCATTGATGAAAAATCAGTCCATAAACTACCAATTCTTTCATACTCATCATTCTCCAAAAAATTTCTCACCATATAAGAATCCAAGTCTGCTACCCTTTCCTTTGATTCATTTAGTTCCCTTTCAAGAATTGCAACTTTGTCTTTTGACTCCTTCAATTCCTGACTGACTTATTTATGTCTTATTTTGAATTTCCTATTTTTATCTCTCAACTTAGTGATACATGCATGTGCTTCCTTTAGATTCTCTTTTATCTCTTCATTCTCTGATTCGACACTCTCAATGTCAATCATCATGATTTTCCAATCTTATTCAGTGTAGTATCCTCCTTCCATCTGTCCAAACATCCAAGATCTCCCTCAAGTGGTTAAGCTCTATCTACAAGGGACCAATCTCTTATGCCAATTGTTGAACAAGAAAAATAACTATGAGAGGGGGTGAATTAGCTATTCCTATCAATTTTATTAAAAAATTACTTTGTTGGTAAACTCGTAAACATAAAAAACATAAATTTATGATCTATTGGCTAGCCACATTAAATATTCATAGCAAATATGAACATGAAATCATAGAAACACACACACACACACACAAAGAACACTAAGATTTATGTATAAATCCAAACTTGTAAAAACCATGTAGAAGCTATTTCTCATGAAATGAAACACCAGTTAAGGTGACTTTTACAAAGGTTCACTATCGGTTATGCTCACAAAAATTTGGCTCACTATCGGTCGAACTAACTACCCTTAGAAATGAATAAGGATAATTTACAATACAAATATTACTGATAAAAGATGAACTGATAGAATTTCATCTAACTATGCATGAAACCGTTCAACAATTAAGCTTTAAAATTGTTACCACCAATAAATCTGAATGTTGATCTTCTCTTTGTATGTCAATGTTTGATCCAATATAACTTAGTATGCAAGCCACTTCTTGATCTTCAATAATCTACCTCATATTGTATTCACACATAATTGCACCACAAATTCACACTACTTTTCCTTTTGTATCTTGTACTGTTTGCATCACTCAATCACATATAATCCATCCCATAGATACAAAAGGTTATTCTTTATTTATATGGATATCCGACCATACATTTGTTAGGAACACCAAATGTGTATGATGGACCCAATTACAAAAGATATTATAGTTTTATTAAATACATTACCATAGGTCCTAAATCTAGGACACGCTTAAGGAAACATTAAAACATGCTACACAAGGACCAAATATAGGTTGTGCACTTAAGATGTTTAAAATGTATATTACATTTATCGATATTATTGGAACACCACAACCAAGAGCATGTATTGATTACCAAAACATTTGAACCAACCGATAGGTAAAACAAGATAGAATAGGTCTAGCATATGATACCAAAACTAACTGATGAATAGGACCATTGTCAAGATGATATAAAAAAATGGAAGAGAATTTCAAGCATAGGAATCACCAAAAAATGATTAGCAACTTCATACAATACTGATCACCAAAAGCATACAAGTGTAAATGAATATATAAGCATCCTTGTTAAGCCAATATAGTTCCAATGAAGTACATCAAATCTTTGTTTCAATTGCACATCCACTCATACCTCTTCAAATAGTCATCAATAAATCATACTCACATACTCTCACCATCACCACACTCTTCGCAATTAAAAATGATTACATCCTTTTATACATTACATCAACTTATTTCCACAAGGTCGGCCAAGGACCTGATTACAAAATATAAATTCATTACAGCTCAATATACAATGCAATCTATTGAATGTGAATGAAGACATATCAATGATCCATAACAAAATCCTTGAACATGCTCCAGATCCATAAATCATTCTTCAATCCTTCACAACACGCTACACCATCATGTCATCCAAGAAGAATAATAACAAAAATACACTACATGAAAATCACCAAATCTGATCACATAACAATGTGTTCTAACAACATGAACAAGATGCAATCTAGAAACATCATCAAGTAACATGAAATTCCATGACAGTAACAAGAAAAAATCTATCTTAAAATTCATAATTATCTTTGCATTATCTATCAGGAACACCAATAAGTAACCTCTATCACTTAATAAAAATATCTTTCCAGCATCAAATTCATGAACTACTCAAGCTAAGGACATACATCCATGTCCTGAACTCACCACTAGGTTAGCAACCAAAAAATTTGCATAACAGATCTACAACAATCCAAGAATCACAACATTGTTTTGGTCTGAATAACCAAAATAACAACCTCCAATAAAGAATTCATAGCTTACTCAAAACAACATGATAACACTTTTAAATTGACATAGATCAACTAAATACATCCCTGAAACCATTTGTACCTTCACAACATCTAATCTTCAATACAATATCCATACAAAAATAGTCTTCTTTATGAACATACCAGGAACATTGTCACCAACAGTAGGAATACATTGACATCAATGACAAAACATCAATGTCAACACATATATACATGATATCCCAACAATCTCCAAAAATCTCCCCATTTTTCATTGATGGCAAGATATGATGTGAAAAACCAAATCAATGCACAAAGAAACCATATCAACAATAATACCAATAATATCCACAATATATCTTTTAGAATTTCTCTAACAAACCTTCTCAGTAAGAAAAAAAATTCCCCACCTTAGTGTCACATTTTTTTCACATGACTATCTCTCCCTTTTTTACATAAATGAAAAAGGCACATATATGCACTAAGTCATAGAAGCCAAAAATTTAAACAAGCATCTTTCCCCCAAATGTAAACAACTGAATCATCAAGCTAACTACTCCCCCTGAGTAGTAGCCACCAAAACATCAATCCAAAACAATGATAATCTATGTAAGTACATAGGACTGATGCAAATCAATACATCTATAGCTCTAATCAGGAGGGGAAATCACCTTAAGCTTACGTCAGAGATACTCAAAATTAGCCTTTGGCTAGGGCTTCGTGAAGATATCTGCAATATTCTTTGTAGTAGATACATACTCCAATCTGAATTCCTTTTCACTAACCTTGTCTATCATGAAATGATCTTTGATAGAGATATGCTTTGTCTTTGAATGTAACACAAGATTATTTGAAATATTAATAGCACTTGATTTGTCACAATAGATATAAATTGGCTCATAAATACTTGTGTACATTTAAAAACATCAGCAACATACTCAGCTTCAACAGTAGATTGTGAAACACAATTTTGCTTTTTAGTTGACCATGAAACTAACCTTTTTCCCAAAAAAAATGCTCCACCACTTGTGCTCTTTCTATCATCCACATTACCTTCCCAATTTGCATTAGTAAAAGTAATCAATGTAAAATAATCATCCTTACCATACCATAAGCCATAAACAATTATTCCTTTCAAGTATCTAAATATCCTTTTAACAACAACAACATGTGATTCCTTCAGTTGTGCTTGAAATCTTGAAACAATGCAAATTTCATTCATAATGTCAGGTCTGGTTTGTGTTAAGTACAATAATCCACCTATCATTGATATGTATCTTTTTTTATTTTCTTAAGGTGAATTATCATCCTTTGTCAATTTGAAACTAGTAACCATAGGAGTAAAAATAGGTTTTGAATCATCCATACCAAATGTATTCAACAATTCTTTCACATACTTAGACTGAGATATGAAAATTCCTTTATCAAATTGTGTAATTTTCATACCAAAAAAAAATTTCATCTCACCTATCATGGACATCTCAAACTCTTTTTGCATCTCATCATCAAATTTTTTACTCAACTTATCATTTCCATAAAAAATGATATCGTCCACAAAGACTTCAACAATCAAAATATTATCATGATCAACTTTGAAGTATAAGTTACTATCATTCATCCCTTTACTAAAACCAAGTTTTAATAAATACTTATTCAATATTTCATATCAAGCTCTAGGGGATTTTTTCAATCCATGTAATTCTTTCTTCAATTGGAAAACCACATCATCTTCATCAGTTAAAGGAAATTCACCAGGCTTCTTAATATAGACTTCCTCTTCCAATTCTCCATTCAAAAATGCAGACTTAACATTCATCTGATATACCTTAAAATATTTGTAAGTAGAATATGCAAGAAACATCCTAACAAATTCAATTCTAGAAACATGAGAAAAGGTGTCCTCAAAATCAATACCTTCCATTAGTGAGTATCCCTTTAAAATAAGTTTGTCTTTGTTCTGAACCACTTCACCATCTTCATTCAATTTATTTTTGAATGCCCATTTAATGATCACATTCTTGATCTTAGGTCTGGGAAGTAGAATCCATGTCTTGTTCTTCTCAATATGTTCCAACTCTTCTTCCATATTTTTAATCCAACTTTTATCTTTGCATTCTTTATCAACATCCTTAGGTTCAATCTTAGAAATCAAACAAATTTCATTTCTAGCAATTCTTCCTCTAGTATGAACACCTTAATTCCTATCACCAATAATCTGAATTTTATGAATGATTTAACCTTACATACCTTGGATTCTTTTAATTTGCATTTATAGTTGACTCTTGTGTTTCCACATCTTCCTCATTTGCAACTTCTTCATCTTGATCTACCAAACCATTCTGATTATGTGCTTGCATTAACTAGTTGTCTTCTTCATCATCTGATTCATAACTGCAAGCTCTATTGGTAAATTTAAATTTGTATGTGTTTTCATTGATGTCAACATATCAACAGGATTGATCAAAAGGTCTAATTGTTTAATGCTAACTTATCTGTTGCAGTTTTTCCAGGGAAATAGGATGTTCAGAGGTTTGGTGAGGTTCATATATTATAGATTAGGTGTAGCACACCTCATGCAATGTTTGTGAGGTTGTCTACTTGGTACATGTCAATTTTTAGAGGTTGGCATGAAGATTTGATTATGGTGTGAAGACAGAGTTCGTGACCGGCAGTCAGTGTGGCTATCAGAGTTGACAGTGAGATAGAAAAAAGTTTGGTGTGCACGATCAGTTCAAAATTTCTTGATGTGCATCAAGGAGTATGTTTTGGATATAGTCAGGTGTTACCAATTCAAAGAGTTCACACTTTAGAGATCTGTAAAGCATATTTTTGTTGTCACGGAGGATGAGTACAACGTTCTTGAGAAATAGTTTAAAAGTTACTTGCAAATCCAATGGTTGGGAAGGATTTGAATATTTGTGTGTTGTTAATGATGTTGAAGGATGTTATTGAAGTGTGTGCTCAATTATTTGGCATTCCACGTAGATTTGAATTATCATTTTGGTGGATTTTTTGGTCAACAATAATATTTTTACTATTTTCTTTTGTTCTTGGCCGTCTCGGTTGGTAAATTGTGTTGCACAAGATCCAAGTGTGAAATTGGGAAGAGTTGTGATCTTGAGGTAGTTGTTATGGATCAAGGATATTCTTTGGCGGTGGAAGAAGTAGCTGAACCATAATTTTTGGCACGTTATTTCAAGTTGAAATCAAGGTGGTGTTTGACCTTATTATCTTTCAATTTTGGTGATATAACCCAATCTAGCGTTTGATGTAGATGTGTGGTTCATGGATAATAATATTAGAGATTGCTAGAAGATAAAGAGAGTGATTCAGTGGTGATCATAGGTGTTTCAACAAGAGGTTTAAGAGAGGTCTACATTGTGCTACATTAGAGTTTTATCAGACATATGGAAGATGTCATTTTCATAGTTCACAAAAATCTCAGATCATTGTAGTGATCTTTTATAAGGTAGTGAGCCTTGCTCAGGGTTGTAGCCCGGTGATTTTTCTTTTGAGCAATTAGCTCTTGGAAGTGATCCAAAATGCATGTGCATTCCCCATTATTTTAATAGGTTTATACTTCTAACAAGGTATCTACTTATTTTGGGTAATCAACCCCACTATGGTTTTTCCCGTAACAAGGTTTCCATGATAAAGATCTATGTCAAGAATTATGGATGTGTTTCTGATTTGTGGATGCTTTAATGTTTCATTGTTAATTAATTAGATCAGATCTTAGGATTTTATGCTCAAAATTTTATAAGGGTTATGGTTTTGAAGTTGAACTTTAGGAACAAGTAATTCACTCCCCCCTCTTACTTGTTCTCTACCATATTATCAACAAGATCTAGATTGTTTCTGATAACTTTCATCCACTTCAACATTAGCACTTTCAATTATCTTTCTCAACCTATTATTATAATATTTGTATGATTTCCTCTTTGTAGAATAACCATGGAAGATTCCTTCATCACATCTAGGATCAAATTTCCCTAAATATTCATCTCTCTTGATATAACTGTTAGATTAAAAAGGTATTTCCATGTTCACTTATTAATTAAATCATTATTGATTTAATTGTTTAAGTCACCTTTTTTTATCTCCTGTTCACTTAAGCTAAACTTTAGGCATGCAATAATTAATTCTTTATTAATTATTCATGCAACCTAGGTTTCTTCACCTTCTTGGTGTTCAATCTCCTTTATAAGGATTGATCTCTTTGTATTTTATCATTCCCTCTCTTAATGAACATTTTGTCTTTCAGAACATTCTTGTCTCCAAGCTTTGCTTTTATAACAAGTTATTGTGCATATAGTGGATCTTAGTGGTTGAATTATATGAATTCTAACATGGTATCAGAGTCTTGCTGCTATAGCCCGTTCTTGAGTATTTGAAGTTTTTTGGAGCTTCAAGGGTTTCAAGCTTTTTCAAGCATTTTTGTGTGGATTTGAAGGAAATTTATTTTTTGGAGCACTTTGGGAAAAAACCAACATCATGGTTGAGTCCGGAAGGCCCAAATCCCCCAATTTCCATATAAGGCATGACCATTTTTGTCAAAGTTACAATCTGAGGCAAAAAAAAATGCCTATCCTGCCCTGGCACAAAAATCAAGAAACAAAATTTTAAAAAATTAAAAAAATCAATATTTGTATTGATTTTGGTGTTAACATTTATGCCTCCCACACAAACCATGGGTGGCCACCACCATGCGCCCACCACCACGCCACTACGCGCCCTTTGCACGCCAACCTCCGCTCACCCTCAACTGCTCCACCATAAATTCACATTGGGGTCTCCGCCACACCCAACTTTGGAAGCTCTGCCACTGCCACCACTGGTAGTTTTCCTTAGGGCATCTGCCACTGCCTAGTGGGCTCTGCCACCTTCACCACCCTATAGGCTCTTAAGCCCTCGCGGGCCTTTACAGCCCCGAGATCGATAGAGTGGGTCACAACATCAGCCAAGGGCTTGGACTTTAGCCCCCTGCGCATGCCATACCCCTAAGGGCTCATTTTTTAAGCCCTAGGGGCTCAAACTCTTTTTAGATCCCTTTATTTGACCTCCACTTGGTTTTTTAGCTCTATCTGAACCAAACGGAGGCCAATTTTTTACTTCCATATATCATCGAAAAGATATTTCTGAGGCAGACATGTTTGTGAAGGTTAGATTATCTCTTTTTACTATCTGACTAGACTTTTTTCCAGTCAAAGAGGGGACTTCTTTTCAGCCTTCCCAGCCTCTAAATTGAGCAAACAGACTCTATTTTTGGCTCATGAACAGGCGTCAAAAATCTCTTGACGAGCCGGCTTCAGATCTGCGATACTTTGGGGGGAATTTTCTAGGTATTTTACCCATTTATTCTTTAGCCTTAATTCAGTGTTTTCTTTATTCTCAGTTGTATTGGGGTTTTAGTTTCTCTCTCTGTGGGGTGTGTTTCTTTCTAGTTTTTCTGTCATTTATCTCAGCAAAAATAGAATACTCCAACACATAAAACACAAACCCTTCTGCATCTTTTGTCTAGTTCTGAAACAAAACATAAAATAAAGCAGGCTTAAGGAATGACGTGGCAGATTCAGGATCAATTAAGCTTCTCACACCACATAATTATCATTTGTGGAAATCCCGTATGACTAGGCTTCTCCGGTCACATAGGTTATGGTCTTGTTTGGATACTATTCAGTCTATTTTGGCTCGTCCTTTCGAGGTCATGCAACATAGAAACAAGATGGATGAGGCCATGGGTGTTCTTTCTTTGCATGTTTTAGATCATTTTATTTTTCACCTTGATAGTTGTGATACTCCTATTGAGATGTGGGATAAGTTTTAGACTCTCTTTGGCACAGTAAATGAGTTATGGGTACTTCAGATCAAAGCAGAATTGACATCCATGGCTCCTAAGACATTTTCCTCTATTCAGGATTTCTTAACAAAATTCAAATCTACAAGGTCACTTTTACATAGTTGTGGAAAGAATAAGACAGATACCAAGTGTATTTATCTGATACTTTCCAAGCTTCATGGTTCATTTCAGACATTCTCTTCTACATTTCATTCTACCATGGATGCTTTGGGTCCAAGATTTACCATGCCCACTTTTGATGTGTTTTGTGATCGGTTGACTCATGAGTAGGAAAAGCTATTTCAGCTTGATTCTCTCATTGGATCACCAAACCATGCAATGGTAGCTCACCCATCTTCATGGAAGCAGGAGCAGAAACAAAATTCATCAACCATAGAGTCTAAGAAGGATTCTAGTTCTCAGCACTCCTTTGTCTCACCTTCTCCTAAGGGGAAAAATTTGAATACAGAAAGACCTTTGTGGGCTTATTGTAAAAAGAGAACTCATGATGAGTCTCGTTGTTATGAGAAGAAGATAGATGGATATGAAAAGCAAATTTCTAATTTGCAAGCTCTTCTTCAGAAGAGCCACATTGATATTCCTTCTTCTTCTACTTCTCATGGGTCTTCTTCTTCATCATCACTTCAGACAGATAGAAAGGACTTAGGAAAGGGTCATGCATTATGTGAAACCTTTATACCTCCCTCTTTTAGATGGCTACTAGATTCAGGTGCTTCACAGCATATGGCATCTTCTCAGGTTTTATTTTCTTCCTTCGAGGCTTCTCCTACCCCACACATTTTGATGGGGAATAACACTGTTATGACTGTATGTGGGAAAGGTTCTATAGCCATTGATGGTTCATTCCATGATGCACTATGTGTTGCATATTTTTCCACTAACCTTATCTCTATCTATCAGATTACTCACAATGGGACAGGGAAGACAGTTGAGTTTACTCCAGATTCAGTACACATCAAAGATAGTGAGACAGGTAATATTATTGCTACAGGGATAGTTGATCATTCTTCCCGCTTGTACTCCTTCTCACATTTTGATCCACCATCTCCACTACCAGATAATAGCTCTCCTTTTTCACAAGAGCCTATTGAGGTGAAGTCGGCTCACTTGAACTTATGTGTAGTTCCTGAGATTAGTGTTCTAACTTCTACACCTCCCCCTCATGTTGAGTTTACATATGTTCATCAAGATTCCTCTTTAGATTTTCCAGACATTATCACTCCATGCATTGAGCCACCTACTGTAGTTTTTGAGGACATATTTGAGGATATTCATCTCCTCTTAGATGATAGATTCAGTACATCTATTGGCCCACCTTCATTGGAGATTCCATTACAAGAGTCTCATGCATTCTCTTTTGAGCATCAGCTAGGCCTTCCAATTTCTCCTCACATTCATGGGTTTCCTCTTCTTCGTCCAGTGCCTTTGTTTCTTCCACAGTGGAGCCACATTGGTTGGATCATCGACACAAGGGTTCTATCATTCTGGGGGGGCTTTGGAGCCTTGATCCTCTCTCATGGGGGGGTTGGTTGTACTTATGGTTTTGAGAGAGTCTCTTGAGCCATTATTTTTTCAGCATGGTTGTTTCCATCTCTTTTTGGCATAGAGTTTTTTCCCATGTGGTTTTCTCTATTTCTCCACTTTACAAAGATTTGGTTATGAGTGGGTACCTGATCAGGCCTTGTTGTTGGGACCCAAATTTACTGCTTTCAATAGTTGCTTCTAGTTTTTAGCTTCTCTCTAAGTTTATCTTAAGGGGGGTTGTTAGAGTAAAAATGTATTTCTATGCTCACTTATTAATTAAATCACTATTGATTTAATTTTTTAAGTCACCTTTTATCTCATGTTCACTTAAGATAAAATTTAGGCATGCAATAATTAATTCTTTATTGATTATTCATGCAACCTAGGTTTCTCCACCTTCTTGGTGTTCGATCTCCTTTATAAGGATTGATCTCTTTGTATTTTATCATTCCCTCTCTGAATGAACATTTTGCTTTCAAAACATTCTTGTCTCCAAGCTTTGCTTTTGTAACAAGTTATTGTGCATGCAGTGGATCTTGGTGGTTGAATTCTATGAACTCTAACAATAACATTTTCTTCCAAAAATTCTAAAGTATTTCATTGTAGGTACATGACCATACCAAAGCTCATAGGGGGTATTATCAGTTCCTTTCTTGATTTTAACTTGGTTCAATATATAGACTGAAGTGATAACCACTTCTCTCCAATATATTTGTGGTATATTTCCTTCAATCATCATATTCCTTGCAATTTCAAGGATAGTTCTATTTCATCTCTCTACAATACCATTTTTGTGGGGTTCATGGAGTCTACATTTTTCTCTTTATCCAATGTTCCTCACAAAATGCACTAAATTCACTAGATTTAAACTCACCACCTCTATCAAATCTCAGACATTTCATCTTCATACTTGTCTCAATCTCAACCATAGATTTGAAAATATTAAATTTGTCAAAGGCCTCATATTTTTTATTCAAAAATTTAACCCACATCATTCTTGAATAATCATCAATGAATAAAATAAAAATACATGCCTCCATAATAGCTTCTAGTTCTTGTGGTGCCACATAAATTAATACATGTACCAAATCTGACAGTCCATTTGGAGAATAGGTATTACTTTTGAAAATACATTTAGTTAGCTTACCCAATTGACACTCCTTACACTTTGCATCAGTAGGCTTCCATAATTTAGATAAATCTCTCAGTGCTCTTGTAGTGCTTATCTTCACAATGTTATCAAAGTTTACATGAAAAAATATTGTGTGCCATAACCAAGGGTCATCAATTTTAGCAATCAGATATCTATTCTCTAAATTGTTCAAATTAAATACATTACCTTTGGTCTTTGTACCTTATGCAATCTCAACTCCATCACTTCTAATGATTTTGCACATTCATCCTTGAATTGTAAATTGTAACCTTTATCAACTAGTTGTCCAATACTCAAAAGATTACGCCTTAATCCTTCAACATATAAGGCATCGCCAGTGTTATTCTTACCATCAAGTGTAATGGAACCTCTACCTCTGATCATACAAGGAGCATTGTTTCCGAATCTGACAAAACCACCATCATGCTTCTCCAAGTTTAAAAAATTGCTTTTATCTCTAGTCATGTGATGTGAATAACCACTGTGATTAACCCATTAATTTTTCTTATCCACATGTGAAACCAAAGCTCTTTCCTCATTCAAGAAACTAGGATTCTCATATTTGATAGCAATAAACACAATCTCATCTTCACTCTTTTCATATTCATCATCAGTAATACCTTCATCAACAACATAATAACACTTCTTCTAATATGTAGAATTGAATTTCTTAGGCTTGTACTTAGTTTATCTATCAGGGCATCGTGAAGTGAAATTACCAATCTTATTGCATGAAAAACATTTCAAAGGTAACTTTCCTTGATACTTACCAACTCCCTTAGGTAGTATCTTTGCAAATAGGGATTCAAGTTCTTCAATATTTCTCTCTTCTTCCTCAATTTATTCCCATTCCTTAACATATTTGGATGCATACTTAGATGAAATTTCTCCAAGGTCATATATTTTCTTATTCTTAGAAATAGCAGCTTTAAATGTAGATTCAACTTTAGGAAGACTATAACAAAATTCTTTCATTTCAAAAGAAGATAACTTACCAATAAATGTGTCTCTTTTTATAGGTACCATGGTTCTTATTTCTTCAATAGAGAAAACCTTGTGGTTGTAAGCATGAAGCAAGGATCTAAGTATCTTAGAAATAATTTATTCTTCATCCAATGTTCTACCAGCATATCTGATTCCACAAACAATTTTGGTCACCTTCTGCACATAGGAAGTAATGTTTTCATCTTCACTCATCTTCAATGCTTCATATTTCCCTTTCAAATTTTGCACCTTGGATTTATTCAAACATGCATCTCCTTCATATAAAGTCTCTAATTTTTCCATATCTGATGTGCAGTTTATAATTCCATGAAATTTATATATTTTGCATCTGAAAAAGCGCTCAACAAAGCTTCTTTTTCTCTCATGTTGTACTCAAATTTCTTCTTCTCATCAAGAGTGGTAGTAGAAAGATCAGCAAGAGGAGTGTAAGAGTTCTTAGTGACTTCTCAGTAATCTTATCCAATGCATCTCAATTTTTTAATCATCTGACCATTCCATATTGAATAATTAGTACCATCAAATATTGGATCTCCTCAAGTGATCAAGCTTCCAAAAGAGGACTTGGCTCTAATACCAATTGTTAGAATCAAGGAAACACACACAACTAAGAGGGGGGGTGAATCAGTTGTATCCCAAAACTTTGAATCTTTATCCAACTTTTAATTTTAATCTCAGAACTGAATAATAAACATTAATGCAAGATCACAACACATTACTCAACACATAACACCAAGATTTTTGACCGGGAAGCCCGTTCAAGGTAAAAACCACGATGGGGATCAAACCCACAAGATGATGTACTCTATTAAAAGTATTATACCATGTTAGGAGTATTACTAGGGGAATGCACATGCATTCAGACACACTGCGTAGAGCTCACTACTCAAATACAAATGAGAACTACAACCCAAAGGATGACTCACTACCTTCCAACAAGTAGATGGATAACAATCCACTAATCATGAACTGACAAATAGCATCTCTTTTATGCCTATAGAGTTCCAATTAAATACATCAAATATCTACTTCAATTGTAGATTCCACTCATTCCTCTTCACATACTCATCAATACATCATATTCCCATACTCTCACCATCACCACACTCTTCGCAATTACAAATGATTACATCATTTTATACATTACATCAACTTATTTCCACAAGGACTTCCAAGGACCTAATTACAAAATATTAATTCATTATAGCTCAATATACAATGTGATCCATTGAATTTTGGCTAAGACATAGAAATAATCCATAAAAATATCCTCAAAAATGCTCCAGATCCATAAATCACTCTATGATCCTTTGCAACACGCTAAAACAACATGTCATCCAAGAATGCTAAGAAAAGAAACAAACTACATGAAAATCACCAATTCTGATCAAATAACCCAATGCAATTCAACAACAGGAATAGGACACAATCTAGAAACATCAGTAAGAAATGTGAAATGTCACGACAAAAACAAGAAGAACTATGTCTCAGAATTCACAATTACCTTTGCACTATTAATCAGGAACACCAATCAGTAACGTCTATCACTTAAGAAAAATATATTTCTAGCCTCCAAATCATGAACCACTCAAGCTAACAAAATACATCCATGTCCTAAACTCACCACTAGTTTAGCAACAAAAAATATTGCATAACTGATCCACACCAATCCAAGAACTCCAACATTGTCTCTGTCTGAATAACCAAAGTCTCTAATAAATTATACACATCTTACTCAAACCAACATGAGAAAATTTGTAAATTAAAATGGATCAACTAAAGAAATCCTTGTACCTTTGTAACATATGATCTTCAATATAATATCCATATGAAAACAATATTCTCACTGAACATACCAGGAACACTGTCACCAACAGTAGGAATATGTTGACATCAATGACAAAACATCAATGTCAGCACATATATGCATGATATCCCAAAAATCTCCAAAAACTCCCCCTTTGGCATTGATGGAAACATATGATGTGAAAAAACAAATCAATGCACAAAGAAACCTTCAACTAAGGAAATAACTTTTGTATTAGAATTCTCTTGAGTTTACCATTGTTCAAATTTTCCAAAGTCATGGGAAATATATTATGCTTAGGTAGGAGGAACTCTTAAAGAATCATCTTCATCATAAGAATAATGGGAAGAAGGATTCTCGATCATGGTAGAAATGTCATTAGTAGGCATGTGTGTCTCATCATGATTCGTAGGAAAGATACAGGACTTAGGATCAAAGAAACCCATAAGTTTATGGCTTCTCCTAAGAGGAATTCTATAAGTAGGACTCAATGTTAAAATACACATGCACAAGCGAAGAAAAAAAATATAGATCTAACAATTAAAAATATTAAATTTTGATAAATATATGCAAAAATGCATTAAACTTAGGCAACACTAATTGAATTGCGCATAAAATATAATGAATTACATTTCTAACTATGAACTGAAAAGTGAGGATCCAATGCACATAAAGGGGATATAACACCAAAATCAAAATTGGGTTCACCAAAATGTATATAATAAAAAGGGAGAAAATTTTGGTATTCAAGGGGTTTGTCCACCTTTTTCTAATGGACAATCAAAAGGAAGATGAACCAATAGGATCAAGTGGGAGTTAAGTGTTAACTAAGTGCAATGATCCTTTTCTATATGTGAATAAAAATGAAATGGATTTGGTGAATTAATCTAATGATGTAAGATAAATGACTTAAATAAGATAAATTAAGAAGTGTTATAATAGGAACAAAATTCACTAGGAATTTTGTACCTGGGAACAAGAAGCCTAGGGCCTTCTGTTCCCAGGAGTGCTACCCAAAATATTGACTAAAAGTCCCATAGATCCTAATCTTTCTAAAAAAAGTTTTGACACTTGCACCACCTATACCTACACACAAACAAATAGGGAAAAGGTTGTGGAAAGGGTTTTTCTTGTTCAAACCCCTGTATAGGAATCCACCTTGAAAATGAAATAATATTGTATAAAGAAAAGTAAATAATGAAGTTAAACATTAGATCTACCTTGCTAATACCTTCATAAATGGATATTGTGATCACACATATTCATGAATATTCTTGAATTTTTCTTAGTTGACCTTGGAATGTAGAAAGGAATCAAGGATGCATTCACAAATGCATGAATCTATGAATGTCACTCCTAGATCTTCAATGTTGTTATGCTTTATTGAGAAATTGATATGGAGGAAGAATGGATAAGGATGGACAAAGGATATTATTACTTGCTTTAGAAATCCTCTAATTGTACATCATGGGAGAGAATATTTCTTCAATGGATAATATTTCCTTTAAATTTCTTTGGATGCTTGGAGAGAGACTAGATCTTGGATGTTTGCCTTCAAATCTTGAACTCGCTTGATTGCAAAATGCTTGAGAGTAAAATCATAGTCTTGGTTATGGTTCTCAATAATGGATTATGGATACAAAAATGAGGTGAGATAGGATATTTATATACCTCATCACACATTCTAGGATTAAAATTAAGCCATTAATTTCACACTGAAACACCGCAACGGGGCTTCAGTTCAAATTTGGACCCAGTCTTTGGAGAACAAAAAGCCCTGAGCATTTTTTTCCTAGGAGAAAGCACTAGGATTTGAGTGGGAAGCTAGGAAGATAGGGTATATGTCAATTCAGGAGGAAATAAGTAGTCGGATAAAGGATAACAAACATGAAATCTCAAAATTTCCAAAATGGTTCCTAACTAAGCATCCAATCATGGGTGCTAACTTTTTAGGATGGTACAAACATCCTCTTTCTAATGCTAGACAACATGGTTTTTCACACTTGAAATTATTTTTCCTAGAATTGAATAAAGGGAAAGAGAGCCTTTCCCTCAATTTACATAGCAAAAAAGGGTTAAATTATGGATTTTTGGTGTCCTTCAAGGTTACTCTATTATAAATAATTTATGAACAATTTTTAGTACAAAAACCCAAAGAAAATTAGTACAAATCTTGCACTAAACTAGATAGAAACATTAATGCACAAAATAGACTCTAGATTATCACTTAACAATAAAATGTTCCTGGTTGAATGTAGATATTATATGTCTTTATCATCAAATTTGACAACAGAAGATGGTGTACCTCACAAACAGTCATGAAGAGGTCAAAAACAATAATCAGAAATAAGCATCATGTCATAGTCGTATAATTGCAAAATTTATTGTAAAGAAATTTAAATAATGAAATCCAAGTGCATAGTCATATTTGGCAAAAAAATATGCATGCACATGTTGATAATCTTGAAACATATTCACATAGTTAATCGATTAAATAACCATAATCCAAATTACAATATGATTATAGGTGTGATTGAAATAACTTTTAGTGGGGAAGTTACAACTTCTTCCTCTTAAAGTTGAGTCATTCTCACTTAATTAAACAAGTGTGGGTATTCTTTCTTAATTGATTCCTCATATTCCTTGGTGGGTCCTCACTTATTTTATTGATTCCAAAGGGTTAAAACTTGTTGCTAACCTTAACCTTTATTATATAGTTCCAAACAATGGTTGTTTGGAATTATGAGCTCCTTAAGGTAGATTTCTTCCATGCTAAGGTAGATTTATCCCATGCCTTCTACTTGAATTATTTTCTAATTAATCACATGTGTGGTACCAACATTATACTTTTTCGGGATACATGACACACATTTTGTATGTAAGCTAGATGCCAAAAGGAGTAGTTTTAATCCAAGTTTAACTAATAATTTTTAATATTTCAAATGGTCCTATAAAACAAATTGATAGTTTCATGGCTTACAAATTCTATATATTATACTTATAGGCCATAACATCTAAAAATACATTGTGTACTATTGCACCTTTTTTTTCCATTGGCTTACCTTTTTTGACAAGCTAATACTTCATGTAGTCTTTCTCTAATGAGCTTCACTTGCTTGTCATACTTACATAACAAATATAGTCCTACTGTTACTCTATATCTATTGCATACCCATCTAAATAGTGTTTTACACTTATTATTGTATAACTTAATAAAATGATACCATATTGATAGAAGAATGATATAAATTTTTTTAAAAATTGTAGAGTTAAAAATTGTCTTCCTATTTTGTTGGGGGATTAATAGCATACATTTAAAGCATGTATTACAAAAGTTTCTTTCTCTTTTTCCATCTCTAGGTGATAAGAGGTACTAAAGTTGAGTTTGGTATCTTGAGATGCTAAAAAGAATATCTAGAAAATGGAGGTTAACAATTTATTTGTTTAAAAAATGATCACCTTAGGTGTAATACCCATCCATATGTTATTATTTAAGTTTATGTGGCCTAAATATTTTAGGGCCTTTTTTATGTGCATTCCAAACTTTCATTATGCTTTGGATGATATTTTGATGTTATGGTAGAACATCATGATGATACATTTATATTGATGTGACTATTTCTTGAGTTATTTCATGTTTACATTTAGATTGTGTTTACTTATTCATTTTAGGATAGATGATGATGTTGTATTTACTTATGTTTTCGTTGAGTTACTAACCCTTATATCTACATGTGCATTAATTATGGATATGTTTATACTTTTGTTTGATGTGTTTGTATGATGAGGGATGAAGTCATATTACTTGTTTGTGAGGTCCACACGATGTCTTGATTCCCTTTATGTATGTATGTATGTATGTACATATGTACGTACGTACATATGTACGTATGTATGTATGTATGTATGTATGTATGTATGCATGTATGTATGTATGTATATATGTATGCACATGCTCGACTTTGTGATGCAGGGTTGCATCTATCAGGCATCGACTTCACTTGAATTGGCAGGTCTAAGCATGCCCTTACATACATCTCGATGGTGGAAGAGGAGAGGTAACATTTAGGCCCAAACTAATCTTATCCCTCCACCATTTTCCTACATAAAGACAAGTATCTTTTAACCCACCCTTTTGGATTCGTCAAGACAATGTGAATCATATCACCTTGACTGAGTATGCATTTGGTCTATTTTCCTCATCAGTTTATTTTGCGTGTTGAGTCAGGTATATGCCTGTACATCCATATATTTGTGTAATGATGCATCCATTAGCACTATTATAAGATTAAGTTATTAAGTTTATGAAATTAGGATGATTGCATATATATAAAATAAAGACATGTCATTGTGACAAAGAAATAACAATTGTCTTATTTATAAAATAAAAGTTTTGGGAAAATAATATTACATTAAACTATACATTTATATATGATGTATTACGATGGCTAGTAAATAATATGGTTTAAATTATTAAATAAAGTTGTATATTTTAATTATGATGACTTGATTAAAATATTAATATTTAATTTTGCAATTATCAGATAAATAATTAATTTTAATTGTAAGCTTTTAATATTTAACAGATATCTCTGATTAATATTAAATTATTAATATTTCAAATGTGCATTATAAAATAATATTTAATTAAAAATTGATTTTATTCAAAATGGGAAACTTATTATTTTAAAATATTTTTGAGTTTTTCTAAAATCAAAAACTAATTTTGATTTTCTTGAGAATTCTTTTTGAGTCTTTTTTGTTTTGAAATCGATTTTGATTTTTAAGAATTCTTTTTCTAAAAATCTCTATCTTGTCAATTTTTTAATTTAAGTAGACGTATGTGGAATTTTTTGGGGGTTCTGAATTTGGATAAGTTTTTCATCAGAAGAATTAGTTTTCTTCGTAGATAAGTTTTGTTTTGAATAAATTTTGAAAGCTTGGGAGCCGGTCTTTTCAGGTTGAATATTTTAATGGTTGTGTCCTTTGTCTCTTTCATTCAGATTTATTCCACAATTGAGGTAGGAAAATTATCTCTCATGTGATTTAATGATCTCCTTTCATCCCTCCATTAACACGCTCTTTGGTCACAAAAATAAATTTGTAAGTCGAGTATACTATTGAGGGTGCTCTTCTCTCAAAAAAGCTCATAAGATGAGGGGAAGAGATTCTTCCCCTCAAAAGGGATGATGATTATATCATGGAATGTGTATAGATCCAATCTCGTGCACTTGATAATGAGGGTTAGTAGCACTGATTTGCAATGGGGAAAGCAATCAAAACTACTAAGAACAAATACATGGACAATAAAATAACAAGCAAAATAGAGGAAAAAAATGAATGCAAACCATAATGCTTGAAGATTCTATTGCTTCTCTTTAATCCTTCTGAAACATTGTATGAATGGTGCTCAGTATTGGTATTGGCAGCGTTTGTGACTTGGGAGTGTTGAGAAACTAAGATCAATGTGATATTGATTTCGCTTGATGCCTCGTACAAGAATCTTGCAGAGTCATTGTGCATAAAGCTTAAAATCCTGGATCCTTCAAATGGTTGAGAAGGGTTGGTTATATAGAATATGGAAATTATTTGGATGGATGAGATCAATCCTAGGAATTGGAGGATGAATGGTTGAGATCAAAAGGAATTGGAGAAGCAGTCAGTAAACTCTACCTCTTTAACTGAAGAAAAGAGGGGACAATTTAGTTAACTGAAAAGATGATTGTGAGTTGCCTTTTAGAACTAAAGAAAAGGCTTGGAGTCACCTCTTGAAACTGAAGAGTTGAATTGGAGTTACCTCTTAGAACTGAAAATTTGATTTATTTGAGTATTTATTTAATTTTAGAAATTAAAATACTCAAACATGAGATAATTCAAATCTATTTTGATTTAAAATAAATATTTGAATGAAATTAAATTAATTTAATTAGAAGAATAAATTAATATGTTTAAATATTTGATTTTTAAACTTTATGAAATTGAATTTAATTAATTAATAAAGATTAATTAATTAAGTTTTATTAAATAAATAAAATTAATTATTTAATTAATTCTGGGGAAATGATTGAATGATTAGATGATTGGATTTAGATGAAATAAGATGATTAATTAATGATTAAAAAATCATTAATTAATAGAGGAAAATTAGTAATTTAATGTAAGGTCGCAAGTCTGTCTATTTTGGGGTGTCTACAAAATGTTATGGACTTAAATGCCACTAACAAAAGGTCCACGATCAAGTGTCAATTAGACAACACCACTTTTACAGTAACTATGCTTCAAGAAAAAAGATGTCAGAACAAATTGCTTACAAATTCTTCTCCTTTTGGAAGCTCTGGGATTTCTTTACTTCTCCCTCTGATGGATCATCGGGGGGTCTTTCCATACTATGGGATCATAATAAGGTATCTTTATAGCTTGTCTCTTCGGCTAAAAATTGGATGATGGTTAAGGTTGACATTCATTGCTCAAATCTCAGATTTGGGTTATTCAATATCTATGAGCCATCATCGATCACTAGAAAAGTTAGA
This sequence comes from Thuja plicata, assembly GCA_018584345.1. Taxonomy (NCBI): domain Eukaryota; kingdom Viridiplantae; phylum Streptophyta; class Pinopsida; order Cupressales; family Cupressaceae; genus Thuja; species Thuja plicata. The sequence goes on from MU225240.1 coordinate 8,258,394, forward strand.
TTGTGGAGGATGCTTGGTGAATTAATTTTTGTTCTTAATGAAGAAATTGTCATTTTTGGAGGGAATTTTAATGTTGCATTGAATGATGGGGAAAAATGGGGGGAATCATCCCCTCTAAGAAAGTAATGGAAGATTTAAATCATTTCGTTAATGATAATAAGCTAATGGATATATCACCAAAATAGGGCAATTTTACATGGACTAATAAATGGTCTGATTTTTTCCAAATTACTGAAAGATTCGACTTTTTATTTTTTAATCATTGGCTGAATATCAATAATGAATTCTATTCCTCAATATTTCCCTATTCAGGATCTGATCATTTCATGATCTTACTTGAAGTATTTGAGGATTGAACACATAGGAAAGGATCCTTTAAATATGAACCAATGTGGTTCAAGGATGCATCATTCCTCCTCCTTCTAAAACTATAGTGGTAGATTTATCCATTCTTTGAGGATTCTTAGTTATATCAAATTTCTAAAAAAAACCAGTATATAAAATCTTAAATCAAGGATTGGAACACATCATTTTAGAAACATTTTTCAATGAAAAACATGTACTAAGGCTGAACAGGCCAATTTAAATAAGTGAATCATTACTCAGGGGATGAATCAACAATTCTTTGCAAAATAAAAAAATCTTAAATTATCCCTGGAGGAAATTCTCCTTATGGAGAAAATGTATTGGAAACAAAAGTCCAGAGAATTATGTCTTTCTCAGGGGGATAGACATACAAAAATAATTCCATGCATCGACCAAAATGAGATGACTGAAAAATAGAATTGTTAGTATACAAGGCTCCTTTGGTCCTCTTGAAAATTAGGATGATATTGCGAAGGAAGTTGTCTCATTTTTTTGTACCCTTCTCTTAGAAGAAACTATTGAGCTAAGAGACTCTATTTTGGATGAGATTTCACCCTCTGTTTCTACTTCAAATAACCATATGTTAATGTCACCTTTCGCTTTAGAGAAGCTAAAAATAGTAATCCTCTCCATGGCACCAGATAAGGCCTTGGGCCCTGATGGCTTTACCATGATCTTCATTCAAAAGTGTTGGGAGTTCACTGGACATGACATTCTTTTGGAACTAGAGGAAGCTAGGAGAAATATAACTATGTTAAGAGAGATCAATAATACCTAGATTTCTCTAATTCCTAAGATTGATACTCCCAGGACTTTTTTTGATTTAAGGCCAATATCTTTGTTCAATTCCTTATACAAAATTTTCACAAAAGTCATCTCCTTAAGGCTGGCTAAGGTTATCCCAAACATAATTTTTGAAGAGCAAGGGGGATTTGTGCTGAGATGAGAAACCCCCTAGGGTGCCATCCTTGCTCATGAATTTTTTCTCTTTATCTATGGAAAATAAATCTACAATTATTCTTAAGTTGGATATGATGAAGACATATGATCGGGTTAACTAGAATTTTCTCATCCTTATCCTCCACAAATTTGGTTTTCATAGTGGATGGATTAAATGGATTTCAGCTTGTATTTCTTCTCTAAGATATTATGTGATTATTGATGGTACTCCACGGGGTTTCTTTCCCTCCCCTCAGGGGATTAGGCAAGGTGATCCACTTTCCCCCTTTCTCTTCACCTTTATGGATGAGGGTCTCAACAGGACCATAAAGAAAGAAAATACACTTTCATCCTAAAAAGGAATTAGGGTGAGTAATTTGAATAAATGTTATACTCATAATTTATTTGCGGATGATACACTTCTATTTTAGGAAGAAACTCTTGAGGAATTTTGGATCTTTAAAAGAATTATAGAGGATTATTCTTCTGCTTCGGGTCAGTTAGTTAACACCAAAAATTCAAAAATATTTTTTGTTAATGTGACCCCTTTGGTCTAGCAGAGACTCTCCCATTTTGGGGGCTTTACTTTGGGATCCTTTCCTTGCAAATATTTTGGCATTCCATTTTTTATTGGATCAGAAAAGCACAACGCCTGGGATAAGATTGTTTATGTTATATCTTATATGATCTTATCTTGGAAACATAAATGGTTAACCTTTCCAGGTAAGATTATGATGATCAAATTAGTTCTAATTGTCATTCATATCTACCTTATGTCAGTTCTTAACATGCCTAAAATATCACTTTAAGAATTTTAGTCAATATTGAGGGACTTTTTAGGAGCTAATAATGTAAAACAGAAAAATAAATTACATCTTCTTGCGTGGAGAGAATTTTTTGTAATGTAAGGACCACAAGGGGGATGGTATCATGGATCTATCTCTTCAAAATAAGGCTCTGGGTGCTAAGATGTTTTGGAAATTATACTATAATCCACACACTAAATGAGAAAGGCTTATGTTTTCTAAAGACTTATATTCCCCGGTTAGGGATAGATTATTCATCACCACAGTTTTTCATAAAGGATCTAAGATATGGGACTTCATCTCCTCTTGCAGAGACCTTATTCTTCCTTCTCTGTCTTGGCTCATCCATAGCGAAACCAAAGCATTCTATTGGGAAGAATCCTTGAATGGTCTCCCCCCCTCTCTCAAGCTCAGGATTGGTCCCCTTTGGATACTATACTAAAAAATGTATGGGGCACTCATGTCTGTGACTAATTTATCGTTAATGAAGCCCCTCATCCACCTTCATCCAAATGGAAGGACTTGTTGAATTTGGATGCCCCTCCTAACATTTTTTCATCCCTTCGGGTGGAATTAATTAATAGAATGATTTTGTATACTCCTCGGGAGGATGAGATGATATGGACTCAATCGTTGATAGGACAATATATAGTGAAAAGTGGATATCAATCTAAGTTTAGTATAAATAGCATTGAGGGATGGCCATCTAGATTTATTTGGGGGCTTATTTTTCTTCCTAAGGATGGATCATTCACATGGTTGGCTATTTAGGATAGAGTCCTTACTGGGATGAGATTAGACAAATTGGGAATTACTACTATCTTCCCTTGTACCCTATGTGGGTACTTTATGGAGTCTTCGGGTCATTTATTCTTACATTTCCCATTTTCCATGGATTGTTGGTATTGGCTCTTCTTAAAATTGGGTTGGTCTTTGGTTTTAGGACCTAATTTATTATCCTTTATTATGATTTGTAATTAAATTCATAGATCTTACATATTCTCATCCCTTTGGGATATCGGCCCTTCCATTATCATATGGAATATTTGGCTAGAAAGGAACAACAAGATCTTTAGGAATAAAAATTCAACCTTGGATGATGTTCTTTATACGATTGAACGGTCAATTTTTGAAGTCTTCATGTCTTATATCTATAAGAATATCAATTATTTGAAGACTTTCACCCATTGGGATAATTATATACAAAAGACTTGGCCTTTTCTTAATACTCTCCCATCTCATTTTTGTACAATAGGAAATAGTAAATCTAATGTGAGAGAAAATGTCGTTTGGAATCCTCCCCCTAAGGGTTTCTATAAACTAAACTTGGATGGTGAGGGGAAATATTGGGTTGTCAGGGGATGAAATTGTCATTCAAGATTGTACAGGTTCCTGTTAATATAGGTTTGATTACTGAGAGGGGAGGGGTTAATCAATAATCACCACAAATTCACCAATTCAACTACTTTAAACTTTTATGCATCAAAACATATAGCACCAACTAACATAAGTAAAATTTCAATGCATATATCCACAAGTAATCAACCACATAATGTAAACACCATATTTATCATGTCAAAACCCAACTAGAAAAAAAACCACAATGTGAGATGATACCCACAAAATATGTACTCTTCTAGAATATGCCCTATTAGGAGCTTACCTTGTCAAAGGTTTACAAAAACACTGTTAGGTGTTACCTGGTTAAGGGATTTGCCTAAGAAATGTTAGGATTCTTTCCTTGTTAGAAGTATCCTTGTTATAGGAATTAAAACATGAGCTAATGTGTCACCTTGTAAGAGGAATTAAAGATCTTTTAGCATCCACCCTGTTAGGGGATTTCACTGTTACAATGATTAGAAAGAAACAAATAAAATGATCTATAAAAAATGCACTACCTATGCATAATCAAACCCTTTTAAGCTCTTTGAAACATCACCATAGTGTATACTCTTCCTTACCTCGATCAAACTTGATTCCTTTACTTGCTATATTTCCAAATCCTTCTGCAATTCACAATCAGCTCTATCTCACTTTGTTCTTCTTCAATTGTTCTACTATATAAAATTAATTCCACCGACTTAAAACAAGCCCTAGATCTGAGATATGAATGATCCAGATCATCTTGGGTAAGATACAATGTATCTAGACACTCATGAAACAATTTCCTCTAACCACATCGACTTGCTCATTGATTTTACCTTGGTATTTGAGCCATTTCAAAAACCTTGTTTGACTAAAAGAAACTTCTTGAAGAAGCCTCCTTAAACATATACCTCGATCAATGTGATTTCAAGTGAGTCCCACAAGATATAGAACTAAATTTCTACTTTACAAAAAATTATCACCGATCCTCTTGCCACATCAAATTCCATCACCGATCTACAAATCTTCATAGCCTTTTCAAGAACTCTGTCTTGTTTACCTTTTGTATGTGGTAAATTTGGCCTTGTTACTTCACCATACACTTCAACATATTCCTTCTTCACCAGATACACACAAGACTGAATATGACATTATTCATCCTGTCTGATTGCATGATTCGACCTGTTGCCTTCTATCCAGACGGGGTTTTTGAAATTGCTCTCAAAACGAGAGTCTCACAACCATGGACCAATCTAGGAATGAAGGATTTATCATGATGAATGCAATACAATGCAATATTATGCTAAGAAATGAGAGATATGAGATAATCCAAGACATGATTTTCAATGCAACTATTCTAGAAATTGAAACTATCAAGTATTGCAATATGAAATTATTCTATATGAGATATTAAGAAATGAGACAATAATTCAGTATTCTAAAAATGCATAAAAAGTAAGTCGGGTAATCAGGAAGTAAATCAGGGGTTTTGAATGAAGAATGAGAGTTCTTTTATAGACTCAGAGATGATCAGAATAGAAACTTTCCTCTTTGAAATAAAACAAATAGAAAAGCCAGTTTAAAATAGAAAGCTTTATTCAAAAGAATA
>MU225240.1:8280442-8292031 GCA_018584345.1 Thuja plicata
TATTGAAATGAGGATATTTATTTAATAATTAAATATTATTTAATTCCTTTTATGTGTTTTAGCTAAAAGGGGTGAATTTAATTTAATTAAAGTGCTAGGAATTTATAATTAAATTAATTCAATCATAAGGTTTGTTTAGCCAATAGATATTTAGGAATTAAATATGATGTATGATTAATGTAGATTTAGGATTTTCTACATTTGACACTTAGGTCGAGTAGAGTTAGTCAAAAACTCAGATTTGCCTAGTACAATAGGACTTTGATGATCTAGAAGCATGACAAATGCAACAAAATTGGTTAGGGTTGCAAGGTACCAATTTTGGGGTGTTACACCTGTTCATTCTGTTAATACCACTTCTAGTAAATTAAACTAGTTTAATCGATTAACATAATGATCTGCGCTCGTACATATACTATCTTGACATTGTTTGCAATGATATCCTATGACCACACCATCCAATACTTCACCAATCTGGAATAAAATTCAAATCACTTATTGTCTATCACTGACTATTTTAGCAATTACCCTGTTTGAGTCCAATCAAACATAACCAACTTAATTCTCCATATCAAGAGTTGCGATGGAAAATTTAACATCATCACAGATGATATAACCTTCCAGAAGAATAGAAACTTTAGAAACATACTGCAACTCATACTTCTCTTACTAAATATCAAGTAACATACTAAAAACACTAAGTCAAGTAGTTGACATCAATGACAACCAAATAAATGATTCACCTATCATCAAGTCTGTACCAATCTTCATCAATACACCACTTAGCATCAGTTATGCTAACAGTTCCATCATTAAGGCAGTTTCTAAGAGGTTCCCAATTGGCACAAATAACACTGCTAAAATGGAAGCTCTCAATTTAGGAATCACCTCGGGATTAGAATTAAACATTAACAAATTAGTGATTGAAGGTGACTCTATGGTTATTTTCCATGCTTTAGTCAACAAACAATCTCATTGATGCAACCTTAAATATATTTTGGACAAAGTTTTAGTACAGCTTCAAGCCCTATATGAGTACAAGGTCAAGAACTGCTATAGGTAAATTAACCAAATAGAATAATTCCTATAAAAAAAATTCATTAATGATGGCCTTCCCATACAAGTGGTGGATCGACAGACTCTGTCATCTCTTCTTTAAATATGTAAATCTAAAAAAAAAAAAATTGGCTCCATTATAGTGGGTTGGATTGATGGGAATAATGTGAAATGATTTTGAAACATGTTTCATCCATACCATGATAGATCAGATAAGAGTCACCTAATTTTTTATGATGTGGATGAGATGTGTAGATCTCCTATTCTTTTTTCAGCTACAATCAGAGGTTTTCTCTTTCTGGTTCTTTCCTGTGGCATTGCATATGCTTTTATCACAATTCTTTGCTCCATATTCACCACTGGGATTTGGATGCCTCACCATTGGTGGTTTGATTTACTCTAGCTCATATCATTTTCATTCATGGGGTTGGAAGCACATAAATAGTATGATGACTTGAGTCATTATGGAGGGGGTGATCACCGATTTAACCTCTTTGTCATTTGAATTTTAACTTAATAATTTTGCAAGCACTCAATGGTTCACCCTCACCACTGGGGATTGGATATTCTATCTGAATGTCAGACTTACAAGGTTGGGGGTGGTAGAGGATTGTTTCTTCACCTTCACCTTTGGGGGTCTGTCTGAATCCAGTATGATATAAATTTATTAATGTGGATGGTGGTGACTATGGATTATGTCATTAGAATTTGAATTTATTCAATATTGGGCGTGTTTGGCCACTATGATCTTCTTGATGGTATCTTTATTCAATATCAGTAATTTACTTTTGATCATTACTTAACTAGTCTCCATTGGGTCGATTATGATGTAAATTGTCCATGGAACCTTGAGCATACGATTGCGGCTTGTTTCATATTGGCCTTAAAAATTTTGCATATGATATTTTTTTACTATAAATCCTCAAAAAGAATTGGTGACGGGGATATTATAATAATCAACTAGATATCTTAGGCTTTAAATTGGGAAGATTTTGTTGATTTATTTTTAGTCATGTGGTATTGACATATATTTTTAGTATACAACTGTCATTTGATGAGTCTGGCTATTTTGGGCTTGGCACTTCATGGCTTCTTGTGGTTGGTTGGTCATTATTTTGCTGTTGATTTTGATGATCTAATCTTTTTTTTTATTTCCCTCACTTGGTGACATCTGTATTGAGTGAACACCAATTTCCTCATTAGGCTGATTGATTCCATCTAACCCAAATCATTTTGAAGCAGTGTGATCAGTGTGCAGGTGATTGCATTTCCTTATGTTAAGTGTTGCATTCTCTTCACAGGATACTAATTTTGGTCAAGTAATTGATGTACTTTATGTTGCTTGGGGTGCTATCTACTGAAAATGTAATCTTGGCTTTTTCTCTTCTCTGTCCTTCTGGGATTTCTTGGGTTTATTATAACTTGTACTGGGATATATTTATACTGGGATGTTTTTTTTATCTTTAGTTATGGATGTCTTTCTTGGGCTTGGTTTGGGCTTTATTTATGTATTTTCTTTGGACTATGGTTATTTTCCATACTCATGTAATAGTGTCTTAGGTCGTAGGCTTGTTACAGGAGCTACAACCAAAGGTTTTCTTTACCTAGTTCTTTACTACCAATATGTTGCCAGTATAACTTGGCTCACAGATTTTTGTCTAAGAACTAGCGTCCTTGGTAAATGATTTAGTACGCCTTTCATTAAGGCTGAGATTTATACTTTGTAGTTTCCTTTGATCTATTTTAATTTTCTAAACCTTGCTATGATGCACCAATTTTGGGGATTCTTTGTCAACGGCTTGTATGCATGTTTTTTCCAGCGCCAAGTTCCTTGGCTACATTTTTTTCTCAATATGTTACTATGCCATTAATTTTTTTAAAGAGGGGTAAACACTTTGACTCGGAGCTATGCACCGATGAGGCCAAAAATGGGGGACCTCATCCCCAATGACATTTGAAACTTGATGGAAAGAAAAACAACACAACAACTTAACCATCACAACATGTCACTATTGGCATTCCTCTGCCATGATTAAAGGGTATGAGGTTTGGTTGTTTTTATTTAAAATTGAACTCTCTCCTTGCTATTGGTTGATGCTATCTTCCATGGTCAGTGTTTTTACTTGGCTGCTCTTTTCTTTGTTTTTCCTATGCCATGTTAAGTGGTAAGAGGTCCATTGTCTTGTTGTTCATATAAACTCATCTCTCCTTAATTTAAATCAGTGTTTTTCTCCATTGTAAACTGTGCCACAGGTTTGGGATTTGAGGCATTGATTTTTACCAAACCAAGGCTTTCTCCTTGGCTCCAATTTTCTTCATTTTTCCTGCGCCACATTTTATTGATGTGAAACGTGTTTTTGTTAAAAGAAAACAACTATCCCTTGACTTTTATCGCTGCTTTTTTCTTTGTTGGTGCTTTTCCATGGAGGAAGGATTAAAGTTTGAATAAAAATAAAACTCAGTCTTTCCCCATAATAATCACTATTATGTTTTCCCAACATTATTTTGTTTTTTCCCTCCCTTGGCTTAATGTGTCATTCTTCATGGCTGAATTTTTTTATTTTCCTTTTAAAAAAGAAATTTTAGATTTCTTCTTTAAAATAACAGTGCCTTGGGATAGTATAAATGGAATCAAATTTAAGGATGAATTTTCTGATTTTTTAATATGTAATTGGCATGTTATTGTATTTTTAGTATTACCAAATGGTTAGTTTAGTTATAACTAAGTTTTAGTGTGTTTAAATATAAAAGCAATTAGTGTGTTTAAATATTGTCTTTAAATTAATGTGTTTAAATGAATATTTCAAATCATCATAGTTAATATTGCTATGTATGAATTGAATAAATACACTTGTGTAATATGATTTAACTCAAGAATGATAATCATTTTTCTTATTCGATGGAAGCTTTATCATTATGGAATGCATTACTTGCATTTGGTTTTCAAGGTTTGTTGTCAGAGTTGTTCTTTATGAGAACCAGAGGCTAGGGGTACTATGAATCTTTGGTCTTGTATATCTAATCCTTTCCTATAAAGTCAATCTGATACAGTTTTTTGACCCAATTTTTATACTTTATGGTTGTGGAATTATTTGGGAAACTTAAGAGCCTACTTGTGTAGTTAATAATCTCAGAGAATTCATAGAGGTTGTGTGATAATATATGTTGATTGAAATCCATATATGGTTAGTTATACACAAGCATAATGATGTGGCGTGATTAGCTTATGACGTTTCTTTGATGATCTCTAGGGGAGGTTAACTAGGTATATCTTAGGGGAGTGGCTTACAATAGGGGTTCAGGGCCCTAAAGTGTCCAATGCAGGGTAACCTATTGTAGGGTGTTAAAAAGGTGATAAATAAAATAATAAAATTTGAGGATAACATTAATAAGATTTATTAAGTATTCCTCACTCATGCCTTGATTGCTTGTACAAGCTAAGGATGGGAATGACATGGTACCTAGAGAGAAATGTATGATTAGAGTTTTTCATCTTCATGAGGGGATATTATGGTTCTACATGAGTCTTTCTTGTGGTTTCTGGGTCCTAGAGAGACCAGTACAGGGTAACTCAAGTAGAAGACCATGTGATGGCACTCCCCCTACATGTAGCCTAGGTCTCCTCTATAAGTGTTGTGGTTTCCTCTAGTATCTGTTATTTACATCTTTATTTTATTTTCATAAAACCTTATGATGTCCTATGTTCTGAGTTATGTACCATTCATGTACTCACTTATTTTGGTAAGTGTGTACGAGGAATGTTGTTTATCTCCTCAACATAGTGGCATCTGGGTTCCACGTGGTTGAGTGGAAGGGATTCTTGTACCATCAAGGTATGTTATTCATGTATGTGCTCTTGGATAGTTCTTTGATGTTGTTACCACATCTCAACTCTGAGATATTACTTCATACTCATACCATGAGATATAATATTGTACTATATGATGTATTGAGATATTCCTATGAGGAAAAATGTAATTGTACATTTGGAATTTGGAATTATAATTCATGTAAACATGTAAAGAGAAGTTGTAAATTATATGGATGACATTGATGTAATAGTTAGGAGTCCTTTAATAAATGATGTTAAATATTAGATGTAATAAATGTATTTGCTTTATGATAATCGCACTTTTCATTATGATGAAAGTATTAGGAACATTTGACTTTGGATTTAAAATAACATAGCTTTAACACAGGAGTATGTTTTTAGTTAACTTATTACAATAATTATTGTCATTTAAGTAGTGACATCATGGGTACCCTAGAGGATGTAGATTAGTTCTAGAATTGTAACTCAATGATAAATTACATTAATAATCTTAATGTTTAATGTTAGATTAAATAGCTTCCACACTTATTATTCTGTTAATGTAATCTATAATTGTGCTCGCATGTATCTTTCCTTTAAAAAAAATATTGCATCAACTAGAAGTTTAGTTTAGACTTTACTCTCATGGGTTCTCAGGCGGGCATTACAAATGTGAGACGAGACTTTTTCCCTAAAAAATCTTCTAGGAAATATTTACATGTTATCCATAACATTATCTTTATGAAATGTGCTCATTTATTTAATTTATAGATACCACTACCAAGATAGTATGTACTCATTTATTTATTTATCTACCACTTCTAGGATAGTATCATGATTATTACATGTTTTGAGAAACTTGTTACCAAATCCATTGAGTTAAATGACCATTTAATGTAAGGTTCAAGCAATGCATATCATCCCTAAAAAACAAAAGGTCGTGAAAATTATTTATTTTTATTATTAACATAGATTGATTAGGGATAGTTCATTGGACAAAGTGTATTTTATATTATCAATAGATATTTCCCTTTACCTATGAAATTCCTAAAAGAAAATTTCAAATATCTACTCAAAATAAGATAATGCAATCATAAAAAATTAAGTACAGTGATAAAAAGTTTCACTACTATAAAGTAGAACATCAATTATCCACAAAGATCCAAATGAGAACGACTAATTTCATCAAACAATAAGCAACAAAATCATACACAAATGTATCAACTCAAATCTATGAGATTATATCTTCTCACAAAATAAATGTCCTTTGTATATACAAGCCTTATAAAATGTCTCTCTATTTTTAGAAAATAAATCATGTCTTGGTAAAATATAAAAGTTGTACCCAAAATCTAAAGAAAACCCTGTAACCAAGAGTTAGATCAACAAAAAAAAAATTTACTAACCATAAGCTAGTCATGCGACACACGGTAGAGAAGGCCTGACTGGGTGAATTAATACAGGTCTCGTGCCCTAATTTGTGGCAGTCTCGGCATCGGGGTTTCTCTCTAATTTTTCTATGGAATCATGGAGAAAATTTCCCCAGAACACCGCATGTATTCAAGGAAAATTGACCTCAATGGGAAAATCACAGCAGGATTTCTAGTTTGTTTTCAAAGGACAATTTTTTGGTAAGGGGGTCCAGGAACTTCATGATGGTAAATGATCTGAATGCTCAATTCTTTGTCTTTAATAGAACCAGGTATGCTAGCCATAATAAAACCCTCCTTAATAGGGATCCATTGGACTTTAAATTGGGAGATAGTCAGTATGTGCAAACCCTTAAACATTCTCCATCTAGAATTTCCTTTAGGATATCACCTCGAAAAAAATTAGCAACTAAGAACGAATGGATTTCGGCTCATGCACAAAATCCTCAGAGATTCAAGCAACATAAGAATAGGAAGACCAGGAAAATTTTAAAATTGCAAGAATGTAATGCTGAGATATCCACCTTTAACTGTTTTAGGCATCTTCAGAGAGGATACTGCATAGGAAATAAGGACGAAAACATTTACACTCCACCCCATAGATGGAACCTAGAAAAACATCACATTGTTAATATCCCTTCTGTTAGGGTTTACTCTTCGCTGGCCCAAAAACCTAAAACTTCTATTAACCCTAAAAATTTTGTGGAGGACCTAATCATTAAAGGTGATTTAAAATTCATGAATGGCCTGAGGGATCACTGTGATGCCACAAGGATTTATGGGAAGTGGTTTTTTCATGAGCTAAATGGCAATGACATAAGAGTTTGGCTCTACGAATCCCTCGGAGAACAGGTAAGTATGACTCTTCTGAATAACAACTATTTTTTTCTGGAATGCAAAAATGTCTCCATGAAGAATAAATTGTTATCTGCTACAAATATATATTATTTAGGGTATGTAATCAAATTTATAGAATGGAAGCCAAATTTTAGCTGTAGTATGTTCGATAGCATCTCAGCACTTATTCAGGTAAAAATTGTAAATATGCCAGTAGAACTGATGCATAGTAAGTTTATTTCTCAAATTGGAGGGAGCATAGGAAGCATGGTAGGGTTAGAACTTAATTTACTTAACTCGTTTGAGGTTAAAATGTTGATACAGACTGATGTTAAGATTGCATTTCCTTGCAACATCAAATTTGTAACAAACCATATCACATATAATCTTAATCTAGAAAAATTTTACGGTAATATTCATCATAAAATCTGGCTTAGCCCTAGTCGAGATATTAAAGATAATATAATAGATTTTACCACAGACCTTAAGGATTTCTATAAAGAGGAATATAATATTAGTACATCTCCAAATTATGATCTCATTGAGGAGGGGGAAGTATGTAAATATCCCATATTTCCAGACTTTATGAAAAATTACTCCTAGGGTAGCCTTTTTGGATGGTGGAGGTTTTGTAATTAATAATGAACCATATTGTGACAAAGTTACTAAGATGCAGGGGTCCCAAGATAAGTTAAGTTGGGAGACTGTAAATTATACGAATATAAATAATGTAGTAAAATTTTTAGAAAAGCAATTAGAAAACAAAATAGTTAATAATGGAATCATAGGTATAAATAGAGATATTCTAATAGATAATAGATATTTAAGCCAAGAGAACTGGAACTTAGGAAAGACTATCAAAAACCCAATAATTAAAACAAGGAAACCTCGGACCAAGAATCAGGGAATGATAGATTCACAGGTTGGAAGACATAATAAGAAACCAAGTTTTATTAACAAAGATTTGACTAATTCATCGGATGAAGAAACTAGTGATATTGAGGAAAATAATAGGAAAAAATTAAAATGGATAAAAAGATAACGGAGTTAGATGAAAACATAACAGTAGAAGATATTCTCCAATACCAAATGGATGACAAAGTAATTACAGCCAATGAAAGTGTATCAAGCAAGAATGTCCCTCTAAATAATGACCAATATGAAGTGGTAGATAAATATGAGCAATTTAAATATTTTAGACCCAAACCTTTACAACTTACCCATGACCAGGTTGTGAATGATATAGAAGGTAGTAATCAAAATGAACAGAGAACTCCTAATACCGATAGTAGATTTAAGGATGATATAGAGGAGAATGAACTTGAAGAAATTAATGATTTCTTAGGACTCAACAATGACTTTGAGGATATGCTCATTCTTAAAGTTATTGAATCTTTGAGTGAAGGTCACCTAGGAATTGACGATCAATCAAGGGTTGTAGCTGAGGGTAGAAAGGACATGAATCTAGCTTTGGATATATCTTGTGTTGGTAAGGAGAATCCAGAGTATCCAAAATAGATTAATAAAAGGGGAAGGAAATCCCTTAAGGAATTAAGACAGAAGGATGGATCAGCTTTAGGACAGGTTAAAATTATGAATATTCTGAATGCAGGGAAGGGGAAGGACCTTCCCAAGGTGCCATGAAAATAATTTCATGGAATTTTAGGGGATTAAATTCCCCTGACAAGCAACACCTTTTAAAGAGAAGTCTTACTTCTCTAGAGGCACATCTTTATCTAATCCAAGAATCTAAATTAGGAGTAGAAGGATACAATCATCTAATTCAAAAACTAGGAATATGGGAAATTAAAGGGGTAGATTCGGTAGGAGCTTTAGGAGGTCTAGCTTTTATTTGGAACCCAAGGTTTATTTCGCCAACTTTCCTGATCTCTAATCCCCAATGGATGGTGTATCATCTTAAAATGGAAGCACTTCCATGTTAAGAGCATTTAGCCCTCCTTAGGGGACATTTTTGACCTCTACCATATCATCCTCCCATTTCTGCATCATCTCATGCTTCTATGCTAGTTCAGGACCCTTATTGGGCCTCTCCGGGCACCTCCTACCCCACCTGGCATATTTTTCAGGGGTTCTGACCCCTTGGGTTAAGGTTGACCTCGACCCTGACCTAGGTCAGGGTCGACCTCAACCCTAACCAGGGTCCCCTTTTCATCCTTGTCCCTACACTTGGGAGGGCAAGGATACCATCTCCTTCTTTTATGTCTTTCTGGGATCCACTTTCCCTTGGTTAAGTAGTATTTATCTATTATGTGATATCCAATATATATGAAAATTTTGGTTTGTATTAAGGATCTATGTCCTTTATTATAAGCTATTTTGTTGTTTGAAATTGGGTTTCCATGGTTTATAAATCTCTCACCTTGGAAACTGAATAATGTGTTATCCCTCACAAGGGTTACTTTCTCACTTCCTGCATGACATCTCTTTTCTACAAATTTGATATATCCCTTGCCTTCACACCTGGGGGAAAAGCATTCTCCTTCTTCCTCTATCTAAGGATCTACTTTCCTTAGCTTAGTGGCATTTGTTTATCATATAACATTATTTCCTTATAAAGATTTATGTTTTGGCTATGGATACCCTCTTATACAAGAGGTGATTGTCCTAGGTCGTCACCTCTTCTTTATTTTGCAAAATATGCTCTTGATAAACTCTTGCTCTTGCTTTGGGTTAGAGTTTGATTCCTTCATCCAAGGATTCCTCTTCCTCTTGATTACAGGGGGCTTGTTGATTGAATCTTTGTTCCCTCTTCTCTTTAGAAGATGACATTTTATCCTAAGCACTCCTCTATGGTAGGGCTCTTGGTGATAAGATCTCTTCCCTTTTTGAGGATCCTTTTTCCATAAGTGACATATCCATTTCATGATTATCTATATTCCTGAATGTAAGGGTCAAGGCTCTTCACTAAGAATATGGTATACATTGTTGTTAAGCTAGATATCTCCTTACCTTGTGAAGTAGGAATTCTCTTTTCTCTTCCTTATCCTGCCTAGTGGGCAGTTATAATAAGGAGGGGGGCATATATAGGGCCTCCCTTGTATTATAGTTTACATTTATTTACATTTTGTAGCATGCTAAATCCTCAGAAGGTAACGCACATAAGTTTCTAAATCCTGAAGAGATATGCACCCTTTTTATTTTTACGATATGCTAAATCCTTGAAAGGTAACGCACATAAGTTGCTAAATCTTGAATGGACACGCATTTTATATTCCATAGTGATACAAGAATGTGGATCTATGGATATTTTAAAAGCTGTCAGAAGACGCATTTACAATTACAAGCACAGTTTATGGGTGAAACTGTTTGGGCTCTCCCTCCTTGGTGATTTATAGTAAGGTGGGCATCTTACTAGGTGAGGTAATCACTTTCTCTTTTCTCTCTTTCGCTTTCATGCTAGTAGGATTAGATCATGAAGCTATGTTATCTATAGTGTTGTTCTTGTCCTGCTTATGTAATCATGTATGTTTCTATGATTGATTTCTCTTTATTTTTCATATCTTTTATGCATGTATGTTGAGTTAGAATCCTTGGTCTAAGGACTTATGTCCTTGACCTAGTGATGTCCTATCTCGTTGCAATCCACTAGGATCCTTTTCCTCTAACTTTACCGAGAGAACATTCAATTTCTGTACTCCCGCTAAAGTGGGGGCTTAATGTATCATCTTAAAATGGAAGCACTTCCATGTTAAGAGAATTTATCCCTCCTTAGGGGATGTTTTTTACCTCTACCATATCATCCTCCCGTTTCTACATCATATCATGCTTCTATGCTGGTTCAGGACCCTGATTGGGCCTCTCCAAGCACCTCCTACCCCACTTGGCATATTTTCCAGGGGTTCTGACCCCCTGGGTCAAGGTCGAACTTGACCTTGACCTAGGTCAGGGTTGACCTTGACCCTGACTAGGCTCCCCTTTTCAAAACTGGAAACTTGTCGGTTGTTGGGGGTCATCCAAAATTCAATTTTCCCGCTTTCGGGTCGACTATTTCGGGTTTCGAAGTGTTGATTCCTAAATTATATTTAATATAGGTCCTTTTCTAGGGTCATGGGTCTAATTGGAATTTAATTCTCCTATGTTGGCCTTCTTAGAATATTGTGCCCTAATTTCATATAAAAGGAAGCCTTCTCCTCTCATTTTCTCTAACCATCAACTAAGTAAGAAAAGGTGATCAAGCAAAAGTTAAAGCATCCATAGTTCTACATATTTTCAAGCTTTCAAGGTGTTCAAGTCTTCCTCTCAAGAATTCAATTTCTCCATTTAAGATCAAGGATTCAAGCTTTCAAGCCTTTGAAGGGATTAGGTATAAACATTCAAGATTCATCATTCAAACCCTAGATCTAGCCATCATGGTGGTGTGATCTTCCTTCAAGATCCTTTATGCATCCTCAAGACTCTTTCATCATCTCTTCAAGGTGGATTCCAAGCATACAA
>MU225240.1:8292097-8334863 GCA_018584345.1 Thuja plicata
ATTACATATCTATTTAATATCATAGCTTCATTGTTAGATTCAATTCTACTACTTGCTAGCATTCTTATTTCAATTATTGATTTCAAGGTTAATTCCTAAATCGGGGTTTGACTAAGGCAAACCCCTCTCCCACAACAAACAAACCTCTATTTCTTGTAGGTACAGGTTTGGGACTATAGATTTAAGACCAAATCTGGATACCCTTTTCGGCTTTCTTTCAGACGGCGCGAACAGATTTTCTGTCGGACCTGTGCAGGTCAGGGTCAACATTATTGGGTTAGGGTTGACATTTGTGGGTCAAGGTTGACCTTTTTCATAAGACAAAATCAAAATGGAAAAATATTTTTGGGTTTTGTTTGTCTTTGCGTTTCCTTTCTAGATCATACTTTGGATTTTCCAAAAACTGAGTATAGACCTCAGAAAATAGCATTCTTTGATCTGCAATATTTCAAGGTTAGTACTTTTCTATCATTCATTTCAATTCAAATCCTTAATCATTCTAAATCTATCACACATTTACATCCATTTCAAAACACATTTTTAAGAGGGAAACCTAGGATCTCCTTCTTTATTCTTATTTCCAATAGATTGATTCATTTATGCATTGATCCTTGTTGGGTTTATCAATTTGGATCCTTCCTTTGTGCATTTGAGAATAAAGGGGAATGTCTTATTTATCCCTCCACTCTAAACATTAAATGTAAGGTGATAAATGATTTTAGTATCAAAACACTCTGAGTCCATAAACATCATTTTTTTCTCCTTTACAGATGGTAGCAAAGATCAAGAACTATAGCAGTAACATAGAATTTATTATAATCAATATATACGGACCAAAGTTCCTGCATAAGAAAAGAATTGTTTGGAAGGAAATTGACATGTTCATTAACAACCACCCAAATATGAATATTTTTATAGGAGGGGACTTCAATTCAATCTTAGATATAAGAGAGAAATCTGGGGGTTCCAAGGGCGGTACTCAAACAATGATAGAATTTAGAGAATGGACACAAATTATCAATGCAATGGAAATCCCCTTAAACAATGGCACATATACTTGGTCAAATAAAAGAGTTAATTCTGAACTAATTACTGAGAAACTAGACAAATTTCTTCACATTGGGGACTTAACAAAATTAAAATTAAATATTAGAGCTAATATAGTTGCACACTCAGGATCAGATCACTATCCAATTAAATTAGAATTAGAAGAAGATTTAAAACCTAAAAAGAACCCATTCAAATTTGAAAAAATGTGGCTTAAGGATGAGGAGTGCATGCTCAAAATAGAAGAATGGTGGAATGAAAAAAGTTATAAAGGATGTAAAACCTTTATCCTGAATGCAAAATTGAAACATTTAAAACACAAATTAATTGAATGGAACAAAGCTCACTTTGGGAACATATTTGAACAGAAGGAAGAAATAGAAAAAGATATAAAAGAACTGAATGAGGTAATATTTAGAGAAGGGATGAATATAGAGACTTACAATGAGGAGAAAAATCTATTAAGTAAATATGAGGATATATTATCAAAAGAAGAATCATTCTGGAAATAGAGATCTAGGGAAGTATGGCTAAACAAAGGTGACAAGAACACCAAATTCTTTCATAATAGCTCTAAATGCAAATGAAACTTTAATAAGATCATGAGTATTAGGAAATATAATGGATCCATTATTGAAAATCCAGATAACATAGCGGAAGAAGTAGTTAAATACTTTAAAGGAATGCTGAACAATACGGAAGGGTCGAATAAAATTGCCCAAAATGAGATTCTTAACAATATTCCTAGTGTAATTACTAAAGAACATAACAAAATACTAAATGCTAAATTCACCAAAGACGAAGTTGAAAGTGCTCTGAAACAACTACATCCTGACAAGTCTCCTGGACTAGATGAGTTTCCAAATTTTTTCTATCAACAATGTTGGAACTTTATAGGGGATGAAGTTGTCTCGGCATTAGAGGGCATGAGAAATTTAGGCAAGATTATCGAAGAGATAAATAATACTTTTATAGAATTAATACCAAAGAAAGTTAGTCCTGATAGTTTAGATGATTGTAGACCTATATCATTATGTCATACATTATATAAATTATTAACTAAAACTTTGGCAAACAGGCTTAAAAATTTTCCCCCAATACTTATCTCGAAAGAACAATTTGGTTTCATTCCTGGAAGGTCTATACTTGATGGAGTGATTATAGCCCAAGAATTCATACATATAGTTCAACATAACCATATCCCAAGCATGCTTATAAAACTCAATATTAGGAAAGCATATAACAAGGTTGATTGGCGATTCCTGTGCAAATGTCTAGAAGCCTTTGGTTTTTCTAGACAATGGATTAACTTAATATTTGAATGCATTTCAGGACCAAAAATGTCTATTCTGGTGAATGGTAACCCTACTGATTTTTTTAATATTACACAGGGTATCAGACAAGGTGATCTTATTTCACCATTTCTCTTTGTTATCATGGCCAAAGCCCTTGGTAGATCACTGACCAAAGCAAAGAATGAGCACTTGGTATGTGGTATAAAAATAGCTAAGGAACTAGAGGCATGCACCCATCAACAATTTGTTCATGACAACCTCCTCTTTGGCCAAGCTAATGTAGTGGAAGCTAGGGCAATTAGGAATATATTAAACTTGTACTCATCTACCTCGGGCCAACAAATAAATAAAGAGAAATCTAAGATATAATTCTTAAACACCTCTAGAGAGGACCAACAAAGAATATGTAGACTTCTAGAATATAAAATAGGAGAATTTCTGTGCAAATATTTGGGGCTACCCTTAGATAAGGGTAACAGATCAACAAATCTATGGAGTAAGGTATTAGAAAATATTGATAAAAAAGCTAATTCATGGAAAGAGAAATGGTCAACAAGTGTTGCAAAGACTACCATGAATATGTACTCTCAGCTATACCTACTTACCAGATGATGTGTCTAAGTATGCCAAAAGGGATAGAATAGGACATTAATAAAAAAAAAAATTTAAAAAAATTGGCAAGGAGCTAATGACAAAAAGAGATTAGCATTAATAGCATGGGATAAGATATGTAAAACTATAGAGGAAGGAGGGTTGAATGTTAAAAAAATCAAACAACAAAACATCGCTTTAGGAGCTGAATTAGTCTAGAAAATGTACAGAGATTCGGAAGCAAAATGGGTAAAAATTCTAAGATCCAAATACTTAGAGGGAAGTGACTCGCTGAGTATTTTCAGACATTACTCTCCTCCCAAAGGATCAAGGATATGGAATTTCATTCTGGAATGTCGGAGTGTTATAACAGATAATGTAACATGGGATATTGGGAATGGAAGCAACGCATTATTCTGGGAGGACTCGTGGAATGCATGTCCCTCTCTTAGCACCACTCTTAATAATGATCCAGAAATAGAAGTGGTTAAACAAGCAAGAGGTTAATATGTAAAGGATTACATAGAGATAAAGGATAATAACCCAGCCTTAGGATGGACATGGAAATCCTTCA
Source organism: Thuja plicata (assembly GCA_018584345.1). Classification (NCBI taxonomy): domain Eukaryota; kingdom Viridiplantae; phylum Streptophyta; class Pinopsida; order Cupressales; family Cupressaceae; genus Thuja; species Thuja plicata. The sequence goes on from MU225240.1 coordinate 8,295,605, forward strand.
ATAATCTTGGGATATCTGAAACCTTTAAGAACAAAGTGGAAAAGGCTATTAGGAATAGGAAAATTAATCCATCAATGGATCCAGATAGGATTATATGGGCTGAATCCAAAAATGGGGAATATAGCACAAAATGTGGTTATATATCTATGAACAAAATTGAACAAATTCAGACAAACCTACCTATTGATCTATGCTGGAGTAAAAAATGTCTACCTAAGGCCGGAATGTTCACTTGGGTTGCAGTTCAGCATAGGATTCTGATGACTGAATGGTTTCAAAAAATAGGGTATAATGGACCATCGAGGTGTGTTTTTTGTGAGAAAGAGTGTGAGTCTATAGACCATATATTTATCAATTGTGAATACTCATACAAATGTTGGACATGGATAATTGATAAGTTAGGATGGAAAACAACACTACCTAATAATTTGGTGGATATTCTAACATCATGGCCAAGGAGAGTAGAAACAAGATTGTATGGGAAGATATGGATTATTGCACCTTCGATAATAATTTGGGAATTATGGAAGGAGAGGAATAGAAGGATATTTAAAGATAAAAAAAATAGACATAAACCAACTGCTAAATAAAATAGAAGAAAGCATTGTAGAGATAGTGAACAATCAAAACATGAATGGTAAGAAAGATATGGTTTTTTCACACTATGATGAGAAAATTCGCAAACTTTGGTATGGATTAAAAATTTCTCCCTTTATTGGCCAAAGTAATGTGGATAAAGCAGAGTTAAGGTGCAACTGCATATGGAGGCCACCTACAAAAGGTTGGTTCAAACTAACCTTTGATGGGGCTTCTAAAGGAAACCCAGGTAGAGCAAGGGTGGGATGTTGCATTCATAATGAGTCAGGGAAATTGATTGCTTCCAAATCTGCTTTCTTAGGAGTGGCAACCAACAATGAGGCTGAAGGAAATGCCTTAATAGAAGGATTATTGATGTGCAAAAAGTTGAATCTAGAGCAAATAGAAATAGAGGGAGACCCTTCACTAATTATCAATGCCATCAAAGTAGACAGTACACAAAATTGGAAACTAAATGGATTAATTAAGAGGGCTTTAAACATATTAACATTATTCAGACAATATACTATCAATCATACTTATAGAGAAGGAAATCAAAAAGCTGAACTTTTAGCTAATAGAGGGGCTGAAGGCAGGGATGAAGAAATTATGGATGACTCAAACATGGAAGTATAGGTGTAAAATACAAGGGAGATATAGAAATTAACAATATAGATCCAATATGAAAATAAAATTTTAAGGATACGAGTAAACGAATCATTAATATAAACACAAGATTTATTAAGATAGCATAGGAATAAGATATCTTGTCCTCTAGTGTGAATTAGGAACCATGTAATAATAAATAAAATAAAACAATAAGGGATTAGTAAAGCAAAGGATTTGAAATGACAGGAATGCCAAAGACCAATCGCTTCATTTCTGCAGTAGCCAAAGAATGGAGTAATCTCAGAACGAGTATATTAGGAAGAAAGGAAGCAATAAAAGATAAGGCCAGCAAGTAAGAAGGCTAATGGTGATAGAAATTAAATTAAGATGCACTAAAGCACAACTGGCCTTTGATGGGAAGATTACTCTTAAAAGAATCAAAAAATTGATGCTTGTTACTTATGATATAACCGTCAGAGCGGTTTATATTATTCTAGGGAGTGAATACATTGAAAATGATAATAGTTACAGAGTAAATTCAGATATTCCAGCAATGTTTATTGCCTCAGCCCTACATGCAGATCCTGATATTAGGGATATTGGAAGGTTGTGTAGAAGTTTTTTTAAAAGGAAATATTTGGTTGATTTGGAGAAGGTTATTGCAAGCATCAGAGATGACTTAACCATTCCTAGACCAAGAGATTATCAACAATATAGGAGAATTAATAAGAGCGTTCAATCCTTTCTAATAATGATGTTGGAGGATAGGAATAGGTACATTGTAGAGCTACCATCCATAAAGAGAAATCTAGATTTTTTGTTTACCTTCATGCATATTAGAGGCACTAGATACCCCGAATGGTTTGATACATATGTAAGAGAGGATGAGGTGGGATTGTGTATTCACCAAGATGAAATTATGAAGAAGAGTAATAATAAATTTTGTATGAACTAACACTCAAGAAATGACATCTATATTGGGAAAATGAATAACCAAATATAATCTAATGAAATATTGGACGTATGTATGTGTTAATATGGAAATTACTGCATATTTATGTATGGAAATGTTGAATATAGGTAGGAAGATATAAGTGGTATTATTTTCCCACTATAAATGGCAGCAGTAAGTTAAATTCACTCCTTCTCTCTAGTTCTCCAGCTCTGCTAGACTTAAATTCACTTTGCTCTCTAGTTTTGCATAGATAATGGAAAATGAATAACCAGCTATAATTTAACGAAATATTGGATGTATGTATATATTAATATGGGATCACTGCATATTTATATATGGATATGTTGAATATAGATGGGAATTTATAAGTGGTTCTTCCCATTATAAATTGCAGTAGAAAGTATTACAATTGTATATAAGAGTATTCTATGAAGAAGAGTAAAAATGAATGTTTGATGAGCTGTCAATCAATAAATAATTAGGAATTACATATATAATGGAAAGTGATTAACCAGCTACAATATAACAAAAAATACAGGATGGATGCATGTATTAATTGGGATATTACTGTATATTTATTATGGATTATCTACCCATTGTAAATAACTGAAGTAAGCATTAAATTCATTCTAGCTCTCCAGTTCCCTAGCCCGATTAGACTCAAATTCACTCATGTTTTACAGCTTTGCATATATAATGGAAATGATTAACTAGCTATAATTTAACAAAAATATTGGATGTATGTATGTATTACTATGGGATTTACTGCATATTGATATATGGATATGTTCAATATAGGCGGGAAATTATTAGTGGTTCTATTTTCCCATTATAATTGCTTTTCAGTCTTGCATATATAAGGGGAAAATAAATAACCAGCTATAATTTAATGAAAATATTGGATGAACGAATGTATTAATATGAGATTTACTGCATATTTATATATGGATATATTGAATATAGGCGAGAATTTATAAGTGGTTTTATTATCCCATTATATATGGCAGCAGGATGCACTACAAATGTTAACAAGAGTATCCAAAATAAGCATAGAAAATTAACAAACATAGAAATGGTAAGGACTAAAGAACAATGATTAAAAGAAATCATCACACTACAACCGGTAATTAGATTAAGAAAAATTAATACATTGAGTACTAATTACAAAATAGAACAAAGGATAGAATCATTAAACAATGAAATTAAACTGACATCACATCACCAATTAAAGGTAGTAATCATTATGACAGCTAAGAGCACCTATTGAGCAATAAATGAAAGTAATGAAGCTAAAGAGTGGTGGAGTATTAAACTCATTTAATTCTAGTAGAAATCATACTAGGGCTATAATAAGTATGGAGTAACCGCCATTAGGATAGATAAATTGAGAGAGCAAAGGTAACGTAGTACGAAGTTTAGGTAGTCTGGTTTCAAAGTAGAAACTATCCCAGGGCATTCTTTAGCGATGTATACTAACGTGCGCACGTTTCATGTCAAATTGTCGCGAGACATGGTTTTCATGGGTAAAATCACACCAAAATGATGGAACAAAATTCTCAGACCTATGGATGACTTGGCTAGAAGAGCCATAGAATGGGTTATAGGAGATGTGAACTATGACTATAGCTTCACAATGCGCACTAATGGGGAAATTGTCGGGGTTTTTATATCATGTCTATTGAGGGAAGGATATACCAAGACAAAAACCATAGAACTAAGTAAGAAAATCTTCATTAGTAAAATTTTGAAGGGTTTGGAGCAAGCAGTAAATAGTATAAATTTCAGTCATATGGTCCCATTCCCAGAAGATTATATGAACAAGGCAGTTGGATTGCTGGAATATGACGGGAAAGTAAAATGAAGACCGTGCTTAGTAATCAAGGATATGGACATCTTTGATAATAACTGGGAAGAGGTCAAAAGGAATATCCACTTTCTGATATACTAGAAACATGTCAGGAAAATAACGGAGCCCAATTGGCTTAAACAATATTTTGAGGCAGAAGGCTTTAGTATTCCACCAACAATTGAGAAGCTTGAAATGGAACAAATTCAAAGCAACCCACCAATATTCATCAAGAAAGGATGGATGAGCAGAACCACGAAATTCAAAACTGGACATAGGCACGAAGAGGAAACAGATGCAAAAATAGACGAGGAAATAATGGTCATCAAACGAGGGGAATAAGCTATCAAGAACAGTAAAGGAAGGTTTTTTGTTTTTTCAATTTAATAGCATAAAGGATACAACAGGATAATACTCATAGGTTTGTTCCTTTTAAAGATTAAACAGCGGAGGATAAAATAGTATAGGATGAAGACTTAAATACTGATTAGATGTACAAAAGGTATAGCTTAGGAGATAGACATATATATTGATTGAATGTACAAAAGATAAAGCTACTGTGAAAATATGGTAAAAGTTAATATGATCAACATTAGATAGATATCTCAGAACCAGGAAATTAGAAGAATGAATAACTACCAGATTTCATGTTTACTCATACAAACATATATATATATATATACTTTCTGGTTAATATTGATACAGATAGTGTTTTTATATGGGATACGGAATATTAATAATAGAATAGAGGAAAACAGACGAGGGACACAACAAAAGATAATATTCTTGAAACTCGTACTAAAAACTAAGAAGGACATTATAGATTTGATAAAAATAGAAAATTTTAGGTATTAACAACTGCAGACTCATATAAATTTGTAACAAAGGAAGAAACTATTCTGACAACACAGAAAATTATTCTCTTTTCAGTATTTGCAGAATTATAGAAAGGACAAACAGGGGGAATATAACACTAGGCACCAAAGCACTGAATTACAAAGCTATGGGGACTATAAGTAGAGAAGAGATTAATAGAATTGAAATAGGGTAGTAATGATAAAAGGAAGATTAGATAGAGATAACATGGTAATCTATAATCTTGAAGTCTAAACATAACAATATGGCTGGAGTTCAGGATGGTTATTAACATGGTATCGCTATCTCAAAGGTATTAATTTCATTTGATCTCTGACTCAAACCCGGTTATGAATACAGATAAGAAGAGGGCTTTAATTAATAGAGGAGTTTACATACAGGTATGTAAATATGTATAAAAATTAATATAAATGTATATGTGTACATATAAGAATATATGTAGATATATTTAAATTTATACCCATATCTATGTATATAAACAAGAGCATGCACAGCGAAAGAGTAAATATACTCATTTATATACTGAGAACATTATCATTTATCAAGATGCAAGATGATATATAAACTTAAGACATATTTATGAATGCCTACTCTAATGAATATGTGTTAAAATGTATACATAATACTCTTTATAAAGATAAATTTTCATATCTGGATATAGGTATAGATATAACAGGTATTCTCATTCTTAGTATTAAAAGTTGAAAGTAAATCTTGCATGAGATAGATGTAATATGTAGTTATAGCCAGGTTGTTATCCAAGACAGGACACATCAAGGTAAGCATGGACACTAACTTACGAAAAATAAACTTCTACTAACCAACAACTTGTAGATAATGAGTAAATTAGCATATAGCAGTAGATGTTTCTCTTAATAATCACTTTAATCGTTGGAATAAGATAGCATTGGGACATAAATTCTTTGAAGCATATTAACTGTATTCTCGTTATGGTCATCTCTAAAATTATTACAGATTGTGGTAAGGTAAAGAATGGTGTGTGTGTGTGTGTGTGTGTGTGTGTGTGTGTGTGTGTGTGTGTGTGTGTGTGTGTGTGTGTGTGTGTGTGTGTGTGTGTGTGTGTGTGTGTGTGTGTGTGTGTGTGTGTAATGTATAGACATTTTTTCTCATACAAATAGTTATCTGAAAGCTGGATAAGAGGATAGAATTATATGTTAAGTACTGGAAAGTGATTAAGCAGGTAATTATTAGAAAAGGTGTAGTTTAGAAAATCAACATGACTTCTTATAGGAAAAGGTAAACTACTGTCTTTTAAAAAACTAAGCATATACAAAGTAATCTGGGGTTTATATTAAAGACAGAATGCCAAACATAGATATATGATTTGTTGTAATTCTGTGCTTTACTAATGATTTATGCCTTTTAAAGATGATTGAATATGCATCTAGCCTGGGGATTAAGATCTAATTCTTATCATAACTTCAGCTCTGATTAAGGAATATAAGATAGAGCACAGTTCTCTCTGGTTGGAAATATGAGGCAGTATGGTACAAACATCAATAAATATAGGAATACAAATTTAACGTAGTGTTAATATATGCTGGCATAATTACTAACCAAATCCATTAGAATTAGATCTGGTTTCATCGGTAACAAAATGTGCAGGAATAGATTATTCAGGAGCGAAGACCTCAGCAGCCTAACTATGATGAATACTGATACTGAAATTCATAGAAGAAAGGCAACCAAGAATTAGCCAAGGAGCAGGTCCTTGATACATGTATCAATGTAATAAAATTATTAAAAGTCAATTGGGGTAAGGATATATCCTCAAAATTATAAAACTATTGTAAATGAAGGAATGCCTTCATAAATCTCTGTAAATGACAGAATGCCCTCATATAAACCTATATGTACCTTGATGATCTGGACCTCAGTCCCAGGCAAGACCGGACATTTTCTTCTCCATTATTTCCTACCAGTGCCTGCAATGAATGGAGACCATTGTAATTTTTAAAAAAAATCAATAAAACACATTGGCTTCGGCCTTTTACCGAGCAAAAAAAAAAATTTGTACCCAAAATCCTCTCCTCTGTTTGCTTGAAAAAAATCCTTACATTTATGCTAATGAATGTCCTTTTCAAGTTCAAGATTTCAAATGAAGTGAAGCTCATAAGTGTTATTTGAGTCAGTAATTTGTTAGTTTCATCAACTAATTGGCTAGTAACCATTTCTCTTCCATAAGATGTCTTTTCAATATTTCCATATACGAAATGTGTGTTCATGCTCACTCAAAATGATAGTAGTTGTCAATGGGCCCTTGGTCTGCTGGTAAAGTTGAATGGTTCTCAATGAGCCCATCATACTCGACGTCATAAAGCATGAGATTTGAATAGTTCTTATTGAGCCCGAGCCCATCAAACCTGATATCACAAGAGATAAGGCTTGAATAGTTCTTAATGAGTACATTAGACCTGATATCATAAGAGATAAGGCTTAAATAGTTCTTAATGAACCCATGAGACCCAACATCATAAAGCTGAGGATTGAATAGTTCTTAATAAGCTTATCAAACTCAATGTCATAAGAGATGAGGCTTGCACAGTTCTTAATGAACCCATTACACCTAACATCATAAGAGATGAGGCTTGAATAGTTCTTGATGATCCTTGTAAACCCGACATCATAAGAGATGAGGCTTTAATAGTTCTTAATGAGCCTATAAAATGCTCATCATAAGAGATGAGGCTTAAATAGTTCTTAATGAGCCTATCAAATGTTCATCATAAGAGATGAGGCTTAAATAGTTCTTAATGAGCCCAATAGACCCAACATTATAAGAGATGAGGCTTGAATAGTTCTTAATAAGCCCATCAGAACCGACATTTGAATAGATGAGGCTTGAGTAGTTCTTTATAAGCCCATTAGACCTGACATCATAAGAGATGAAGCTTGAATAGTTCCTAATGAGCTCATCAAACCTGACATCAAAAGAGCAAAGGCTTGAATAATTCTTAATGAACCCATCAGACTCGACATCATAAGAGATGAGTCTTGAATAATTCTTAATAAGATCATCAGATCTGACATCATTAGAGATGATGCTGGGATCTTGAATGAATACCCCTGTGTCCTTAATGTTTAATCAAAAATATTTCAGCCTATAACTTATGCTCTCATATTAGCATATTAGGTAGCTAAAAAAACAAATTCAATACTATAAAACCCAAAAAAAATGGTGTTGAAAAGCTTTCTTTCAATGGTGTTTTTGTCACCTTCTAAAAAGTTATTTGGACTCAATCTGTGTTTTCTTTGATTGGCAAAACTTCTTTACTATCATCTCACATATCCCATTAATTCTTACTTCTCGTGACTTTAGAGCATTGCCACCTGAGAAGATCAATACTTAGAAGGCATTTGTTTGAAATTCTTTGTTTGTCACCTTATAATCATATTGTTTGCATCTGTATTATCTCCTCACCAATTACAACATCCTCTAAATTACCCACAAATAAGAAGGTGATGTAAGAGTTCATAACCGTGAAAGAATCAAATGAATCTGTTGTGGATTTACCATACATTCATTTATCCATCTCCACTTTTCACTTAGGGTTGTGCATTGGGAAGAATATTTATTAATAGTTACTTATAACAAGGCTGCCATTTGGTAGAGGCTGGAGATAGTAGGATAGCTGCCATCTCAAAATTTCTAGCACCTCCAAAGATCATCGAGTTGTTGTTTTTGAGGACTTTGTACACTTAGACTGTGAGAAGTGATTAATGAATTGAGAATCAAAGCATCTTTGAAAGGGTAAAACATTACATGATTCAAAATATTTTGTACGATTTTTTCTAAAGGTTTGATACAAGGTTTGTATCAGTCATTTTTATGAATTGTGAAAATATTTTCTTTACTCAAATCAATGAATATATATATTTAAATTGATTCGAATGGTAAAGAAGGGAGAAAATTAAGAAATGTATGGAAAGGTTATAAAACCTTGTTTTTGATTGAAATCTAGTATAGTACATTTAGTTTCTAAATATTAAAGTGTTAAATAAAAATTAATTAATCATTTTTTCTATAAAAAATGTAAAAAATAATAGGCTATATGGGCAATGTAAAAGGTGTTATCTCGTTCTCCATTTTTTTAGCAATCTGGACTACTCTATGTTGCCACTCTATATTTGGATTTTGTAGAGGCCTTCTACAATTGATTACATTGTGCATTAAGCATAACAGATTTCTACATGTAATGAGCATGCCTAGCTCTTTGTCGGGACTCAAGCAAAGTTTTATTTATCACCAATTTTAAAATAAAAAATTGAGTTTCCTCTTAAATATTGGGTTTCCTTGTTTATTTTAAGTCATTTGCATTTCCATGATAATAATTTCCAATGCAATTTCTTATACTAACAATGAACCTAAAATTTGTCTAGCAATGTTTTTATCCACTTTCAAACATTCATCAATAGCAAATATACATAAGAAGTGAAGTCGAGCTACCTGGGATAACCTCCTCACATGCTGGAAATAGTAGGGAAGAGTTCACATGCTCACCCTTGGACTTGCTTCTTGTGGCACGTGGCAAATGAAAGAAGCCACTACTCCTTGCGTTGGATGGTTTAGATGGCGCAGCTGGAGTGCTTCATCAAACACGGTATGGTAACCCCAGCTAGTGCAGCTAGTTTGCAACATGGCAGCATCCACGTTAATTTACTCCTCCACGTGGGGCAGCCTCAGACTTCTACATGCATCCCTTAACAAAACGTCACCACTGAGATTGTACAGACTTCTCTCTCAACCGTGGTGTTGGTAGCTTCCACCAATTGGATCAGCGATATCTCACTAAGCATAAACCCTTCAATTGAATTGATAATTCAATGATGCAATTCTAGCAGACATGAATCACTCTCCAAATCAATTCACACCCTCAATGTGCATGAACAATTTCAGAATTACTTCTTCCTCCAGTAACAGGCAGAAAGTATGAAGGAAGAAGGATTGGTTATACTTCAACAACCAATGAAAGAATAGCTCCAGGAGAATCAGTCTTCCAGATGCTAATCCAATTCAGTATCAAACCCTTATACCTCAGCAAGGGATTTGATTTACAAATCAGAACTTCTCCTCAGAGAAAACAAACAAAATATAATATAATCAATCAATCCCAATCCCCATGAATGAGCCCATATTTATAATCCCTTTTGAAGCCATAGTTTCGCAAAAGAGCATTAGTTAACAACTCTCTTTTTTAACAACTTCTAAATTGTTATTATAATAATAAAGTATTATTATAATAATGTGGCTTTATTAATTAATAACTAGTATTAATTAATAAAAATTAATTAATAAATATGAACTCATGCGATAAATTTTGCATTCGCTGCTGGTGATGACCGACTGTCATAGCCACCCACTACACTGCCAAAAATAGACTTACTAAAAATAGTAAGTCCCTAGCCAAAGAACTGCATACTCTAAGCATAGTCTGAAGTTCTCATTACTGTCGATACTGCCCTGTCAGAGATAAACACTGACCAACTAACTTACTAAAAATAGTAAGTCCAGACTTACTAAAAATAGCAAGTCCACCAACTGGGACCCTCAAAACCAGACGTCAACTCACGAGGGTCGCGATGATGAGCTGACAAAGTCATTGCCAATACCTGCTAAAATTGGGGACATCACACTACAATCCATAAAATGTTACTGCTATGTTTCTGGATATGATTGTATGTGAGTTTTCATCTTGAAACGACGTTGATACTAAAAACTCCCACACAATCATATCCAGCAGCATAGTAGTTACATTGTGCATTTCATATAAACTACCTCTTCAAGTACTATCTTGCTTTGTCGATGGTCATGATCTATATTTTTCATTTGCTCTTTGATTATAAACTACACACAAATTAGAATTGTTAGAAATACTTTACAGACTTTAAAGTAAATGTAATTGATAGATGTGGTAGATGTAAACCCAAAACTTTTATTTATATTATAATTGACAATTTTAAAAACCACAATCACTTCTCTAAAATTAATGTTAAATTACACCCAACTATTATAATTGCCAATAAATGTGAAGTGTGCCTTCATATTTACTTTTTGAGATACACTTTCCTATACCATACAATCACATAGTATTGCAATACAAAAGTCTTTAATTAAAAAAGAGTACATACAACTTACAATATAAAAACCTTCAACTAAAAAAGGTAGAATTTTGATTATGATATTGCTATCAAGAGTCACGTGTGTAGTTATTGAGTCAAACTCATTGACCTATGTTTCATGAACTTAGTGGTGCACAAAAACTCATCTCTTGTAAGAATTAATGGATTTCTTCGCACTCATTACATCTAGGGGATGTTCATAGAGGTGAAGGATTGGGCCTCCCTGGGAGGTCACCAATCCCAATACGACTTCAGCTCAAGTGCACTTACCCATTGAATTTTCTCCAAGATTAAGTCCGCTTAACTTGTTACTCCATTTGAAAAACCTTTAACAAATATTATGCCTTATAAACCATTCATTATAAAGTCCCTTTCAAGTATTTGCATATATGTACATAAGATACTAATTGTTTCAGATCTTGATTTTTAGAAATACTTCTCGGAATCCTCAGTACTAAACTGTAGCTGCAGTGCAGCCATTGTTTTTATATTTGATTTACATCACAAACATGATACTTCACAATCTTGTTCGGTACCTGTGATTTGACAACATTCTTGACCGTGGGAATTTGGACCCACAAGGGGAGAATCCAAGACAAGAATAAGGTAGCATAAAGTCATCAGGGATTTCAAGTACAACTGACAACTAGACTGTCACGAGGGGATAACTGTTGAGATTCTTTAATAACAATCTTAAGAGCTTCATAAGAACACTCCTTATTTGGTATCCTTCCATGGAATCACAGATTTTAGCCTTCCTCTCAGATGATCAAACTTAAGTAATCTAAATGTCAACTTAAGCTACTTTCTTCTTCAAACTCTATCATCACGCCTCTGAGTATCAACAATTATGTCATTTTGTTGTCAGACAATAAAAGCATACGCATGATCAATACAACTGTTTATAAAAGCAATACCACAGACAAGGGGACAGGATAATATATCTGACATAAGATATCGTCAAGATCTAAGCCGAATGTCACATATTAATTTGAGCTCAAGGATTGATTTCCTAAACCCAGATACCTACTTAATCTACAAATAAGGATGGATTTCCTAAACCCATATACCTACTTAATCTACAAATTATGAGCGTGGCTCAAAAGATAAGTCTTACTCTTGATCTATTCATATCTTACAGGTTTATATCAATTAGGAATGAACGATATGTTCACTTAATTATGATAATGATTTCTTTAATAATTAGAATGCATGAATGGTTTATTTCATATTCGAAGTTGGATTCCTTCTGTGCAATTAGAGAATAAATTTTTGAATTATTAATGAAAATTTTAAAAAATAAAATTGATTAAATATTGTTGTTTATGCAATAGTTAAGATTTGATATTATTATTGTTGTTATCAAGATTCAAATTTTCATTAGATTATTATGATCACAAATTTTATACTTTCATCAATCTATTATATTCTAGATTTGAATCTTTTTTTTTAATCTTATCTGATATTCTCATAGACTTGTTACCCCTATATTTATTATACTCTAGATTTGAATCTTTTTCTTTTAAATCTTATCTGATATTCTCATAGAATTGTTACCCCTACTAAATCATTTTTTATAATAAATCACTAAAAATTTCACCATACAATATAAATAAGTGTTAATTCATTAGAACTAGTTTACCATTAACTGACAATAATTACATATGAATTCTCATATAGCACATTCAAATATTACCTTTAAGATATATACCTTAAACCACCAATGTAATGGGGTTGAGAGAGATGTGGATGCTCTCTTGGAAAAAAAAGTTTACAATACATTATGTTTTTTTTGAATAATTAAGCAGTCAAACAAGGGGGTTGACCCTTACAAAGACAAGGCCTGAAGGCAAAATTTCAGGTCATTAACAGCACATAGTTAGCACAACATTCGCTGGCTACAAAAGCATAACACAAGCCCAAAGGCTAAGCCCAAACATGAAGGGCCAAACTCATGCCACGAGAGTAGATGAGCGAGATTTCTTCCTACGTCATCGGACAACTATCCAGGCGACACTATCCTTAGGCTCCCCAAAGAAGGAGACTCCTCTAGGGCAGCTATCAGCACAAAGACCAAAATGTTGTAGAAGTCGAGCAGCGTCAACAAAAATCTGGTGCAAAGCAAAAGTGGAAGTAAAGGGAGCGGAAGGGTCCTCATGGCCAGAGGGCATTGCACTAGCAGAATTAGGGGCAACAATGAGAGTTGCAACTGAATCAAGACTCGGATTAGCAGTTGAATCCTGACCCCGATCAACAACAGAGGTATCATCACGATTTTCAGAAGGGATTTCATCTTCGTCATCAAGTTGTGAGCCCTCAGAAGAGGAATTAGAAAGAGCATCAAAAGCACAAACTGTCAAATGAGCATCTCTTGCATCCTTCCACCAAGTAGAACCACCTTTTCATTGTAGACGAGCCCAGTCAGTGGCCATGTGTCCAGTGGAGAAACTGCATCGGCAACAGAAGGGAAGGCCCTCGTAATCTAGTGTTTGAATCCATGGCCTTTCCCCAACCATGAGCACCACATCTCTCGGGAGCGGTTGGGAGATATCCATATCCACCAAAATATGGACAAAAGTAGTCGTAGCTTCATCAACCTTCAAGAATCGGCCAAGGGAGTTACTAATGGCCTCAAAGAAAGACATCTCCCAGAAATGGAGTGGAGGATTAGGAAGGTGAACCCATACTAAACGCGCATTTAGTGGTTCAATAAGAGGGTTGAATGAATCTATCCAGGGTTTGGTAGAAAGGGAGTGATTCACCCAAACCCACAACTTGTTCAGAACCAAGTCCCGATCCTCAGAAGAAGAAAAAGAAGCAATAAAAAAACCCCTGGCGCAAGGGTAGAGTTTAATGTTACCAGAAAATGTTATTTGATGTTGAGTGTCTATTTTTGGAGATGGGTTATGTGTGGAGAATAGTAATATATAAAATTATATTGTATTATTGTTGTGGATATTTAGTTGATTAATGAAGTAATATAATATGATGTGAAATAGTGTTGTGGACCTTGTGGTTAATGTAGTTATGAGGAAATTGATATGATTTTTATTTAGTTTTTCAAGAGTAGAGTCCTCTTGATTCTCTTTTATTATAGGTGTTATCACCAAACAATGCACCCTAGCCGATTATAGGCTCAGCTTACTAGTGAAACATGGGAACACCTCCAGGTTGTAGGTAACTAGTAATGGAGATGGACCTCCAAAGAAGGCTGATTCCTTTTGGTATTCACCTAATCTATTGCTTACTAAGAAAAGGAAAAGAGATTCTTGAAATGAAACCTATGACTAATATGGGGTGATACACCAAACTTAACTTTGAGCTTATAACGTTGCTACTTAATACACAAAAAGTATCAATTTTCTCTCAACTATGCTTCACAACTCAAGTGACAACATGTTCATGTATCAAACATTTCATGGAAAGGCTAGTTTCAACAACCTTATAAGGAATAAAATGAAGGTTATTCCTCACAAACCAAGGTTATTTTCAAACTTACACAGACCACAACCTACAGAAATCATGCTTCTTCGATTCAAATGTGTTGATAATGCATTCATTTTAATGATTCATGAAAAGAAAATCACTTAAAACAATATTAACTACCAACTTGCACACGATATAACAAGCTCTATTGAAAGTAAAATATAGATTTTTATTGATAAAAAGGTGTTGTAGCGGGAATATGCATTCTGAAAATACTATGAAATTTTGAAAATGAACTCTAATTTGAGTTATAAAATAGACTTTTGATAGAAAGAACCTTCAAAGTTACACTACTAGGTGCAAGAAAGTAAGAACTAATAAGAGAAAAAAAGCCCCATGAGTCCCTATATTTTATCTCCAAATTCTAGGAAGAAAAGGAATAAATGCTAGGGACTTGGTCCACATGTTTGAACTACTAAGAAGAAGTGGTTGCTACTTGTCTTCGATGCTTTATCCTTGTTGTAATTTCCCAATTGATGAAGCTGACTAATTTGAATTGTAATACTTAGAAAGTGTTGGATACTTAGTCAAAACTGCCTCAACTACTTATCATTGCTCAACCAACCCCCAAAAAAATAGACACTTGATGGTTTCAAGCCTTGGGGTTGAATATATGATTATGAGCCATAAAGTACTCTCTAACTTCCTCAAAATGCCTTGAGATTGCGAGTTGAATGTGTCTCCACCCAATAGGCATCTTTTGCACATGCCAAACGACACCTAAGACTTCACAATTGCCCTCAACATCTCACTGTAAATGTTGCCCCTATTATTTTGACCTACATTTGATCATATCACAATCAATCTCTTCTTCTTTGTGAGTGGACTTGTCTAAACTGATTTATTTTAGAATGACAATTTCCATACACAAAACATTTGTTCGCTACACTGTCATCACCATTCAAGTATGATATTCTTTGATGCTTTTGTCATAACTTAGGACTGTAAGAATCTTTCACTATCATTCAAAAACAAAAATGATTGCTCACTATTCAATGCAGACATTATTATATTCTTCTCATTACATGACAAGTGCATGAGGCAACAGTAGGATTTAAAGAGACTCGTTTGTGATGTGCTTTCCTAAGGTAGTATGTAAATTTGTAAATTTATGTTAGTATTTTTTTGTGGGGTTAAATTTGGTTTATTTAGGCCTCCTAGCTCAAAGATGTATATTTTTAGAAAAATTTATGATTGGGAGTTAGTTAGCTTGGTTATGTCAATCTAGTAATTCCTTTTATGTTGCAAATTTGAACTCTATTTTGAAGATGAGCTACAAGAGGAGGGTTCATTTCACATTATGATAGCTTTCAAAATTTTATTAACAATGAATTTATATGATGTATCTACATTTGTAAATTGATATATATACTTTCGAGTGTGAAAAAATTAGCATTCTTCAAGTCTTGATTTATTATCACAAAGCCCATGTAGTCCATATTGTACATTTTACTTTAATTGGAATTAAATGATCATAAACTTATATTATTCAATTTTGTGAACATGATGCAAGTAAAACTACGTTATTTTTATTCTCTAATTTTTGGAAATTTTGATGTTATAATGAAAATTGAGTTTGTTATATGCATAAAATATACAATGTTCATATCTTGAAAGGGGGTTGTAAATTTAACAAATTGTAATGCATGAGTAGTGTTTAACAACAACAAAAAGAAAAGAACACACACAACTAACAATAGCTATAGGAGCACTCCATGTAGACATGCACATGGATGGCTTCTATAGCTATTACAGAAAGAAATGTATATTGCCAAGAAGTAGATTACTATTAGCCCCACACACTCTTTTAGAATTCTTCCACAACTTATATATTTTTTGAAGTTCAATATATATTTACATTCATATATTCTAAAATTCTAAAATATCTATAATAGAGTTCTATTAAATAAATTAAAATTAAAATTATGTATAAATATAATAAATATATTAAACCTTGCAAAAAGAAAAGTATAGTAGCCCCAACACATATATGCTAAATCATACTAGACGACAACAAAGGCGAATAAAAATTTATTACACATTTGAAAATAAAATTATTTTTTTATATAAAGTTTAAGCAGCAACAAAAAAGTTTTTTAAAAATATAAAAAAATATTTTAATAATGGCAATAGCCTTTTATCGAGCAAAAAAACATTAAGTTTTTAAAAAATTATAGGTCATGTTGTCTCGAAAGGTCCCACCGAGATTTGAACTAGGGTTACTAGATTTAGAGTCCCATATCCTAACTATTAAATCATGGGACCTACATATAAAATATGGTCAATTTATATAAAAGACAGTAAACAATAATTCTTTTCCAAGCTATTAAGCTATTATTTCTACGAAATATAATTAAACAAACAAATAAATATGCTTTTTTAATCCATTACAACTTTATCATATAAATTTAAATAAATCATTTAACGGTTTTATTAAATTTATAACAATTAAATTAAATTATTATCTAATAGAAATATAATATACTTAAGAGTTTATGCTTTAACTAATGAAAGAAGAGATGTTGTGATGATCCCTAGGAGGAAAAGTAGTTGGATAAGTAAATCTCTAAGAAAAAAAATATGTGGTCACTTATAGCTTACAAATCACATATTATAGATTATAATTATGGAGTGTAAAGTTCTTATTTTTGGTATGTAAATAGCATCACATATTGTTTTTGATATCTTAGGCGATCTAAATCTTGCAATATTTCCTAACATCTACCCTTGTAATGAACAACAATTACTTAGCTTTAAACATCAAGTATAGAATTGTATTGAAGATTTTGCTACCTTCAACTCCAAGCTACCCCATTTGATAATATAGTAGGGTCAACTTGCTAGCTATAATCATAAACACCCTAGAACTAGTCAAGAATTCTAAGGTATGTTTCTCTATGGAAGTCATTTTGTGTAGTGTTATGCTTGATAACATAATTGAACTTCCAATTTTTATTGATGATTGTCATATCTTAGATTAAATTGAAAACTTTGACATGTTAAAAACCCAAATTATCAATCATAATGATTAAGATGGTGGTTTTGAGTTGAACAAAAATGGTACTTTAAACCTTTAAATTAATAGCATCCTAAAATAGATTGTGGTTTTATGATAGGTTTTTTACTTGACATTAACACAACTAAAACAAATTCATTTTAGTCCCTCAAGCATGTGTTCGACCAATATGATTTCAATGATAATGGTGGTGTGAAGAACGTACCAATTGCTAATTCTTGTAAGAATCATGAAAAGGGAGGAATATTAGGGCTCTAAAGGATTATTAGCATGTTATTCCTTGGAGTTATGACTATCTAAGAATTTATCATACTAACCATATTATTTACACTATTCTTGTAAAATATGACATGAAACTATTTAAATAAAAATAGATAACAGTGAATCTATTGTTAGAAGCATTAATTTTTAAGGAAGAATAGAAGCTATTATTTTGAACCATATATCTAGGTCGACATTTATCCTAGGCGATAAATCTAGTACGTGAATATAATAAAAATGCATAAATATGATTGTGTTTCAACTTCAAAAGTCTATGTAATATCTCC
This sequence comes from Thuja plicata, assembly GCA_018584345.1. Classification (NCBI taxonomy): domain Eukaryota; kingdom Viridiplantae; phylum Streptophyta; class Pinopsida; order Cupressales; family Cupressaceae; genus Thuja; species Thuja plicata. The sequence goes on from MU225240.1 coordinate 8,313,658, forward strand.
AAGAAAGATAACTATATTATCTCATCTCCTGATAACAAGCTTCAAATTTTTAGTGGTTCCTAAATGATGTCCCTTATGATGGATTTTCAAGATAGGAACAAATTTTGGTATAAATTTTTGGAATTAGGTAAAAACAGGTTTTGAAGGGGCCATGAAACCCTGTACAAAGAAGAAACTTAAGATAAATCTTTAAGAGTTCCTAACACAAAACAGACCAGCCAGACCAAAAGGCCAGACCCCCCAAGAAATACTAAAGAAAACACTGCCAAAGATGAAACTATAAATAACGGCAGCTCGGGAATAAAACCAACATCAAGATCATCCCTTAGACCCCTTGTTATGGGATGAGAGTGTCATATCAAAAGAAGGAGAGGATCTCTTGAAATATTTACCTTTAACCATAATCCAGCCTTCTTCCACTTTAGCAGCCTCATCCTGCCAGCGTAGAGAGTCCAGAACCAAATTCCCAGCATCCATAGAAATTCCATCACCTAGCACAGGCTTGACCCAAAGAGATCCAGATCCTAGAGCCCTTCCAAAAATAGAAACCAAAGAGGGGGATGCAAGAGGACCTGCAAATCCAGCAACAACTAGCATACCAGCAGGAAATTGGGAGCCATCCATCAAATAAGAGACAGTTCCAACAAAGCCATCAGAATCTGAAACTCATACGTGGATAGAGTCAACAAGGGGAGCATCCGCACTCGATGAGTCAATAATGTGGATAACACAAATAGCATCCTCATGGGGTAAATCATTTCCCACATTTGGCAAAGGGGAAGGATCAAGAGAATCTGGAACAACAACCTGGGAAAAGCTCCATTGGGAAGTACTCTTCACAACCGTGTAATGTTGAGAAGAGGCACCTCTACACCAAGATACAAAGCACCTGGTTTTTCCCAGACGACATTTGGCTGCAAAATGACCTGTTTGTAAGCATCTTTCACACCTAAAAGAGACTCATTCTGATGACATGTAACTGATTAAATGGTTGACTATATTAAGTTGAAGATGATGCAAGACATTAAATCAGTTAATGGTTTGTATTGTCATTGATGTCAACTTGATATCATCTGTATGGTCATACACATAATGCCAAATAATTTAGAGAATCAATGGAATAGAGGTTATGCTTTCAGCAATGCATAAAAGTCAAGTATTCACTAAGTGACAAAATACACCGGCGGAGTGCACACCATCGGTAAAGACAGAGATAAAGTCACAGTGATGCCCGATGAGAAGAAGACAGTGTTGCTTGACGAAGCAGAATTAAAGGATGCCTGACAAGCTAAAAATAGTGTTTCCCGATGAACAAGATCCAATGATGCCTGATGGACGGAGATCCCGAAGCTAACTGAAGCAACACCGACGGAACTGGTAGTTGTCACCAGCGACAAACTATAGAATTGACCGACAGAACAGAGAGATCAAAAAATGACAAAATATCTAGCTGGCAGAGCTAAAAGATAGACTTAACTGATTGTTTGATTTGTTTTATTTGACCATAGTTAAGTAAGTGATTTAAAGATGATTTACACAGTTGGCAAGAAGATAAATATGAGATAAATCAAGAGTTAAAGCCATAAATCAATTTGGCTGGATTGTTTTTCACGCCAAGAATCAAGAACCAAGAATTAAGGAATATTATGTCTATTTAAGAGACACATAATTCATTCTCCATGGTGGTCAATAATCAATCAGATACACGAGGGAGTGAACTGATAGAAGATGCTGAAGAGAAATTGATGAAGGATTAACTTCATGTAGTCCTGATCAATCAAGCTGAGGGAGAGCTAAAGAATTCTGCAAACACCGACGGATAGTAAAGCACAGCATCACAGAGAAGAAAGAGTTAAGTACAAAGGAATTGTATTGATACATTGATTAGAAAGATATTGTAAGTAATAGATCTGAAAATCTATAATTCAGTTGCATTAGAAATAGGTCATTTTGTTTCAGTTTAACCATTGAAGCATTAAGTCTCTTAACAGAGCAGGACTTAATAGTCTTTTGTAGCTGAGGTATATCCTAACAAATTACCAGAAGGTTGACTCATGATAGTAGCACCGGTCTTACCTAAAGCCTATTGACATTCTAAGAAGGAGGCTGATTCAAGGATGGTAGTAAGATTTGCATAAAGCCTATTGACAGTCATGAGACTGATTCAAGGATGGTAGCGTAGATGCCAGATACTAAGTGACAACCTATGTATTGAAAATCCTCTAACAAGGTCACACTTAACAGTGTGTTTGTAACCTTTAACAGGGTTGGATCCTAACAGGGCTCACTTCAGAAGAGTGAAAATTTGGGGTACCAGTCCCAGTGGTTTTCCCCTTAACAGGGTTTCCACGTTAAAATCTGTGTGTTATATGTGTATGGTTTATTACTTTATTGTTTTACATTCTACATATGCATTTATGGATTGATTGGTACACTGCATATTTACTGAGTATCGGTAAATACAGTTTACTACGTATCGGTTATCAAAGAGAATAAGGACAGACAAGGTAAACCAACAGACAGTTATTTGTTTCAAGTATTTCAAAGGCATGCATCTTGTTGGGACTTAATAATTTGACAAGTATTAATTGGTGGATTAAAGTTTAAATTGGATAAATTTCTGAGGCCACTGATTCACCCCCCCCCCCCCCNTTTAAATTGGATAAATTTCTGAGGCCACTGATTCCCCCCCCCCCCCCCCTCTCAGTTATTACTAACACATTCATATTCCAAAGACTGATTCCAGCTTCCCTTAGGAGAAACCAGCTTGATCTCCACAGGAAAACCCTTAGAAGCATCAATATCCACCAAAATATGGGCATAGGTGGAGTGGAAATGTCTGCAGATTTTGCATCCACCATCAGGAAGTCTCCCAAACCCTCACCCACCTCCTCCAAAAGAGGATCCACCCAAAAATGAAGAGGGAGGTTTGGAAGCCTAACCCAAATAGGCATCTAAGTAAAATTATCAGATGAGGGATTGAAATCCTCATGCCAGGGTTTAACCATCAACATGAAATAATCATCCCCGCTAAAAAAAGGCCACAAAGAATGCGATTTCTATCCTCCAAAAAATCAAACTTGGCAATGAAAAAACCTTTTTCCAAAGGGAAGATATGCACCACACCATAAATGATGGGTTCCCAAAATTTGGAAATGCAAGCATGAAGCTTTGGGAGGCTTAGCCAAAAATCCCTAAATCTGCAGATAGCCGCATGTTTAGCAAAGACAGACGAAGTGTGCTTAATTTCTTTCACTGTATCCACACCCAAAGAAAGAGTAATGGCAGCATCCATGGGGAAAGGAAAAGACACTAGGGAAGACTTCAGTGCAGCCCCATCCACAAACTTCAAAGGCACCCGAGAAGACTTGGGAGGCCCCTCGAAAGCCCTAGAAGCAAGAACATCCACCACTGAAGAAAGGGAGGTTTGAATCTCGTCTATGGAAGAAACCCTAACCATAGAAACATTCTCCACAAACACTGACAAGGGAGACACAGGAGCCCCACCGCCAGGAGACACGTCTGAACCACCATTCAGGGTTTTCATTCACCATGAATTGGGCTATGTTCACCTAGCACAAGATGATTGTTAATTTTCATCAATGTCGAGCTAATGTTTTTGTAAGTTATGGATGTTGCATTCAAAGGGTTAGATGGGAATTTTATTATAATCTAAATGGTAAACATCATCATATTCCCTAAGTCTTTGGTTGATCATGTTTCCAATTTAGAAGACATTTTGTAAAGATTTGAGAGCTTCATCTCCCCCTCAATCCAAAGGAATACAAGCTTTTGGAGTATTTTGGAACTTATCCTACATCATTAAAATAACATATTTAAATATTAACTTCAAGTATTATGGTCATTTTATCCATTCCCAAGTCACAATTTGGTCATTTAACTTGCTTCCACAAATTATGTATTGAAGAACATCCCTAACTTCTATAAAGATAGTTTTAAATTTTTAAATTATTTTGCATTCAATTTTGGGATAATGCTTAAAGTTTAATTATGTGTCCATTTATGAATCCCAAGGAAAAAACATGGGAACTCTTTGCATTCCATCTTTGTGTTCTCCTATTTTACCCCCATCCATCAATCCAAGAGGCAGCCTTTCCCAGCTATTGTTTTTCCTAAAGAAGCTAGGTAGATAGTTGTGGGGAGTCTCAACAAGGAAGGTAGAAAATGTTGAGCACAAAGGCATGTTTCGTAGTGGCAATATAACAAGTGAACATATCAATGCCAATTATTTTAGTGGAATTTGATTCAAGTTTGGATTATTAGACAAGAATTTGTTTAATACTATATCTAATTAATCAAATACACAAATTAATAATAGAGATGACAATATATACCAGATACATGAGTAAATATATCTTTATTCGCACAGGAAATTATTATGAACACTAAAGATGGCCAATCATGGATAGGATTTTATTTGACTAGATCATAGTACTTTCCTTGATGATACACAATCTATTTAATGGATCCAATGATTTTCAAGAGGAACACAACCATCAACCAATTGATTCTTATAACTACACAAAGATTACAAATACTTATGACAAGCACTTAATACAAACAATTAATACATACACGAATAATCAAATATTATCATAACATATTAATAGACATTATATGTTGACAACATAACCCCCAAAAAATATTTTTAAAAAATCATATTACAAATGACAAGTGACATCAAGTAACATGAGGAGAGAATTATAATGACAGTCTAAACAATTACTTGTATTTTGCAAGCTCAAACTTGGACTATGCTTAGAAAATGAATGAATGTGATGGGGCTTTGGTCTAGGCAATGCCCTACTAGGATCAAGAGTTAGCACCCCTTAAGAGGACCTTGGGGCATAAACCCTAGTGGGGTTAAGGGGAAAAACCCCCACTTAGGTCAAGGGGTAGGACCTCCACCACCGAGCCCAAATTAAGACCTTCATAACCACACAAATCTTCATGGTGCGTGTCATTTTTGTTTTTATTAAGAAGGCAAAATTAATGTTGAATTTTATTTTTTTTAAATAGAGATTTTTAAGTGCTTAACCAACATATGATGTCAACTAGGAAAGGAAATTGTTGTACGATGGGGGATTAGAATTCGATGAGGGAAGGATATGCTAAATAAGTTCATACAATGAAGAAAGCATGTTGTTGAATGGTGAGGAAAACTGCTTTTTTTTAGATGGTGTTAGTGTTGTCTGAAATAATATGTTATCATGCCAAGAAGTGGAGTTTTTGTTAATCAATTGTGGACATTACAACTATATAGTCAATATCAAATGCTTCCACCACCGTATGAGGTAAAGAGTGTTCCTCCATAAAAGGATGTTGAGAAATAGGGTTGTAGACGTCCAAAAATATTAATATTATTTTCCCTCTTATTCCTCTAACTATTTAATTCAATCAATTAAATAGTTTCATTTGTCAATAGTTTAAATACTATTCCAATGTATTTTATTTAAATACATTTGTCTCATGAAATTCCCTTTTTAATAAATTTATATTTATTAAATCCTCCATTTTCCTAATTCTTCTAAACCATGATTTATTCAAATTTGATTTGAATAATACCCTAAAACCCTAGCTAGGAACCTATTAATCCTACCCTACAGCCTACCCTATTCCTACTCTACTCCCATCACCTCATTTCCTAAGTATGCTTCCACACCTAACTGTCCTCTAACCATGCTTAATGGGTGATTCCTAACCTTTTTAAGGCTAACGGAATGCTCACCCACATGGGGAAATTCTCTCCAAAATGAGCACCCATTCCTCTTAAATTTTCTCTTACAACTTTGTCTCCTCTTTTGAAATATTGAGCTACTCAATATTAATTCCAATTTTGACTCAAAATTGGCCGTCTTTTCAAATCCATGTGTCTCCTATGTGGCTCTTATATGGATGCCACATAGATGCCACTTCATCCAAGCCTCTTCCTCTCTCCAAAAAACTCTATAAATAGAGGCCTTCTCCTCTCATATTTTCATCTCTCAATTTGCATTGTTATCATGCTAGTATTGCTTTTGAATTTCATAGTCCTTTTCATGCTTATGTTCTTAGTTTCTAGCTTTCATGCTTTCCATGCTTAAATCATTTAGATATCACATGCTAGGCTCTAAATTGGTGAATGAATCTTAGTTTCTTCATAGTATATGCATATCATCTTTATCATTAGCTTAGAATTTCATCATCTTGGAGAAGATTTTGAGACTAGTTCCTCATACTAGCTCTTGAATCTTTCTTCTTGTTTTGATATATCTTGCATTTGCATTGGGATCCATAGTAGATTAGGGTGCATTGTTTACTAACTTTTAAGCTCTATCTGATGTTATTTGGTTTTCTTTGTTGCTTGCTTGTTTTCTTACATGCTTTTGAAATGATATATGTGTTGACCCGCTAACATTTGCATGTTTGAGCTTGCTCCCAATAGGTTGAAGGATTCCTCATACACATTCTGGCATGCCCGGTGGGACCCATGTCCCTAAGATTTCTAACTTCTAGTCTAATTTCTCTTTAAATTTCGCCCAGAATGAGAATCAGCGTCTATGTTTCACGCAGAAGCGTTTGCGCAAACGCCGATTCTACCTAAACTGTCATTCGGCATCTACGCTGAACCAGCGTTTCCGCCCTGCACTGGCATTTTCGCCTGACATAGCTAGTTTAAAAGTTTACAAAACACAACTTCTTAATTTATCAAGTTTTATGTCTTTCCTACTGGTTTTTGGCATTTCATCATTCTATTTTTTAGCATAAATTCATTTTACAAGCAGAAATAATGCCAAATTTTTAAGGAAAACAAACCTTGATAATGATTTAAAGAAAAACTAGCTTTTAAGTTGTGTTAATACTTTCAAAGTGGCTAAATTTGATCTGATAAAAGACTAGAAAAGAATAAATTTGACTTTACTTGTCTTTTTGTGCTTGCAGGTAAATCTGCGTCTACATAAACGTCGGTTCATGAACCAGCATCTGTAATTCACAAACCGGCGTCTGCGACCTGCATCAGTGTTTGCGATCTGTAAACTGGCGTCTCTGACTGGTATAATCATCTCTATGGTTTTTCTGTGTTTTTAACCTGTTTTACACTCTGCTATTTTTCAGGCAAAAAACCAGAATCAGCATCTGCGTCGTGAACTGGCGTCTACGCTCTGTCTAAAGTTGGATTTGTCTTGAGCTAACAATTGTGAAGTGTTTCTTGTGTTTTTAATGCTTTCCAAAGGATAAACTAGAAACTACTAACTAATTGTTTTGCAGCACCGCTTGTCAAAGACGCAATATTCAAAACTACTCACGTTTGTCTTACAGGTTGCCTCGAATCTACATCGACCAAATGACCGTGTTTGCATTAATGTTTTTTAGGAACCTAGACTAATTAGTTAGATTTTTTTGTCTAATCCTAAGTGGGTGTTAGGGGATTATGCTCTCTTCCCTTTTAGGAAGATCAAAAACCTAGACACACTTATTTAGTGTTAAGCAATCGAATCTTTTGGAAAGAACAAAGCGTGTCTTGCGTGTTTGTGGAGAAAACAATATTGGATAGGATATTATGCTCTTTTCCCCTTGTGGGAAAATCAAAAATCCAGACTCCTTTTTGTCGCCAATCCAGGTTACTATAAATCCTTTAGATGGGCCTACCGGTTGAAGAAAAAATCTCCTGGGAACGACCCATGTGAGAACGAGGTGTAAGCCACACCACTCTAACTCACGTTAATCAAATTTACTCTTTGGGGTTAAATCCTCGGGAATCGGTTGGCATTTGAGCTTATACTCAGCTCTTGTCTAACTTAAGTGCGGCCTCACGGTCTTAATCACATTTACGTGACCACTTTTGCCAAGATGCTCTATGGAGCTATACGCCTGAATCGTGCTTACACGAACATAGAGGATACAATCAAATAGAGATCCATACTAAACACTCTAGGCTTAGAAGCTACCCGGAACACCCCCGAAAGGTGATAATGCTTGTGCAAGGAAGATAGTAACTTCCCCAAGATCACTCGTACATTCGTGCCACCCTGAGTGTTTGGAACCGGATAATATGGCATCATGACTGGAGCCATTGCGTGCTTTGTGGCAGTTGTATTCTGATTAGCTCTTGTGTGTGTGCCTAAGCTTACGAGCAAGTATTTTCATGCTATGCCAATTCCTTAGGTAGATTTTGTGCTTGAAGTGTTTGAAGAAATTTGACAAATCCAAAACACGAACAGAATATCCAACATTCAAATTTTTCACGTGCTTGTATCCTTCAAGGTTGCTTTGTCCTTTGTTGGATTGTTTTCAGACACATGCTTGTTATTTTTCCAATTTTATTATGTTGAAATTGGTTCTTTCCATAGAACAATCCTATTGAAAAATCATAACACAATCAACCTTTTTGCCAGATTATCAAAACAAACATCCTTTTGCAAAAAAAATTGGTCTTTCATGAGATATTTCCTAAGAACCTCAAACTATCCATCCAAGATCAAGATCTACTTATAGGACATGACCGATTCCAAGAAACACAAGAAGGTGAAAATCTCATTACCATCCGTGCAAAGAGAACAGAAAAACACAACCTGAGAGGCTACCAAGTACCAACACATTGTCGATTCCGTCAAGCAAGAAATCCATAAACAAGAACTACTTGAAAAAGTGATTTACAACAACAAGGTTGCTCACTTCATGGGCAAATATCGTCCAAACTCCGCTTTTATTTCAATTGAACAATATGACTAGTCAGTTTACCACTACAAACACAAGTTCCTCCTCTTCTTAAGCTCACTTACCTTGCATTTTAGGACCTCACTTAGGTTGTCATCTTTAGGAACACATCACACACTCATCCTAGCATGATCTTGCAGTGATCAAATCAATCCTAATCAACCTAGCATCATTTTAATCATCATTCAAAGCATCCTTGATCACATCCCTCACTTAGGTATTGCATACCCTTTTGAGTTGCTAAAACCTACATCTTAATCAACCCCATCCTTGAGTGTCCTTAAACTAAGCATTATTTTAGGATAATCCCTTTTGTCTTTTGCAACCTCATCACCTTGATCAAAAGGTTGGTTCACATTAGCAAAGAATCTCATCTGCCAAAGACCATAAGTCTGTCTTAGGTAGATAATCACATCCACTTGATCCTACACTAGGGAAAGCAACCCTTGATCCTTGCATACATCAAGTCATCCTTAATCTGTAGAAGCGCATCCATCATCTTAAGCACATCATAATCCTAGTTTCATCATCCTTAGTTTCCTAAGTGCATCCTTGCATACATCTTGCATCTCATATTCCTTTAGGATAATCATTTCATGCCACCTATCACACGAGCCACTAAGAAGAGGAAGAACATAGATCCTAATCTTGCCGCTAGCTCATGTAATCCTACAACTGACAATACCAACACCATGGTCACTTATGTGCCTTAGCCCAATGATCAAATCGAACATATCTGGGTAGACACTAATGAAACTCCCACTCTAAGTGTCATGGAAACATTTATCAATCATCCAGCGCTTGTCCACATGGTAAACACCATGAGTGGACATAACAGCAACCAGGTACTCTTGGACATCCAACAACAAGGACTTCAACTTCCACCTTGGATTATACCCACACTTGTCACATGACCTATGGCACCTCCCAGGGAATGTCCTTATCCCACTAGAAACAAAGTTTTTGATCCACTTCAACGAGCCCTACAAGTGGGAACTCTTCTCGCACAAGTAGTTCATCCCTCCATTCCACCTTCCATCATACACACAATACCCTCATCTACCTCTGGATCCCCACCTCTTGATGCCACATTAGCACCACAAAAAATACCCCCCATCACTATGCAAGTACCTCCACAAGCCACGATTGCTCATCTTTCGCAAGAAATACCAACATTCGTTGCAAACTTTCCACCACCACCACCAGTTAGCACACAGAAAACCACCAATCCACCCATTCCACCTCAACCTATTCAAAGTGCTACAACCAGCTCACAACATCAAAGCACCCAATTCTCCATGCCTATTCTGCCTTTCTTCACCACAGGCATGCCACCCACCAACGTTTACAACCAACCCTTATTTCTGCAAGGGTCCACTTTTCCCGCTCCACCAGCAACACAATCACAATGAATGCCGATTGTTCCACCTCAAATTTTGTTCAACCCAAATCCCCCCATCATGACACCATCCACAAATCCCTTCGTCATACCCCAAATTCCCATCCAACCTATCCAACAGCAGCAACAACAACCTATCCAACCGCAGCAACAGGAACCTATCCAACAGCAGCACCAACAACCTATCCAACAGCAGCAAATCACCAACCCATTCACATCCCAAGCGCAACAACACCCAATCAACCCCTTCACAGCTTTACAGCCCACTATCCAAGCTACACAGCAGCAACAACCACAAACACAGGGGGCAAATCCCTTCATAGCACAACCACTGCAATAGTTTGTTAATCCTTTTATCCAACCTGTGCAACAACAGCAAACTCATTCCGCCAACTACATAGCCATGCCATCTTCCGCTGCATCACAAATAATTCCCCCACCACAACAAGTTCTCACTGGGGGCATTCCACCGCAAAACACTTATGCAGGTGCACAAGAAACTCATCCCGCCTATCCAATGCCACAACAAATACAAGCATATTTCCAACAGTTGTAGCAATCTTATCAAACACTAACACCTCCTCCACTGTAGTATTCCACTCAACCACAACTTCCACCACAAAAACCCATATACGTTGATCAGCAACCACCCTACCAAACACTAAAATATCCCCCACATAATCCTCCATACTCACCATTCGATCCATATCAGGCACAAGGAAATCATGCAATCACGATCAATAATCCTCCCCCGCAAATCAATCATGAATGGGAGGAAATGAAAAATGCCCTCAAAGAGTTAAAGGCTGGGGCAGAGGCTAAATAATTTAAGTTTGAAGAGGTATGTCCTTATCCATTTGATCAATCTATCACTTCTATACCCTTCCCCAAGCACTTTGAGACCCCAAAATTTGATAAATATCGGGGGAAGGGTGATCCTGTGAGTCACGTGAAATAATTCTACATGGCCTGTCAAGAAGTGGCCTATAGTGATAACTTCCTCATGAGACTATTTCCCAAAATCTTGGGAGGCACCCCTCTTGAATGGTTCTACAAAATCCCTTACAGCACAGTCTCTACTTTAGCAAAATTATCCAAAAAGTTTGTGGCCCAATACGCACATAATGTCAAAAATGAACTCTCACTCCTTGACCTATGCAATTCCAAACAAAAGGGAGGAGAAAGTCTGGCCGATTATCTTCATCGCTGGCAAGGGCTTACCACAAGGTTGTCTTACCAACCCCCAGAGCAACATCTTATCAAAATCTTCATTAACAACCTTCATCCTAAGCTTGCCTATCACATGCGCATGAACTGTATACAAACTTATCACGACATCAAAATCAAGGGTATGGACCTTGAACGAGGCCTCGTAGAAGAAGGTACCATTAATCACTACAAAGAATCCCAACCTGAAAAACATAACAATGATCGATCGCGATACTGGAACAAGAACAAGAATGCGGTAACAGATGGAGCCACTGACACCAAATACGTTCAAGTTGTGGTAACTAGTCCTAATGCACCTACCCAGACTTATCAACAAGCACCACCAATGTATCCACAACCTCCTCCCATATATCATCAACCTGCTCTTACGTATCCTCAACCAACATATCAGCAAAACATGCACCCTTAAGGTGCGCCTATCTATCCCCCTCCAGGTACATCATATCAACACAACTATCAAGGTCCTATGAATCAGACAAATGCTATCTCAGTCACGCATGGACAACAAATACCTCATGCTTTGAATGTGCCACAACGCACGTTTACCCCTTTGGGTGAACCTATAGACGTCATCTTCCACAAGCTGGTCCAAGATAACCAAGTTGTGTATCCTAAAACACAGTCATTTGATGACTCAACTCCTAAGCCTACTTGGTATAAAGACAACGAGTACTATGAATACCACCATGTTAAGGGACATACCACTCTCAAATGCATGTAGCTAAAACACTATATCCAAGATCTCATTGACTGCAAGGAGATTGATGTGGATTCTCCTACCCAATCATCGCCAAACACAAACCTTAAAATTTATCAAAATGCATTCCCTAAACACACTTCCGGCATAGGTCCAGGCAATCCTACTCAATCCTCTGATCAGGGAAAGGGTAAACAAGCGGAAAATGCCGACAGAAAAGATTATACCAATGCCTATATCAACTATGATAATCTCATCGGCTGCATATCCCAAGTCTAGTCCTCCATCAATGTCATCCATGTTAGGGGTGCCGATAACCAATGCACAATCACCACTCGTAGAGGTAGGATAACAGTTGCATGTGTTGGTCCTGCCCCATCTGCTGGGACCCAATACAATATTTTGGAACACCTAGGGAATACTCCAGCCCAAATTTCTATCCTGGATCTTCTCTGCACATCACCCATTTATCAAGAGATCCTCACTAAAGCCTTGCAAGAATCACGTGTTCCCAACGACATCAACCTCACTAAATTCCAAAACCTTGTTGGACACCTGTCTACGTCCTGTGGGGTCTCCTTTAGACCAACAAACATACCCTCCGACGAAACCGATCATAATCTCCCACTCTGTATCGCTGTCATGGTTAAAGATTTTTTCATCAAATAGGTCATGATAGATAATGGATCGACCCTAATTATGTGTACTCTAAAATTCATAAAACAGTTGGGTTGCACTGAGGCTGATATAACAAATGATGTCATCACAATAAAAGCATATGACAATCTGCAGCGTACTTCTAAAGGCACCATAATTTTACCCATTCAAGTGGGCCCGGTTATCCAAGAGACATTATGTCATGTTTTTGATCTTGACCTTCCCTACAACATCCTCCTCGGACGCCCATGGATTGATTCTATGAAAGTCATCCCATTCACCTACCATCAGTGCATCAAATTCCCATACAAAGGCACTGAGATCACCATCCGCGCAGATCCCAAGCCCTTCGCATACTGCAATGCATTGGAGACATCCTTTCCACATTCCAATCATTGTCCTAGGATTGATATTGGTACCCCTATCACCAACTCATCTCGAACCCATTCAGACCCAGAAATAATCCTCTCCTCCACCTTTTCCATGTTCAAGATCAACAACAAAGGTTGCAGTGAGTACACTTTATCTGATGCCTCCGCAGTTGGAGCATTGCCAATTGATCCTCACACTCAAGGCCGCCAGCCTAATCTAAGAAAAATAGAATCAAAAACAACCAAGGTACTACAATTTGGTTCTACCACTTTCATATCACAAGGTACTTTGACTGGCCAGGAAATGGCACCAAACATCAACCAATGGCTATATAAGGATCCACCACCCAAGGACACAAATCACCTCAATTACTTCAAAGATAAGTACCCCACAATGCACAAACTAGTGACAAAAAAATGGAATTACCAAGGAGGTGGCCTTGGTTATGAAGAGAAAGGAATGAAAGATCCTATTGTACCTACCTAACTAGAAAAGAACCTGGGCCTTGGTATGGGCTCTGACACGAATGGGAGCACCAACGAGTTCATCAATTATTCCTCTTGTTGACCCCTGGGCGAAATCACTGACATCGAAGATATCCTGAAAGAGAAAGTTGTGAGAGCTTATGACGATGTTTTTTATGATGAAACCTTCCTGCGTAATGCTATCCTACAACAACTTTCCATCCTCTTCATTGACCTCCCCCTCCATTATCCCAAACTCATAGACTGGGACCAACCAAGTGTCGTACACGTTGATAAATTCCAAAGTGAGGACGCGCTCCTAAGCTTTATGGGAGAAATTGAGCAAAGCAGTGACTGGGGGAAAGACTCAGCATATGTCTACAAGTTGGACCCAAAGGCATACTTTGGGGAAGAGGAGAACTTTAGCCGCAAAAATGACATAGAAAATAAAAATAAAAAAGAGAAAAATTGATCTCCTAGTGAAAACCCCTCTGGGGCGCTATCTGATCATAAAAAAGTAAAAACAAAGTGTGTATCCCCTGGTGAAAACCTCTATGAGGCACCAGAGGATGAAGATTCTCCTCTTCCTCTTTTTTGAGATTACAGGCCTGAACAATCATCAATTCTCATTGAAGAAGCAAAACCTGTCAACCTAGGTACCAAAGAAAATCCCGCCATCACATACATAGCAACATCTCTAACTAAAGAAGAAGAAAGTGATCTTGTCACTTTATTAAAGGAATCCATCAACAAGTTCGCATGGTCTTACTCGCACATGCCAGGGTTAGACCCCAACTTGGTTGTTCACCATCTAACAGTAGACCCAAATATCAAACCTATCAAGCAAAAGCTCAGAAAGATGCACCCTAAAGTGGCACTACTTGTCAAAGCGGAGCTAGAAAAATTACTCCACGCCAAGATCATCCACCCCATTGAATATTCTGACTGGATTTCTAATATGGTGCCCATCTCTAAGCCTGACAAATCAATCAGGATATGTACAGATTTCAGAGATCTCAATAAGGCATGTCCCAAGGATGACTTCCCCTTACCAAACATAGACATGATTGTAGATCTCACAGGTGGACATGAGATGTTGTCACTCATGGACGGCTTTTCTGGATATAATCAGATCCGCATTATAGAAGAAGATCAGCATAAGACAGCATTCACAACCCCTTGGGGCACCTTTTGCTATAACATGATGCCTTTTGGCTTAAATAATGTTGGGGCAACCTATCAAAGAGCAATGACTGTCATTTTTCATGACATGATTCACAAGATCCTTGAAGACTATGTGGACGATATCTTGGGAAAATCAGTAAAACAGGAAGATCACCTAGATGTTCTGGAATGTGTCTTTGACAGAATTGGACACTACTACTTAATGCTCAACCCTAAAAAATGTGTCTTTGGAGTCACATCAGGAAAACTCCTAGGGTTTATTGTATCCAGATGAGGCATTGAAATCGATCCAAAGAAAGTACAAGCTATCATAGAAATGCCTCCACCAAAAACACTCCGCCAACTACGCAGCCTCCAAGGAAAGCTACAATCTGTGAAGCTACAATCTATGCATCGTTTCATATCTCAACTAGCAGACAAGTGCCAACCATTCACTCATCTCCTACACAAAGCTAATACATTCAAGTGGGATCCTCAGTGTCAGAAGAGTTTTGACAAAATCAAAGACTATTTGGCTAATCCACCCATCTTGGTACTACATGTACCTGGTCGACCACTCATTCTATACATTTCTACTACTACCATAGCATTAGGGGCACTCCTTGCCCAATTGAATGATGAAGGCAAAGAAAGGGCCATTTATTATATCAGTCAAACCTTAGTGGGTTATGAGCTCAATTATTCTCCTATGGAAAAATCATGTCTGGTAGTGGTCTTCACCACTCAAAAACTTCACCACTACATGCTTAGTCACACAACCGAGCTCCTTTCAAAGGTGGATCCTCTCAAGTACCTACTCTCTAGGACAACACTTACAGGTTGAATGGAAAAATGGGTTATGTTGCTGAGTGAATTTGATATTCAATATGTTGACAGAAAAGCCATTAAAGGGAAAGTCATTGTCGATTAGCTAGCCGAAGCATCATTGGTAGATGCATATCCTTTGGTCACGGAATTTCCAAATGAGCATTTGTACATGGTAGAAGAACAACCAAAGTGGCAACTCTACTTTGATCAGTCCTACACAACTCATGGCACAGGGGCAGGAATACTCTTTGTCACACCTCAAGGTGACTACATTCCCATGTCATTCAAATTGGGATTTCCCTACAAAAACAACATTGCAGAATATGAAGCACTAATTGCAGGACTTTGCATGGCCATAGAATGGAACATCATAGATATTCATGTTTTTGGCGACTCCCAACTCATCATCAAACAAGTCTTGGATGAGTACCAAACCAAAGATGACAAATTGATGCCATATAAACAAATAGTTGACAAGATGAAAGAACATTTCCTCCACTTACAGATAACACAGGTACCACGTCTACAGAAAAAAGTTGCTAGTGCAATGGCCACAATTGGCTCCCTTCTTGAGATTCCTCATGAGTCTACGCAATACAAATTCTTAGTTGAGAAAATACACACTCCCGCTTATGAGAATGATGAATCGAATCACGTATGTGTCCTGGTTGGTCCCCAGTCCCCATGGTACCACGATATCCAAGCTTACCTACAAAATGGTATCATATCTCCTCATCTCACTGCAAACCAACACCAAAACTTTATCTGAAGAGCTTCCCGTTACACCCTCATAGCCAATACCCTTTATCCTCAAGGTTATCACAACATGCTCTCTAGATGTCTCGATGAAAACAAAGCTGCCCAGGCTTTACAAGAGGTACGTGCTGGAATCTACGGTGCCCACACAAGTGGCATGGTCCTAGCCAAGAAACTTCTACGTACAGGGTACTATTGGCCTACAATGGAACATGATGCTTGTGAGTTCGTCAAAAAGTGCCTACCTTGTCAATAGCATGCTAATTTGATCCATGCTCCTGCTCAGGACCTCAGACCTATTGCTCCTCCTTGGCCCTTCTCTTGTTGGGGTTTTGACCTCATTGGTAAGATTACTCCCCTCTCTTTTGAAGGCCACAAGTACATAATCACAGCTATGGAGTACTTTACAAAGTGGGTTGAAGCAATTTTGCTCACACTCACTACTGGTGTCCAGATATCCAAATTCATCCTCTATCACATCATCTACCACTTCAGCATACCCTCCACCATCTTCACATATCACGGTACACCATTTGAAAATCAACATGTCAGTGATCTCTGTGCTCGCCTCCATAGCCATCACCGTTTCTCCAGTCCATATTTCCCGCAAGGTAATGGCCAAGCTGAGGCAACTAATAAAACCATCCTCAAAATCCTCAAGAAAGTTGTCAATGATACTGGTCGTGACTGGAATCTCTAGATTAATCCCGCCCTCTGGGCATATCACACTTCCTACCATTCTCCTACTGGAACCACTCCCTACTCCCTAGTCTACGGTGCTGAAGTAGTCTTACCAATTGAGGTTGAACTACCCTCCCTCCGAGTATCACTAAGAGGCCTGATTGATGATGAAGATTACTGGGTAGCATGACTCACACAGCTGGATCTCTTAGATGAAAAGTGCCAGCAAGCTTATGATCACCTGATTTTTTACCAGAATAGACTCAAGCAAAACTATAACAAGAAGGTCCACCCACGCCAGTTCCAGGTAGGGGACCTTGTGCTGAAAGAAAATCAGAAAGTGGGTACTGATCGGGAAAAGAAAGGCAAGTTTAAAGTCACCTGGCAAGGCCCATATGTTGTCACTACATGCTTCGGTTCTAGGGCATATCAACTCTCCACTCCTAAAGGAGAACCATTGAATAATCCTATCAACATCATTCATCTTAGGCACTTCTATGCCTGAAGGCTGGTTGTTCATTCCAGTTATTTGAGAAAATTCATAAAAAGTATAAAAAGTCCTAAAGAAAGCACAAAAACAATGAAAAACAGTCCTGAAAAAAAAATCTCTAAAAAGCTGAAAAATGAAGCTGAAAAAAATGGTTGTCCCAGTAAAAACCTAGTAAATAGGCACTTGGGCAATATCAAAAAAAATTAGAAAACTCAAAAATATCAAAAAGATCCAAAGAAATCAAAAAGAAAAATAAAGAGAAAAACTTTCGTCCAATGGTGAAAACTTGGCAATCAAGCGCCTTGGACAAGTATGGGTGACGAAAACCTGGAAACAGGCATCACATATAGTGGACCATTCCATTATCTATCAAAATCTCATTTCCTTCCTTCACCAGCACCATTTCCACATTTCCTATATTCCCTAGGTGTTCCATACGCACTAATCTGCAATGATCTCCCTATCTCGTATCCTAAGCTTTTATACACATAATCTTGTATATTGTTGTCCATACGCCTTGAGCATCAGTCTTGTATTTCTCATGTCTTGAGTTGTTCCTTATCATGCATTGGTTCTATAGTTTGCTGGTAGTGCGCATTTGATCAATCAACTTGGTCAGTCCCATCTTTCTGGAAATGAGTCTTGAGGATGTATCCTTCCCCCCGTCAACTTAAATCTAGATTATCGTCATCTTTGGGTTCTCGCAAGGTGTATCTCTCCTCTTGAAATAATCAATTAGCACACGCACCTATCACGCGCATCAAGACAAGTAACATGATCCAATCAAAACTTGACAGCAACATGTGTAAGTAATCACTGTAACTAATCGCTTGTAATTAATCACTCGGTTTGATCCTTGTACATTCGTGACGCATCCCATCCTCCCGTCATCATGCTAACATCCTGAGTCATCATCCTAATAACATTCCCTGCCCGATCCTTCATAGTCCACCTATCTGGTTTATCAGTTGATTGTGACACACACCAAAAATTTAAAAAAAAATTGAGACTCAAATGCCATAGCTTGTTCAACCTCAAAACTCATTGTCTAAGCTCTTCAGTCGCACTTTGCATTCCTTCACTATGGATGCTTTTGGGGATTGAAAGCAAGGAAATTGATGCAGAGAACAACCAAAAGAAAATCCAAGAACAAGAGAAGGATGATCTGCTGCTCAAGGTGTCATTAATTAGATTCATTTTAAGATCATTTAAGGCATATTACATTGTTAAATTCATTTTAGGTGCATTGTTAATTCATCTTGCATAATCAATTCATTTTAGAGTCATTTTAGCTTGCATTGTTAAGTTCATTTTAGGTTCATTATATCATCCTGCATTGTTAAGTTCATTATATCATCTTGCATTGTTAGATTCATTTTAGGTCCATTTCATTTGCATTAATCATACATTTTAGGTTCATTATCTTGCATTGTTAATTCATCTTGCATTAATCATCCATTTTAGGTTCATCATCTTGCATTGTTAAGTTCATTTTAGGTTCATTATCTCATCTTGTATTGTTAATCCATTTTAGGTTCATTATTAATCCTGCATAATTCATTCATTTTCAGTTCATCTTGCATTCATCCATTTTTTATCATCTCACATATTTACAACATTTAGATTCATATACCATTTGCATAATTCATTCATTTAGATTCATTTTATGTCTTGCATTGTTAAAAATGTCTATACCTTATTCATAGAACATCAACATATATATTGCATACATCATAAAAACACATCACATCCTACATCCACACACGTCAGTACATCATATACATATAAGCATCATCCATCCTGCATGAGTCATACATCATATATACATAATCAGGTCATCCATATGCATCACATCCTGCAAGCATCAAATGTCAGTAATCATATAGTATGCATCAACACATCATATAAATCATACATCATAAGCATCAATAAGAGTCCTCATCATATATGTATAATGTTTGTCAATAAAATACATCACGCGCACCTCAGTGCCAATATACATGTATAAATCTCAAAATGCAAAATTGTGTGTCATATAATCCTCTGACTAATCATGTTGGTGGTTGTGATGGCTCACCTCCCTATCTTGGTGGTGGATGTGGTGGCATCCCCACTGATCGTTGTGATGCGGAAGTCCACAATGTGCTCTGAGAACGTGACCTCTCTAAGTAGTCACGTCTCTGTCCCTCAGGAACAAGCTGATGATAGAGTGCTTTGTAGTAGGATGCCTCCCTCCCTGCCCTATTCGCATCCCTGTGGGCTGTGAACGCCTCTACTACCACCTATCCTACCCCACCTGCTACTGCGGCCTATCGAGCGATGTCATGCTCAGCCCTGTATCCCTCTGCCTGTCACAGTGTTGCATCCCTCTCTGAGGTCAATGCATAAATCTTCTCTATGGCCTGCTCCATCTGTAAAGTCAATGTATCCAACTGGCCTGTGAGGGTATCTATCTCAGCATGCAGGTCCTCAGTGTCCTGCATCAGGTACACCATCGCGAACTTGCCTGAGTCCACCCTTCCCTGAAGAGTGTCAAGTGCACCCTCTACCCTGTCCGTCTGTGCTGTCTTGGCCGTCAGTAAACCCTGTATCTGAGCTATCTCTGCATGTAAGCTAGCATCAGACACCACCACCATGTCCAGTAAACCTCACAGTTGGGTGCACTCAGTCTGAAGGCTATCTCGCTCTGCAATGACAATATCATGTGTCTCCTGTGCAATGTACCCTGTGGGTGGTGCTTGTACCTATGGTGGCACTAGTGGTTCCTGCGCCTCGTCTTGTACCTGCACCTGTGGTTACACCTGTGGTGCCTACGCCTGGTCCTGTCCCTATACCTGTGGTGGCCCCTATGGCCCCTGATCCTATACATGGGCCCTTGTGCGAGGTCTCACCCATCTCTGCAGCCTCCTCCTTTGGCCTGTTGCTGAGGTCTCTGGGGCATCCCCGATCTCGGTACCATCATCTATGTCCAGGTCCCCTGTCGGCTGCTCATGAGCAGCCACCTAAGCTGGGTCAATCAACCTGACTGGTGTGTGGTCAGCCCACCATGCTACGTACTTCGAGGTCATGCCTGCATCTATAACATCTGGTCATGCCACAAAATCAAGTCATGGCATATCCCTCCAGGATGCCCTCACTGTGAGAGCATCTGTGTATCTCCCCCAAGTCCCTACCTCCCTGGTGACATGAGGATGTAAAGCATCCTCTGCCACCACTCCCTGCTGCAAACTGAACAGTCGCATGACCCTGGACGGTCTGTATCTCTCTATCTGGTGGATAGTCCTACCCAAAAGAAAGTGTAGACACCCTAAAATAGACAGGCTTGCGACTTTACATTAAAAACACTAATTTTCATCTATTAATTAATGGTTTTTTAATCATTAATTAATCATCTATTTTCCTCTAAATTCATTCCCCAAATCATCTAATCAAATTCCCAAAATTAATTAAATAATTAATTTTATTTAATTAAATAGCTTTAATTGATTAATTACCATTAATTGATTAATTAAACTCAATTTCCTATAGTTTAAATTTAAATATTTAAGCTTACTAATTAAATTCGTCCAATTAAATTAATTTAATTTCATCAAATAAAACAATTCTTAATCAAAAAGAATTCTATTATCTCACATGTTGAAAATAATTATTAAATAAATGAATTAAATACTCATTTATCTTCAAAGAGATAACTCCAATTAGATCACATGGGTTACTCCACCCATCTCTCCAGTCCACATGGGTAACTTC
>MU225240.1:8352002-8388941 GCA_018584345.1 Thuja plicata
TCTTCAGTTAACCAAACTCTATCTCCTCTTTACCAAATGAAGAGGTGGAGTTTACTGAGGACCTCTTCTGTTCCTTTTGATCTCAACCGTTCATCTCCCCATCTCTGGGATTGATCTCAACCGTTCATATCATCACCAATTCCTATATAATAAACCCTTCATAACCATTTGAAGGGTCTAGGATTTCAAGCTCTCATGCGCCATTACTCCGTCAATTTGGTTCTAGCATTCAAGCCATCTTGTGATCACACACACATTTCAATTATCAAATTCTCGATGCTTCTCAAGTCATAGACGCTGCCCCGCCAATACTGAGCATCAAGAACAACGTTTCGGAAGGAGTAGAGAGAAACAATAGAAGCTTCAAGCATCATGGGGTTTGCATTTATTTGTCTTCCTTTCTCTTGCTTGTAGATTTTATTGATCATGTTTCTAGTATTCGTTTAGTAGTCATTATATACTTGATTTGCATTCATTTGTGAAACCTTTGCTACTAACCCACGCCTTTGGAAAGCTTTGGGAATCGAAAGAGAGGCATACAGAAAGCAATCGGTCTGAACGTAAGAGAGGTATAAAAAGTCCTCAAATCTGTCCTCCACCCCTGCTGCCCAATCCATCGCCCCCCATGGCTCGCATAACCTGTATGGGGTCCAACAGAAAACCTATACCTCATCTAATAATCGCCGCCAGTATCCAGTCTGAAGGTGTATCTGAGAGGGAGCCTGTATCTGTAGGCATAAGGCTCCCTAGGCTGGCGTGACTCCCTCACCCTCATGGGTCAGAACACTACAATGTGCTCCCAGGCCCACACTAACAGTAGCGTAACCCTTGTCCCCATGTTGCATGCCTCGTGGTACGCAGCCATGTGCAAATCATGGTATAGCTGTCCGAGGACAACATACCCCCAGCAGTAAGAGGTCCCCTCCTCTAGCATCTGTGCTAACGCCCATGACCAGCCCATCCCAAACCCATGTCCTGCCAGGTCCGCTAGCATGCGTCCACCAATCAATCCTGCAATATAGAGGGCTATCCGCCTCAATCTCCTGTCCACTGTTGGTTGTCATGGCATCCAGGTCTGATATGTCGGGATCCGCCTCATCGGCCGCCTGAATGCGATCTCCATGTAGTGGTCACTGTCCTCCAACCTGTATCTGGGGATCGCCCCTCGAATAGGTATCTGTAGAATGCGCCACACGTCCTTCAAGGTAATCATCGCCTATCCAGTAGGCAAGTGAAAAGTGGTCGTGTCACTATGCCAGCGCTCAATCAGGGCGGTCATCATACCATTGTGTGCCCGTAGCCTAGGCCAACGGGGCACATAGTCTAAACCAACCACTGCTAATAGACCCCATTCGTCCTCCGTCAACTGAGCCTCCAACTCCATGGTAGGAGGCCAATGCTCTCATGATCCCAAAGGTGGAAACTGTTCCTGCAAGAATTTCAGAATCCACCATGTCAATCACCTTTTCCTCTAGTCCTAGCCTAACCCTTCCCAGAATGGGGCATCTTGCCCCTAGGTCTTATGTCGACCCATCCCCAGCCCCAGCCGGGTCCCTACGTTTCCTTCCCTCTTGGCGTTTGCCCTTTTAGGCGCAAATGTCAGTTCAGCCGAAAACGTCGGTTCATGCACCGGCGTCTCCGCTTACTTTTCCGTAGACCGGCGTCTTCGAAGACGTGGGTCTGGGTCCGGCGTCTTCGACGACGCCGATCCAGCACCGGCGGCTCCGAAGATGCCAATCTGGGAATCGGCGTCTGCGAAGACGTCAATCCAGGGATCGACGTCCTTGCAGACGTCGGTTCGAGAACCGGCGTCTCCGGTCTAAAACCTAATTTATCCTCATTTATGACTAACTACCCCCAAGCAATAAATGACTTAACAATTAATGCAAGGTCTAGGATAGTCCACTCACCGGTACCGATCGCTCGGCGGGCCTCCCATGTGTCCGAACGCGCTCTCCAAGCTGTCCCTTCATCCTCTTGTCAGCCATCATTTCACTCCAGAGCTCAGATTTGCACTATTCACTATTCATGAATGACCTTCTTTAACCCCCCCCCCCCCCCCCNATGAATGACCTTCTTTAACCCCCCCAGCCCCTCTTATAGCCCCCGTTTTCCCCAAAAAATTTCCCCACCCCCGTTTCCCCGCCCCCGTGTATATTTTTGTATATATCATCCTGTTGTAAAGCTGAAATAATCATAAAATCCCAAAAACATTTAAAAATCGTGAAAAATCTAACAAATTTCAAAAATTCCAAAAACATCAAATAATTTCAAAAATCATGCAATAAACAATTCGTTCTTTCCGCATTGTCCCTGATCTTAGTTTTCAGACACGTTTCGACTCATGCGACTGCGACACTATTTTTCACCAAATCAATTTAGCGACTGATTTTCCTTGTGCTCCATCCTGTTCACAGCTTTTGCCAGCGAATATCTTTTCATCAATCAAATCAAATCCTTGCCCGTCAAGATGCATCCTTTCGGCGTCGGCATATCAAATCTTTCATCAATCAATCCTGTTCATGGCAAGAACTTTGGACCGAATGACTGCTTGGTGATGAGGCCTTCTTCATTGATTTTATCTTTTTGTGTCAGTTCAAACCTACTCACCACTACCTTGATCTGCTATATCTTGGTGCGTGGTGACGGGTCTCTCCTGATACATGTGTCTTTTGCAGTGTGCTTTTGTTTGAGCGTCTAGTTCACGCAAAGGAATCTTGTCGTCTGTGTTTTCTAACACCTGATGCATATCTCCTATTGCAATATCAAAATCGAATGTGCTCTCCATATTTTTCACATAAATGGATCCCAATGCTCATTTAGCTGCATTTAATCTCATGTGCATTTGCATTCTTAGCTGCATTCTTAGTTGCATTTCAGAAGGCTTCTATTTATTCCCTCCTTCCTTTCCTCTCTTGTTGCGTCCTTTTTCACAAAAATCCTACAGCGTCATCTTCGTTGTGTTCTTTTTTCGAGGGGGCACAACCCCGTATCGTCGTCGCTTCGGCATGACTCCTAGAAACCCTCTTCCTCTGGGGCAACTCATTTTCTTGTCTTTGACGAAACGTCATTTGTGACACCACGTCAAAGAGGGGCAAAATGTAGATGTCCAAAAATATTAATATTATTTTCCCTCTTATTCCTCTAACTATTTAATTCAATCAATTAAATAGTTTCATTTGTCAATAGTTTAAATACTATTCCAATGTATTTTATTTAAATAAATTTGTCTCATGAAATTCCCTTTTTAATAAATTTATATTTATTAAATCCTCCATTTTCCTAATTCTTCTAAACCATGATTTATTCAAATTTGATTTGAATAATACCCTAAAACCCTAGCTAGGAACCTATTAATCCTACCCTACAGCCTACCCTATTCCTACCCTACTCCCATCACCTCATTTCCTAAGTATGCTTCCACACCTAATTGTCCTCTAACCATGCTTAATGGGTGATTCCTAACCTTTTTAAGGCTAATGGAATGCTCGCCCACATGGGGAAATTCTCTAGTGGATGTAGCCCATAACAAATAATTAATATTTTCTCACATGTCCTAGGGAACACTTTCCAAGGAACCTGGAGACATGTGAATGGCTTAGTATTTGCAAGGTTAATTTTACAATTTCCTAAAATTCTCACTTTGCATTATACATTGAAACTACATCCAAGAGATACATAAAAGCATGTCCTTTTTCAATAGCACCAAAGATGATAAACTCTCACTCTAATCTGAAGGTAGAATCCAATAGCTCCACATGACACTAGCACGCATTGCAAAAGATAATCCATCTTCTAATAAAAGATTGTATGTGGCTCATTGTACATTGCAATCACAACAATTTGGAACCATAATCTTGAAACAAAGAAGATAGTACACAACATTCAAATGCATAAAACTCTTAGTAAAAATGATACCGAGTTATACATGGCATCATGAACAATATTAGTACCAAAAATCCACTAAAAGTGAATAGAGCTTCTTGTGCACCATGATCTACTACTAATATAATGAAAAAACTATATTAGGCACTCCTAAAAAATTATCTTCTCACTGCAACCAGCATACCAATGTAATAGTGGTGACCAACAACAAATCCTACCAAACCAAATCCTCATTAGGGAATTCATAAGATCAGCAATAAGCAATATCTTAAAGAAGAAACACATAGTCGGTGCTTTGATCTCAAATAATTGAAAATTCAACCCTACATTAGTAGCATGCATATAAAAGATAATCAAGAATAACATGTGGATGTCCAAGACTCAAACATCAAAATCAACACTAGATCTATTTTTCCAAACAAAACTACATGGGAGTAACCATAGATCAATAAGAACCTTCCAATCAGGTAGGCAAACTTGTAACTATCTTCATCTAGAACATCCTGAATATATTCTAACTACATATTTACATAGCACATATTTTAGTTAACATGTAAAGCTTGTAAAACCATCTCTCTAAATCTAAAATCTAGTTAAGTATATACATATTCACATCGTACATGTCATCTAAACAATGCAATAAGCACATATCTACAAACCAACAGCTGGAAAACAAGAGAAAACAGTGCAACCAAATAGGTAAACCAAGTTGTCTAAGAGATTTAAAAATATGAAATATAATAGCTCCACAACACACAAAGAGGTTAGTGGCTTATCTTCTATTGATTTTATGTAACCATGGGCTAAACCCATGAACCCGTCATAAGCACTCCAATTTGTAGTCTAGATAAGTGATGTTTATCTGTGTAACTAGAATGTCCTAACCCATCAAACATGAACACCTTTTCACTGGACATGACCACGGGTAAAGAAATAAAACCACCAAACAAGAAGATACATGCATATTATAAAATAAGAGCTCCAAGTTGCCAAGCCATAACCAACTCCGTAAAGATCCACAATCATGAGCTTACAATGCCTAACATTGATCACATTGATAATATCCATGGCTTCCAATCATTTTCTCAAATCTATAAAAACACAAAACAATAGCTCCCACTATAATAAAAAACCCTTCAACACATTAAGAGAAAGGCAACCCCCCTCAACAAAACTACTAGCTTTGATACCAAATGTTGAGACATAGGGTGAAGAAATCTTGCAATATTAACTTTCTTATGTGATTACGAATTTGAAGGATTACCAAAGCTAAAAATAAATCTGAAATAAACATGTGGTTGCACCATTCAACATGAATACAAAATCAACCATACCAAAAAAGACACCAAATTACGTTGAGAAACTCTTTTGGGGAAAAACTTCACTTAAGAACAACGACGAGTATTTGTTAATCTTCAAAAGCGAGATTACAACAACAATACACTTTGCTTCTCAAACTAAACCAGGAACTATATGGAAATCTCAAAGAAACCTGTGATGAAACAACTATGCCTTGGCTCCAATTTATAGCCAAACAGGAGAGGAAAAACCAATGTTCTTTTCCCAAAATAAGGGGTGAAAAACCACTTGGAAAACTCCAAGGCTTGGAGAATGAATAGCCAATGGACATAATAAAATAATAAAACCTGTCAAGTGACTACTCCTTGGGCAAAAAATATAAACCCACTTATACTGTTGACATTCTGAGT
This sequence comes from Thuja plicata, assembly GCA_018584345.1. Classification (NCBI taxonomy): domain Eukaryota; kingdom Viridiplantae; phylum Streptophyta; class Pinopsida; order Cupressales; family Cupressaceae; genus Thuja; species Thuja plicata. The sequence goes on from MU225240.1 coordinate 8,357,597, forward strand.
GCTTCGTAGCTTGTAGTGACTGTTCAAATCCCCAAATTGACACCTTTTCTCTTCCTAAACTTGGGAACCTAATGCATGAAACTTCATGTACCAAAGTGGACATGGGAAAGAGTGTTTTTTATCCATTTTAATCTATATTTATCACCTCTTCATGTTTACCTCTTGACATGCGATTACAAATAGTCATATAGTAGATATAATTAATATTTTTTCACATGTCCTAGGGAACATGGGGACGTGTAAATGGCTTAGGATTTACAAGGTTAATGCCACATCATCCTAACAAAGGAATGAAGGGATCCATATAGTGTGCAAGGAGCAGGGCCACCATGCAAGAATATGCAGGTGTTGTCATATGATATGAAGTCTTTCTACCCAACTTACAGAGTAAAATATCCATTGTTAGTTATGTACAGTATGTCATGCAGTGAGTTGATGAATCTAAGTTGTCAATGTATGCTACAGAGAGCGCACCATATGTTGTGCAAGAAATGTTTCCATATAGTGTGCAAGAGATGTTGTAGTACACTACATGAGATGGACAATCGTGTAATGAATGAATCAAAGGGCTCGCTGATGTGGTGTATGATGAAGCAATGAAAATGTCAGACAAAGAAGAATAAATAATTGCCTTGGTTGTACGATGTGCTAAGTGAATGAATATTTTAGTCATTGTTTGATGTTATAAATGATTGCCTTTTTTGGGCACTTGTTATAATTTATTCCCTTCGTCGAGTGTAACTTTGCTTTGTGTCACCACCCTACTATGTAAACAGATTTAAGAACTCATTGCAGTATGCAGTTTGGTCATATGAGATAATTTAACCATTTAACATATAGTTAGACTATGTAATCAAGAAGTTGGGGCTTCTATTATTTTCTCCTTTAATTACTAAATGATATTTTTGTCTTATCCTTTCCACTATTTCTTTGCTTTATCTTTTAGTTATCGTCTTTTGCAAACCATGAACTTCATCTTGGTGTACATAAACTCTCCAACTTTATAAAATCAATTTTCACGGGTTGTTCTTCGCTAAGAGTCATAGCTTCAAGGAAATTACATGTTGACGAAAATACCTCGTAATCCTCCATTTGCTAGTGAAACAGCTCACATAGAGAATTTGTTTTATTCTTCTAGCATTACTATGAATTTAATATTCCTTTGTCATTTGATTCCATCTAACCTTGTTTCTATCCATTCTTCTCCAAAGTCTGAATCTAGCAAATTTGAGGAAGCTACTTCCTTACTAACAACTTGGTTCTTTAAATCAATTACATATTGTTCATCCTTGTTTTCAATGGAGATAGTATTTTTTTTCCAATTGTGATTGACTTTAGCTGCTACTATCCATCTTCTCTCGATTAATGCATAATACACTTTCTTCTGCAACAAGATGAACAAAAAAATTAGGAGGAAATTTTGGATCTTGATCATCACCTTCTGCATCTTCAACATTCACAATGGCTTGATTATGTGATGGTCAATGCATAATAATTAGAATGTTGATGGCCAAAGGGTTGGCTTCTTTTGGCATTTCCATGTATCTTTTGACAATACGTTGGCCCTTGATCCTCTAATAAATGGTGTTTTTCAAATTCTTCCCCATGAAATCCATTTGAATGTAAAATAGTTTCTTCTTGTGGGGTCCGGGGTTCCGGTGGGGTCGCTTGCCTTGTCAGTGACCATCTCTTCAGTTCTACTTCCATTATTCATGTCGACAGCTCTGCCAGATTCATGTGGATTCGTATTGGTCGTAGCACATCACATCACAGAAATATCTATATTGTTGTGTGCTACTTTCCACCGGCTTCCTCGTCCTATGCTATTCACAGTACTGAGTGCGACGATCCTTACCAGGACCTTCTTGAGCACATTATCAGGTTCTCGGCCATGGGTGACATCATTATTCTTGGAGACTTCAACACGCAGACCAGAGACCTTCAGACTCCCCTTCATGATCGTGGTGTTGACTCTGATTATACTTCCAAGACTGACCCGCTTATTCTAGGGTTGCAGCGTTCATCTGATGATTGCAGGGGCCCCCTCACGAGATACGGTCGCCATCTTCTCCAGCTCTACAAGTCCTCGGACCTTGTGATCCTGAATGGGCTCCCTTGCTTTCCTGACTCTGGATCCTTCACCTGTTCGCCTCACTGCGGTGGTTCGAGTGTCGTGGACTATGCTCTATCTTGTGCCTCCTTCAACCCCTTCATCCACCATTTCACTATCTCTCGCCTCCCTCTCGTCGATCACGCTCTCCTCAATCTTTCCATCAGAGCCTCCCCTCCCCCCTTATCCACTCATCCTCCGCTTCCCGTTCCAACCCTCACCCGCACCTCCTTTCGTTTCTCAGAGAGTGACCAGGATCTCTTTGTTTTTCACCTCAGACGACTCCTCACACTTGCCCCCTTTTTTGAGACCAAAGATACCTCCTCCATGTTCGACATTCTTGCGACCACTCTTTGGGAGTCCGCACTCCTCTCCATTCCCCACCATACCACATCTTTATCTCACAATCCCCAGCGCCGGAACATTTGTCCTATGAACCAGTGGTTTGATGAGGACTGTAAGACCTTCCACCGTTTTGTTCGCTCTGCCTTCTCCGCTCACTTCCACTCCTTCACCCAGCTGAGGCTCTCTTACCGTTGTTTCCTCTGCCACAAGAAATGTGCCTTTTACTCGATGCAGTGTCGATCTCTCTACGCTTCCCTCCAGCGCTCCCCCAAGCTCTTCTGGAGCACTTTGTTTCCCCGCCATCCTCCTCCTTCCACCCTGGATCTCCGCTCACTAATTTCCCACACTTCCATTCTCTATGACATCCCCGACCAGCCCTCTTTCCACCTCACTCCATCACCCTCTTGCCATCTCTTCACATTCTCCAACACCTGCGAGGCGGTTAGGTTGTTGAGTACTAGCAGGACAGCTGATGAGGAAGGGTTCCAAGCGGAACTCTTCAAACTTGGTATCGGTGTTCTGGGTTCTTTTCTCTTTGTGCTCTTCAACAGAGTGGTTTGCACTAGGTTTCCTCACTCATGGTCTCAACACATCATTTACCCGATCCATAAGACTGGTGCGACCTCGGACCCTGGGAACTACAGAACCATCATGGTTGGACACACTTTTGCCAAACTCTATGCTACAGTCCTGAACACTATTTTATCCAGAGAGCTCGACCGTCGCCAGTGTCGTGCGAAGGGGCAGGCGGGTTTTCGGACTGATTTTCAGACCATGGATCACATTTTGACACTACCGACCATTATCAAGGAGGCTCGCTCCCGCTCGGCGAAGGTTTATTGCTGCTTTGTGGATTTCCGCAAGGCTTTTGACTCAGTTCCTCGAGTGGCCCTTTTCTAGAGACTCAGACATTGGGATCTCCGAGATTCTCCTGACTGCTATTATGCAGCTTTATGAGTGTGCGGTGGGCAGATTTAGGACTCCACAGGGGTTCTCCGAGCCGATCCAGAGTACCATCAGGGTGAAGCAGGGCTGCCCTCTATCTCCTACGCTTTTTGGCATTTACATTGACGAGCTTGAGGCTTTCTTTCGGGATCTCTCGCTCCCTGAGGACGGCTGCTATTTGCGTTAGGTGTTGATCTCCATTCTTTTATTTGTCGACGATGTGGTCCTCCTGGCCTCCTCCCCCGAGGGTTTACAGAGACTCCTTGATGGTTTGGCTTCCTTCTGTGAGCTTTGACAGTTGGTTGTGAACCTGGGCAAGACCCGGGTGATGGTCTTCAATTGTTTGAAGACTTCTCATCTTCACTTCTATTTTCAGGACTCGGAGATCGAGATCTCTTCCTCCTATACTTACCGTGGGGTTAAGTTCTTTGGTCCTCCTTTCAGCTTGAGACCTGCTATGCAGCCCCGAGTCAACAAGGGGTTGGGCTCCTTGGCTCTTCTTGAGAGACAGTGCTTCAGACATCACTTTCAGGACATCAGGTGCAAGTTGGCCCTCCTTGACTCTTTAGTCAGGCTGACGGTGCTTTATGGCTCTGTTGAGTGGGGGCCCTCTCTTCTTGAGTCGGATTGGACCTCTGTTGAGAGAGTCTGGATCCTCCTCTTCGGCACCTCATCAAATGTCATCACTCTACTCCTCACAGCGTTATTCTTGCTGAGTTTGGTGCTCATCCTTTTAGACTTGCAGCCATTTTTGATCTAGTCTGGTTCCTTCACCATCTCCGGGGATTTTCTGATTCTGTTGTCGGTCGGCAGAGATACCCTTATCTTGCTTACTGCTCTTCTTTGGCCCTTGCTAGTGTTGATCCCTCTGGTAGAGCTCGTTGTTGGTACGCCTAGGCCGCTGCCTTGCTGGGTTCTGTAGGGATCTCGATTGATCATCTACCCCCGTTTCAGTTTTCCTTGGATGCTCCCACCCACCTCCTCCCCTCCCAGCAGGAGCTGAATGACCACGTCAGACTCGACATCTATAGACAGTATATCACCACGACCTGGTGCAACCCTCCTGGAGGGCTTCGTCCCAGGATGGCCTCCTATGCCGAGCACTATATGGAGATTTTTGATGGGGTCATTGTGCATCCTTCTTACCTGGCCTACCGATGGAGTCACGCTCTCCGTATTTCTTTGGGGTCTTTCAGAGTCGGCTCTCACCGACTCCGCATCCAGACAGATCACCACATTGACAGAGCTGACCGGATCTGCCGCCTTTGCACCTTGTTGGAGACCGAATCCGAGGCACATTTCATTTTCCAATGTCCCATTTACTACAAGCTCAGAGTGAGATTCTACTGCCTGTTCAGAGAGTGCAGTTCCCTTGCCTCCTTCAGATACACCGATCAGCGGTGCCTTGCTCTTTATCTTTAGGAGACCACACGGCTTCGGGATTCCACCCTCCAGCTTATGTTCTCGTCCAACCAGAGATCTAATCATCTTATCACATCCTTTTTCACTTCGGCATCTCCTGCCCGTGACACGAAGCGCCCTCTCGGTCCTCCTTCTTCTGGACACACCAGGCTTGTGAGACCTCGTAGAGATCATAAAGATCGCACTCGGCTGTAGCACTCCACCACCAGTGTTACTCAGAGACGGTCAGGGGCTCCTTCTAGTCTCGGATCGTACCCTTCGATGCTCGATTACTTCTCGCCCGAAAAGAGCCTCTAGGCGCTCTTCCTGGTTCTTTTGTTCTTTGTTTTCTGCTTTCTGCTTTCTTGTTATTGTTCTTTCCCCGGACACCGTATGGTGCTGCTGTTGTTGGTTGTTTTTCTATGTATGTTCCCAGTCCCTTAGACCCTTGTTGGTTTCTTGTTGGACATTAATAATTTATCTTATCTTATCTATCTTATCCTCATTATCAGCAACATTAGGTCAATGGTTTGTTCTCCCTGGGTGGTGATTCTACCATCATGTCTATACTTGTGTGTTTCTATCCTCGGTTTTGGTCATCATTGACTATGTTGGTAATTGTCACTATTAATTGTGGTATGGTTTGAAGAAGTTTTGTTGCCTTGATCAATATGGTTTTCTATAGAACATGTAATACTATGTTCTTCTTTGAATTTGACTACAATGACGCGTTTGCAACTTTGTTGGAGGTTATTCATTCCTTCACCATCACTTGTTCTACTTCTTCTTTGGCTTCTTGAAGCCAATACTCCTTCGTATGAGAGTTTGGGTATATTGACTCCATTTATGATCTAGTGATTTCCAAAATTCTCGTCATATTCCTCCACATCTAACATACTAATACCATTTTCTTCAGGAAATCGATCCACCTAGTCCACAATCTACAAAATACTTGCATTTTGTCTTGATTGTTCTAGCAATCTCTTATAAAGTGTCCTCATTCACTACATTGTTGGCACTATATTTTTAGGACACCCTTTGGATTCATAGTGTATTTGACTTAACCCTCCTCATTGATTTTGATAACCACGTGGAGATGCATTTTGTGGCTTTAATAAAGTGCTCTCCTTGTGTGAAGAGTACTTGGTACTTCTCGTCTTTATATTGTAAGGGCACCTATTTATTCAATGACCCATAACCTAGCAAATCTCACAAATATCTTTCTTAGACAATCACCTTTTGTGTGCCCCACAACCTTGCACTCAAGTCACCATAGTCCTTTAGTTTCTTTGTTGGTTTCTTTCATTGCCTTAAATTCTTTCATCATTGAGAGCATGTCCCTCTAAAGTGCTCATATTGTTTTCAATTCATTGTTATTATTGTCATCTGAGCTTCCATCTTCCAAAAAAAAATCACTATTGGAGTATATTTTATCTTCACTTTCAATTTTCATTGCCCAATGGCAGGCTTCAGAGTAGGACGAGGATTGTACTACATCCAATTGTTATCTTAATGATGGAAGTAAACCTTGGTTGTGTTTCCAATTTTACTGACATTTCATTAAGCCTGTGATTGTAAGCTCATACATTGTTGCGCTTGCTTTGCATTGTAAATTTCTCCTACTATTTCATCATCGTTGTGAAGCAATGTAAACTCTTCTTTGAAGACCTTTAATATATCCCATGAATTTATGGAGTCTTGGTCAAGTTTTTGTATACCAACTGATTGCTACACCTCTCAAGTTGGCTAAAAATGATTGTAGCTAAATTTCTTTGTTATCATGTTCATTTGTTGTCCAAATTGTTTCACAAGTCCTACAATTCTTAATGGGATCCTCTGATCCATTGCTTGTAAACTTGAGCACCTTTGGTTTTACCCAGTAGGGCTTGCTATGAATTTATTCTAACCTAGCACTTGAAATTTTCTTTCTCAAAAGTTTTGATTCGAACATTCTGGTCCTTGTTTCGCACTTTGAGCCATGTAATAATCCTCAACTCTTCACTGAAGTTCAGTCTTGCACGCACTTATTTGGCCTTTAGATTTTATTTTATACACCCTTGGCTCAACTTCTCCTTCAATTGACAACCTGCTCCAAGGCTATTGCCATACAATTCTATGAAGGTTTGTGACTATCTCCCAACTTCCTTGTCTATAGAAGATTGTCTTGACTTTTCAACTTGACTACATCTCAAAAAGGGCTTTGAAAGGGCTTTGAATCGGCAATTGTTAAATTGTATTTTTCTCAAGTGTTTTCTTTCTTCATTAACTGATCTTAACCACCTTGTGGCATCTTCTCACCTTCATTGGGATCTAAGGGCATGAATCGCTCAAATATGACCTAATCTCTTTAAAGGCAACAATGCCAAATGTTTACTATTATATCTAAAAAATTAAATACGTGAATTAATAATATGGATGACAATGTATACCAGATACGTGAGTAAAAGGTATCCTTACTCACTTGAAATTATTACAAAAGAAAGCCAAAGATAGTCAACCACGGACCAGAGTTGATCCAACCAGATTATACTACTTCCTTGACAATACACAACCTATATAAAGAACTTGAGGGTTGCCAAGAGGAACACAAACCAATTAATGCTTATAACTACTCGAAGATTATAAACAATTCATAATAGTCAGATAACCAATATTATCAAGACATAATAATAGATATCATATACTAACTACATAATTGTTTGAATCAATTATATTAATGATGGTACATCTAAACACAATATCAACCTAAGAATAAACATGCATTTAACGAATATGACTAAGTGGAGCTAAAACAATTTGCAGCTTATGGGCTGAAGTATGTTGATGATTAAATACCATCATAAAATTTCTTATGATTTCTGGTTCGTAAGGAAATGTACAATTATAAAAGGATACCTACAAATTTTGCCTTAAATTTACAAAACTCTTCACTCCTAAACTTGAGCCAAATTTTGAATATGGAAGGAAAGAAAAGATAAAAGAGAGCTAGTGAATGATGAAGAGGACAATGAGCGGGCTTATGAAACTAAGTGACCAGGATGTTAATGTTTATGATAGCTGGGAGAGAGCTCATTCATACCTGTATCGGTCAACATCAATTTTCTCAGAGTTTATCTGGTGTGCTGGACTCTCATATGCCTCCGGGTTTCCTTCTTCATTTCGCTGGACCTCTCTTGTTGCTCAAACTGTGTTGAAGGTGAAACATTTTTGTTATGTAACCATCCCCGCTCAAGTTTAATGGAATCAATGTATCGAGAGGTGGATGATATGGCATCGTGCTTTATTCCAGCTGTATTGTCATTGCCACATATTCGTCATCAATATTCTTCACTTCATTGCAGAAGTCTTTAAGATATAACGGCACATTCTGTAACCGTCACTGTCCCTTGATATGTCACTTGGTGCTGAAGCGTTGTGTGATTATTCAAAGAATTTAGTAACTCTCGTGCGTTGTATTTGCAGAGGTCATGTGGTGATTGTTTTTCATTATCTTCAGAATTTATTACATCCTGCTAAGCGTTGGGAGTAATTTGGTAACCGCATGGCTTTTACGGCTAAGGGTAATGTGTAACGGCAAGAGTAACTGCTTACCTCTCCTTGTGTGGGTCGAGTTGAGTCTTGTAAGAATATAGTCTTGTTTTGCGGGGGCTAGTGACACATGATGCATTGCCGGGTTTCATTCAACTTATCGGGTTATTCATTCTTGGAGACACATGATGCATTGCCGGGTTTCATTCAACTTATCGGGTTATTCATTCTTGGAATCTTGAGTGCTCAGAAGTTACATTGGTACATGGTCTTTTCTGATCAGCAGTGTGATTGGAATATCGATTAAGTTGATCATCGTAATTCTATTCTTGCAGATATACAACGATAGTTTGACAATTTTATTGTGTGGAAATTCATTCTCAGAAATATGATCAAAAGTGGAGCGAGATATATATTCTGTAGATGATTAATCCTTGTAGGATATACTTCTAGTATCTGTTATGTGATAACAGTCTTGATGAAGAAGTTTATCTGTAATCTAAGCTTGTGAAGCTTTGTATTAAAACTTTTGAGTATACAATAAAGGATCTAGTTTGTGGGGCTGGGTTTTTCACTCTCAAGTGGAGGGTTTTCACAGGATAATCTCTGGTGTATTTGTGCTCTTAATTTATCTGTGATCTGTTATGTTATTCTGGTTCTTATAAACTTAACACTTGACAGATGGTTCTTGGTATAGTCTATTTAGCAGGGGACTGTTGAAAAGTTGGGGGAGCTCATAAACACTTTGAATAAGAAAAGGATTGAAATACAGAAATCAATTTGACAAAACTGGCCGTCCTATAAACTATTTTTAATCTTGTGAAAAAGTTTTTTGTTTTTCTTATTAAAAATTGCCTGCCCCAAAAGACATCTAATAACATGGACTGGAAATGAAATCTAATATTGTAATGGGTTATCTCACCGATCAAAAAAATATATATTGTAATGGGTTATCTCACCGATCAAAAAAATATATATTGTAATGGGTTATCCCATCAATGACTACGATGTCCTTGCTTTAATATGGAGAGAAATTGTGTGGCAGAGCACCTCAGAATTATTTTTAATTAATAAAGTTCAGAATTAACTTTAGAAACCACGGACGGTCAACATGATTAAAACAAATTCACTGATAGTTCAATCCACTTAAGCAACAACCATTTATTCAATTACCATCTTCAAGCCTTCCATATTATCAGTCTTAAATAAAATAAAATTTAAATAGAGCTTCCTGCTTGGCCATCTATGCTCTAATTGCCAAATTCATGTAATACTCCAAAAGCAATTCCAAAATACTACTCTTTCAAAAAGCTCCGTGTAGGACTGCAAGCTAATCTTAACCGATTATCTGGTAGCTGCAATTTTAATCACAATACATATTCATTTACAGTGGACTAGAATATCCGCCCCAAAAAAAAGAACTAGCCCATTAATCAGGAATAAAACTAAAATTTGGCTGTCAAACTAGAAATACAATTCCCAAATATCCATCAGTAGTAAATCATTCCATAGAACGACAAACATATTGATCCCAATAAAATCAATCTTTATTGCCAAACTGTGACAGATGTATTATTATGTGACTTATCTTCTTAGGTCACCAAGAATTTACGAGCATTAAAATTGACTTGACTTTTCATACAGCTACATGATGCAACTACAATAAGGATTTCGGTTTTTCAATTTGATACTGGACCTAGAAAACCAAGTGACAAACAATGTAATCTATACGCATGGGAATAAAGTTAGGATACCATACCACCTTAATCACAAGACTATTAAGTCAAAGGCAGAATCATCCTGGCTTTCCAGTGGAGACAAGGCTATTAAATCTAGAAATGTTTATATGCATTGACATGGAACAGGTAAATCTATCACATCCAATTCTGAGAGTGATGCACCCCAACAGACAATGCCAGGTGCAAACTCCCGGGTGAATTTGATAGAATAGATAGAAATTAATTTAAGGCTTACTTTGAAACACAGCGACTGAAGCAAAAATAAACAAATGGGTAAATCTAAAGTTGGCTACACCTCAAAGATGTTAGCCAAGACGTATTCAATAAGTTGAAAGACACAATGAATGCATCCCAAAACGCATGGCCATTCATGCAGAATTGCCTTTCATACATGGGCACAAGTCAACATTCATCAAATAATAAGAATTATAAGAACTAACATGTTGCTTATTGCTGGAATCCCCTTTCGCTAAATGTAGTTTTGAACTGGTAAAAACATACAACCCATCTGCAGGATTTAAAACCATGCAATAGCCCAGATTACAGATTGTTAATTCGAACATCAGATATATACAGAGCTCACAAACCCTTTACAGAAACAGAGCTTATTAAAATGGATCCAGTGTTGTAGTAAATTTGCAGAAAGATGTATTAATAGTACTTTAAAGTTCCATGCGGACATCTAAGCAAGCTGCAAACTCACAAAAATTAGACTGAGAGCAGCAGCAATGTACACTTGAATCTCCCTAACCATCAAAATGAAAAACATCTACAGCCATGAGTTGTATGATTGTATCATTACTTTCTCCAGGATTCATAACTAACATTAGCACAAAATGCATTGTCAACAGATCTGACTCAAAAATGAAGCCTGTGCAAGTCCTCTTACATGTTTGGAAATGGCAACACAAATCACACCACTCCAGAAGGAAGTCGCAGCACCAGTTGACCACCTACAACACTGTAAACAATTTGCTCTATAAGAGTGAATTATAGTTGCAATTTGATATTGAATGATACGCCTAAAATTTACACATTATCCAGTACCTTAAATAGATTAAATGTACAGCTAAAATAACTGACATGAAGAAATTACCTTTTAACATAGTAGTAACAGAAGTCAGCCAAAATAAACGTCTGAACAATTTCTGACAAGAGCACCATGGATGGCCATAAGCCATGGCCCAAAGCAGTCAACAAGTACCCACGGCTATCCAAAACCTGCAAGTTCCAGGCAGCCCATTACGATCCAGAGATTAAAATCTGTGTTTAATCATAAAACAAGCTTAAAAAGTAGAAAATCTATAGACAGTGCCTCTCCATACAGCATTTCATAATTGTTCATGCAGACCATCATTAAGCATAGATTTAGTATTCCCTATTCATGAATTTCAACCTTAAATATTTATTTATTTAGTACCCTAATGTTGCATATATTAGTAAACTACTCTTCCTAGTTAATGGATCTCAAAGTTTAAACAACTCATTATTTAGAATCATAATTTTACATTCAGGTGAAAGATTAAAAAACGGATCATCAAAATATTTGCTTCTCCCTTGTGAAATCAGCAAGGTAATGGCACTTCTAACTTTGTGCCTATCCATGCTGATTCTTTTTTCATCGAAAGCAGGCAAAATTACTAATTTTCAAAAACGATTATGGTTATTATCCAGACTCTCTTTGATTTCTACTGAACGCTACCTAATCCTACTTGCACACTGGATACACTTGATATGGTATAATGCATAACCCGAGCATGTTAAATCTGGGTCTATTTTTCCTGTAGATAAAGGAGATGAGATAAAGAGATACCTGAGAGAGCAAAGTAACTAAAGGTCCTTAATTTTTCCAATGAAATTGTCAATCTGTTAAATCTCTGAGAAGAGTTAGTGCTCATTATTGATTGGTGACTTCATGTTCCTTGACTCCATTTCCTTTAGTGGCTGCCCTGGTCAGAACCATATAGCATTCCCTGAGTTGGCACTACTTCAGCGATTCAGCAATATAGGTTCTGTTGTTATTGGCACACAAGATGCAAGCATTGAGCATGGAAAATTCTTGGATGCATCTCCTTATAGGACTGATTTTAAACACTTTGGAGCAGCTGAAATAGAGCAGTCTCAAAAACTTAATGAGAATTGGTTAGAAAGGGCAAGACAAGCCAAGTTATTGGCCCGTCAAGCCAAGCTCTGTCTTCAACATATTCAAGACAACCACCACTCATTGTAGGATGTTGAACATAGAATGGCCAATTCAGATAATTTAGTTGACCACTTTCTTGATGATAATGGTGATTTTATTGACAACAATCCTAGTGGGCCAGACACTCATGAGTTGTCTATGACGGGAGTTGAGGATATCCATAGCTCGTCTTTGGTTGTATCACTTGTTTCTCTGGATAGGGCAGCAATATCTTTATTGATTGGTGACTTCATGTTCCTTGACTTCGTTTCATTTAGTGGCTGCCCTAGTCAGAATCATATAGCATTCCCTGAGTTGGCATTGACTACTTAAGCGATTCAGCAATACTGACTACTTCAGTGATTCAATGCTTAGCGATTGACTACTTCCAGGCTTAGTGTTGGACTCCTGGTATGCTACTTGCCATTCTGGTGGAATAAATCTCTCAAATTTGAAATTATTGCTTTGTTGTTATTGCTTTGCTGTCACATAAATTAGAATTCTGAAATTGTTTATTAGACAAATATTTCATTGCATTTTGTATTTAAATATTAAAAAATACAAAAAATCAAAAGACTACCAAAAACACAAAAAAAATCAGAAAAGTGAAAAAAAAAACCAAAAAATTACACAATCTTCATCACTCCATTGTGTTGTGAGGTTTTCACATCATCGCCCCATTGCAAACGGGCCCCTTTCTTTTTGCTTTAGCAGTAGTAGTTGTCTTAGGTGGTAACAATTTTCAAGTCTCCAAGTCGAGGAAGTGATTTTGCGCAAATTTGGCCTGCTGAGAGGTCAAGTCTGTGAGGGATATGCGCAAAAATTGGTCTAAGCCAATCATGAAGAGTGAGTTGAAACCAAGTGATTTGTGATAAAATGAATTAAAACCTCTTGAAAATCCTTGTTCCAGCTTCAATTTGGTCTTAGAAAGTCAGAATAGGTTGTGGGAGGTTAGAATCCTGAAGACGCGTTGAATCCTTAAATTTGGGTAAGTCTGGAATTTTTTAAAACCCCCAAAATCTAGAATCTGCATCTTAACTCCTATGAGGTTGAAACCTATCTCAAACATCCTGACAGTATTTATACAAATATAACTTAAAGAATAAATGTAAACTTATACTTAAATGTTATATTTGTATAAATCCTCTCGCCTCCTGAGCTAAAAAATGACTAAGTCTAATGAAGAGAGCTAGAGGTGGCGGAATTCTACTAATCAGAGGAATCGAGCCCCTGAAGTTCCTCTCTTTCCCGAAATCCCGCCCAGCCCAAAGACATGGATTTCGAGGGAAATCGAAGCGCCTAAGTTTTGGAGATAGGAAATTGAGGACTTGGGAGCCAAATGACAGGAATTTGAGAGTGAAGGGAGTTTTAAGCATGACAAGGCAAGTCGGGATTCCTCTGATCAAAGGAACTCTGCCCTTAGAGATTCCTCTACTTTAGAAAACCCCACCCAGCAAGAACACCAAGTGTTGATGAAGTTAAAAGCGGAGTAACGAGAATCGCCCACAAATCATGTGAATCACCAGTTTGGTGATTCGATTCAGGCTTCTTGATTTTTTTTGAATCGTTGAACCAGATCGTCGATTTCATCACCATGAATCGTCAATTCAACTAAAAATTTGCCAAAATTGTCTGCATGAATCGCAAAAAATCGACCCGCGCGGCTTGACAAAAGTCAAGTGAAATTTTTAAAAAGCGATTATTTTTTAATGTTTTTTTTGTCTTTCCTCTTTGTTTTAACCCTAAAGGGCCTTCTAATTGTTTAGCATGAGTAGAAGAGAGGAAAAGTGAGAGAGAAGAAGAGAAAAGAAAAACCACAGGTTTGCAACCAGCAAGAAGGAAGAGCACCAAAGAGATCAATAATCCATTTGGGGAGGCCATAAGATTGCATTGGGAGCATTAAGGAGTCAATAGCAACACTCAACTCATTTGCAAGAGATAAGTGTTGATTTCTTTTTTGTATGTTAGTGTATTATTCATTTTTTGTTAAATTTTTTTAGTTTTCATTTGCAAATCTTGAATGTTTTTTAGTTTTACTAAATTGCAAAGTAGGCTTTGCTGTTTTGTTAATTAGTTTGAAACTTTGAGGTTTTACTTGAATTTTCTTATTGCAGTAGCCTTAACTTTCATTTTCCACAATGGGTAAAAAGATGAATGTTGAAAATATACCGAAGACTTTCCTAGAAGAACAAGATTTCAAACGAAATGTATGTTTTGTAAAGATATAAATTCTGGTGGTATTTATAGATTCAAATACCACATTGCTGCCATACCTGGACATGATATTACAATTTGCAATAAACAAACTGTTGAGGCAAAACACAACTGTTTAGTGGCATTAGAAAAATACGAACAAGAGAAATTAAATGAAAAAAGGCAACTTGAAGGGCCAACTTGAAGGGTTAAGGGCTATTGGCTCCCATGCTCCCGCATCTGCATCCGTAGGTTGTGTTGGAGAGGGTTCTTCCAGGTCTCCTTTTCGTCCTAGTGCTAGTGCTTATGCTATTGTTGATGCTAGTGCTAGTTGTTCTTATACTGAGATTGAGTCCAGCCTATCACAGCCTTGTTTTTTCATTTTGTTTACAGATACTGATAGACATACATTTCATGGATCTTCATCTTACATACATTTATGATTTGATGTCTTATGGATCTTCATCTTACATACATTCTATGATTTGACTCATTATGATCCTATGATTTCTATTTACTTCAGCTACAATTTACATTTTACATGTAACGTATGTGATGTGGATTGAATATTTATCATTTACGCTCCTTGTTTATGTATGTTAGCTTCTATTTGATGATGTTATAGTGTGTTTAAGTTATATTCAATGAAGGGTGCATGAAATAAGTTTTAAATTGTTAAATCTCTAAATTTCAAGGGTTTTTTAAATTTGCCAATTCGATTCCGATTCGCAATTCAATTCGGCCTTGCCGATTCCGATCCGATTCTGATTCTCGTTACTTTGGTTAAAAGCGACCAAGCTAGGGAGACAAGAATTGACAATCAAGATCAGGAAATTGTGAGGTGAAAATAAGTTTTTTTGAAGCAAGACTAAGAGCATAAAGGGGGGTGGCGGAATTTCTCTAATCTTAGAAATTCCGCCAACATTTTCCTCCAAATCATAAAATTCCACCCCTCCAACATTAAGTTTTCCTTGTGAGATTGATCAATTCCAATTGTGTGATGAGCTAAGGGCGAGAATTGAAGATGAAATTTGGACAAAATTGGAAGGTCAAATCAAGTTTTGGGTCAAAATGAAAGAGCGTGAAATCTGGGCAAGATTCCTCTATTGGTTGGGATTCCTCTGATTAGAGGAATCCCACCCTTGGAAATTGCTCATCTCTAAGAAACTCCACTCAGCTTGAGATTATAGATTTGGACAGTTGGATTGTCTAAATTGCAAGGGGGACTAATGAACAAATGGTAAGAGGTGAGTAAGTTAAGACAAGATTGGGCATGAAGGGTGAGTGGCAGAATTCCTCTAATTAGAGGAATCCCGCCTTGAAATTCCTCAAGTCATGCAATTTCCGTCCCAAGAGAAGAGGGCTCCCTCATGCTTAAAACAAAGATTCTAGTAAGGTTGAGGACAAACATTTAATTAAAACATCAATCCCCTTGTCTAAGTCGGCTTACATGGTTGAAACAAGTGAATTAAAATGCTCTCATTGGCCTATATTAACTAGGTCAGCCTGCTTAAGGATGAAGTGCCTCTTCAAACTCAAGTTGTCTATAAAGGATGGTGAAACGAAACCATTTTAACACCAAACCATAAGTGATTCTATCTCTGCCTATAGCAGCAAGTTTACATCTTAAAGTGCAGTGATTCTTCATGAGGATGGCAGCGAGCTCTTTCCAAAGGTGGCAGATCCGAATAAAAGGGGCATCGAAGATGACAAATTTGGGTGAAATAGGGCATGGTTGGGAGAGGGCAACAAAATCTGGGCGTGTGATATGGTGAAATTTATTGTTTTTCTCCAGATTTTAGCATGATACTATTTCATTTTAAGTTCATGGTGCAAAATCAGAATTATGAGTATTTGGGCTCCTAACTTTCTCATGCTGAGATGATTAACATTCTATAAGGATAGAAATTAGGATTGCATTTGGGTCTGATTGAAAATTCTAAGTTTCCTTTCATATCAATTTTGTGAACTTAATGCATCTTTCTCTATTGCCTTGCAGGATGATCATTGGAGAAGGGAAGCTGGAAACTAGGAGATGCTTGAGACTTCAAGATCACAGATGGATACTCCAAGCTCATGCTCGAAGACTCCAAATGAGAAGGGAGATTCAATTCAGATTATCAAGGTATAAATCCAAGACAAGATCAAGATTGGATCCAAGAAATCAAAGTCTACTGGTAGAGAAAGTTTATCACCAACTTGAATTTCCTCTGGATATCCAAGTTTGCTTTGAAAGGATCCAAGCTACATGGAGCTTTCACCACTTCAAGAAGTTCAAGGATGTAAGAGCAAGATCAAGTCATGGCGATGAGATTTCAAAATGAAGGTGAAGAGGATTGAAAGATGAGGCAATTTAGGAATATGCCATCACAAAGCAAAAGCTGGACAATATTGAGTATTAAGAGATATTTTCTCTTCACCAAGAGGATTGATTGAATCTACAAGATAAAGAATGATGAGGTGGCATCCATTTGTCTTCTCCAATCAAAAAATTCCAGTCTGCAGCACATTCAATCAAATTACGCCAAGTGTACTCTTTTTTCATTGGCTATCAATAGCATTGTAATTTTCTCATTGGCCCATGATTTGGTGCCTTCATATAATTGGTTGTAAATTTGGCAACCCTAATTAGGGTAGTAGGGTTAAATCCTAGCCCTTGATCTTGGATCGATCTTGGCCCTTCATTGTATTTGAACATCTATAAAAGGCCAAGGCCTTCTCATTTGTATTTTCATTAAATTGGACTAGAAGTTTAGGAGATTAGATTAGGCTAGCTAAGGGAGAGACTTGATCAAATTGTTGTTATAGTGCTTATCAAAGTAATTGATAATTCATTGTTGGTTCTCATGGTGGATTACTCTATGTTGCTGAAATATCCCCAACCGGATATTTTTCCTAAAGCCCTCAAAAATATCTCAAAACATTTAAATAAATACATGCATGCAATTAAACCATGATTCAACAACAATAACCAGCAATATATTCCATTAAAACCCTCAACAAATATTATTACATTATACAACAGCAATACAATAATAGTGGGATTTCTCACAATCCAAAACTGAACTATAGAATGCAACAGAATATCAAATAACAAGAACCTGGAAATACAATGGTGAACTCAGTCGCAAATCCACCTCGGAGATGGACTGGGTTTCCGTCCAATCCACCGAGAAAGCCTGAAGGTTTCCGTCCTCAGGTTTCAGAACCGAAAGCTGAAGCTTCCTGGATCCTCCAAGAGAAGATAAATTCATAAATTAAGCATATCTCAAATGAGTCTCCATTCTTTCTTTTAAAGCAGCAGTTGTTGACTCTTCAGTTTCCCTTCTCTGTCTTTTCATATTCCCACTTTAAGTCACTTCAAATAAATATAACCGTTAAATCATAAAGTGGCATAACAATAAAGTATGGAATCTTATGGCATTAAAACGGAGGACCAAACGAACTCGGAAGATAATGTGTGATAGCTTGCCGGAAAGCTCTCGGCGAGACGCTCCAAGTCCAATACTGAAATGCCAAGAAAACTGAACTCTGCCGACTTACTAAAAATAGTAAGTATCCAGAAACCCTGCGGAAACTGCTCTGATTGGCCTAAAACTGGAATTATCTAGGCCAAATATCACACTGATCCAAATAAAGCGTTGGTTAGCCCACCGGACCATGATGAAATGACTAATGACGTAGCAGGAATAATGTGCCCGAAAAAAGGGGACATTACAAAACCTCCCTTCCCAAAGATTGCTTGCCCTCAAGCAATCGGTATCTACATACTGTGATCAAAATGCCTGGATCCCATACCAACCTCAAAGAAGTTGCTCTACCAATCTGTTGAGCCAAACTGATACAGACAACACGTCCAGACTCGTGACGCCACTCATCAATACCACACGGCAACAAGGTATTAATCACACTAATGTTGGGATCCCAAATCACCCCAAGTGCCTGATCAGTCGAATCAACCTGCTCTGTGCTACCATCATCTGTGACAAAATCCTCAATCCAACTGAGAATCTCACTCCAACTGAAATCACAAGTACCACTAAGGTCAAATGAAGGGGGGACCCTAACCTCATACCAGCCAGCTCCATGAATCATTACCAACAGTGAGAATGTTCCTCCTGGATCCCACAAACAAAAGGGCCATCCATCTCCCCAGTTGACTGAAATATCATGTCGATACATGCCCCTAATGAGCGAATTGACCAAAATGTCCAACTGCCACAACACTGCCCCTCTAATCTGTAGCCCAAACCAGAATCTGCACCGAAGAAGCAAACCATCAAAACTGCAGGTCATGGCTTCCTCCTTCAAGAAGGGAAGCGTACCAAACCAATCACCCATCCCACACCTATGCAATAATCGGAATAGAAAGTCCTCCGTAGGTGGACTGAATGGAAAACAGAATGCATCCCATACAATGTGGCCATAACGTGATGCATTAACCAACTCCTTTGGAAATCCTAAATCAGCATTAGGATTTCATAACTGTCTCTCTATACCCGGAGTCATACAACGCACATCATTGTGTGAAAAATTCACACCATCAAGCACAATCATCATACCAAGCTCAACCATCCCATACTATATAGACTCTAACCAATCGTCATCATCATGCTCAAAATCTATGATGATAGAGTTACCATAAGCACTGGATGAATTGGTACGGTAATGTAGTGGAATCCCAGCTGTGTGAAGAGGGGAATGAATCAAGGGATACTCACCAACATTGTCTTCTCCCCTTAGGTACCCTTTGGTCATACTGATAACCAAGTATCTATCCAAGGTTGATTTGCAATCAGCAATATGTCCCTCTGTCAAATGTGACAAGGCAGTTGCCTCCTGGATGCCATCAATACTAGACATCTCTCCATCAGTGAGAGATAAAGCAAGGAAAAGTGTATCACCCATCATGCAATAAGTCACAACTGCCCATCCTTAACCGCTGATGTAGAAACCAAACTGCTCAACAACTGAACTCACCTCATTACTCCAATCTGGTGACCAAGACTCATCTCTAGTAACTGAACCTGGGTCCCAAATCCTGCAATCAACCTCATCCTCGTTATGTGAATAGGAAATACCTTCCTCATCTAGCTCAAAAAAGGATTATCAAATGTCAAATCAGGATCCATCTCAAACAAGAAATTGTCAACCGGCTGAAAGTTATTCAACTCATAAAGAAGTTTTGGATGATCTAGTGATTTGTTATCTGATCTTTTGGGACATCTATCCAAGTCATAAGTTTGTTGTATGCTATCAAGCTCCTAAATCACTTCTTGAAAGAACTCAGACCTTTCTTTGTCGTCTTGTTCCCTGTACTGACTAGTGGCAACAATCTGATTTCTTGCTTCCTGAAGAGCAAGATGTGTGTGCTCCAATGTTTCCTGAACCACATTAAGCTCTTTGTTAAGCTTATTAACCTCGTCATCTTTTTTCCTTAACTGCTCAGCATAATTTTCGGCAACCTGTAACAGTAGTCGCGATCTGAAAGTAAACACAGATATTCTGATTTCTAATCCTCAAAAGTTGTTTTGACCCCCTGTAAATCTGCAACATAAGATCCAATCATTATACCACCTTGTCCTTTCTCCTTCTGAGCTTTCCTGTAAAGATCCTCAATAATCTGGTGACTGCTATCATGGTGAACAAGAGCTGCAATAATGGCATCATTATTGACTTTCAGCTGATTCTTCAAGGCATGCTTCTCATCATTGTCATTTTGGAATGCATTATCTAATGGGTCATCCAAATCAGCATTATACATAAGTGAGGTGCTACTAAAGAAGTCACATGACTCCTCATTACATGAATTGCTAAAGACATCCAACTGGTGGTCACAATCTTTAACCATATCTTTTCCATCTTTTCTTTGATCAAGGGTAGGCTGAGAATCAATGGAAGTTGGTTGCTCTTCTCTAGTAAACCATCATGTAACCTCTAGATTTGTTGCCTCTTCTTCATGCATTGATTCAATACTTGTTTTACAATCTCCTGCTTCGATGACGACTGCATAAGGCTTTTCTTCAATAGCTGGTTTAGTTTTTTGTTCACTTATGGGTTGATTAATGATAGCTGGAAACTCTTCGTGTAAATTTCTGCACCTATCTTGTGCAAGTAGATCTCGAGCCAACTCATGTTACTGCTTCCTTTCCACCAAGGTCTTGTGTTGTAGCTTTGGATGAAAGTCCATGAAACTAGAGAAGGTTGAATCTTTCTGAACCTGTGGAGGAAGTCTGTTATACTCATCTTACATGCTGAGTATTTTAGTCCTCTTATCAGGTTGTGAAGTCGGAATTAACTGTTGTTATATCTTAACAAGATCTTTCAAGGCTTTTACCAAACCATGCATCTTTAGCTCTTCGGACTTCTTAATCATTAGGCAAGCGCCCTCTCTTAGTATTCAGAATTCAGAATCAAGGCGTTCGACATAAGTTAAACTCCCCAACATCAATGCAGGTCACCGTTGCCATAGGACGTTCAGCATGCAATAAATCTTTGTGGTTGTTGACTAGGACAGCTCACGCACCCTTGCTCCTGAAGATGTCCAGCCACGGAGAAATATGTTTCCCACACCCTACGGTTTCCACTCCACGTGAGCCCAACTTCTAACAAAAACGGCAAGATGACTTAGGAAATCACGTACCAAAACAGTCTCGTAACTCTAGAGTTCAGTCCACGGTATTACAAGTCAACCTGTGTATTCGCTGAGGTGTATACATGCTACCAACCCATTCGAAATCCATGTGTTTACTAGAACAATACTGCCAAGAGGCTTCCACACGGCATCAATGAGTAGTCTTCAAGCGCGGCAATGCAGTCCTTCCAGCCGACGTACTGCGTATGCTTCCCTTCGTAGACCGATGGGATGAAACTCAACCCGATGCAAAACTGGGAACGTACTCCAACATCTCCCAACGTTTTATAACCAGCAACACTAATATCGTACAAGAATTTCTAGTCTCTTGCGTACTTGGCTGAATGCTTCCACACTATGAATATAACTCGTAAACACTCCAAGCAACCAAAAAAAACTGAGGTAAGTTACCAAACTGCAATGCAAGTTCTCATTTCATCACCATACATCGCCAGAATAAATAGAACATCTTGTTTTAAACCATATAAACTCTGAATCAACTTCCCCACATCGGATACCCAGAACTATGAAATACTGACTTAATCTCTGAATACTGCCAGGCATTCAACACACCCTGGAAGGTCACGATATTAATCTGCCTCCGTCAAATACAATATTTCAGTTCCAACTATGGTCTCCAAACAAATGTTTACGGCCAACTACAAACATTACGCTGCAACTGTAACAATGCAGTCCTAGACACCTGCAATCCCCACCGCACTACTCCCTTTGTGCATGTTGTTAAGTTGGTTCACTTACCGCGCACGGCAAACACCCTCCAGCATTCGATATCAAGCGTCACCCATTCGACTCCAATACAGGAAGCTCGCTCAACTTGACAGTTATAAAAATCGGGTCGTATGACCACGGCTATCACTTAGCATGACCGTAATGCCACGGTAACCACCCAGCTCGGTCACAATGCACTCTCCGCCCGCGCCCAAGACAGTTCGGCTTCCTGTCAACTTGTTTCCCAGAGATACACGGAATCACTCTTGCAGAGGGTACCTAGCAATGGCATCGTCTGAGGATATGAACATCCCGCGCAGTGAACTTATAAACCGTTACCTCCAACCCGCGATAACTGAGCACGTCTTCTTCACCAGTCCGACTACTGTGTATGCTCCATACAGTCACTATATGTCGATGTCCATTTTTGACAGCCCGCGTAATAGATTGGAGTTACCACGACTCCAGTTGGTGAGCATATGCACACGGCTTCAACCCCACGCAGCAGGTCTAGCTCGGCAGTTACCCTCTTGCACTCCCCCAGCCCCACACCTCCAGTCATGCTATGTCGCGTCGACTCTTCCTCTCACAATGTAGGAAACTCTGTTGCAACCTCGATTGTTTAACAATAGTCGATGCACATCCAGCCACATGTATATAAGCAGTTTAGTGACCACGCCAAGGCAGGGTGACCAGTCAACTTCTACGCAGAAATATACACTCCACCACTCGTTATTAGCAAAACAATGCGTTCAAGCATGACGCCCCATCATTCATCCATCTACGGTTTCAGCAAATACGCTAGTCTATTAACCAAAGTTGTCTATTACACATGTTCAGCCCTGTTATTACCGCAGTCTTCCACAAGACTTCCCAGAAATTACATCAATCATCAAAACTTTGTTTCTTTAATCACTGCTACAATATGTAAAGCCACGTTTGAACTGGGATCCTCAACTATTGTTAATCCTCTTATTGCCTCTAATAAAAAACTCTTATAAAAAATTTCAGATAAATCATTTTCAGCTCTGATACCACTGAAATGTCCCCAACCGGATATTTTTCCCAAAGCCCTCAAAAATATCTCAGAACATTTAAATAAATATATGCATGCAATTAAACAATGATTCAACAACAATAACCAGCAATATATTCCGTTAAAACCCTCAGCAAATATTATTGCATTATACAACAGCAATACAATAACAGTGGGATTTCTCACAATCCAAAACCGAACTACAGGATGCAACAGAATATCAAATAACAAGAACCTGGAAATACAATGGTGAACTCCATCGCGAATACACCTCAGAGATGAACTGAGTTTCCATCCAATCCACCGAGAAAGCCTGAAGGTTTTCGTCTTCAAGTTTCAAAACCGAAAGCTAAAGCTTCCTGGATCCTCCAAGAGAAGATAAATTCATAAACTAAGCATATCTCAAATGATTCTCCATTCTTTCTTTTAAAGCAGCAGCTGTGACTTCAGTTTCCCTTCTCTGTCTTTTCATATTCCCACTTTAAGTTTCTTTAAATAAATATAACCGTTAAATCATAAAGTGGCATAATAATAAAGTATGGAATCTTATGGCATTAAAACGGAGGACCAAACGAACTCGGAAGATGACGTGTGATAGCTTGCCAGAAAGCTCTCAGCGAGATGCTCCAAGTCCAATACTGAAATGCCAAGAAAACTGAACTCTGCCGACTTACTAAAAATAGTAATTATCCAGAAACCCTGCGGAAACTGCTTTGATTGACCTGAAACTGGAATTATCTAGGCCAAATATCGCACTGATCCAAATAAAGCGTTGGTTAGCCCATCGGACCATGATGAAATGGCTAACGACGCAGCAGGAATAATGTGCCCGAAAAAAGGGGACATTACAGTTGCTTTCAAGTGTTGCATGGTTTCCTCAATCTTTCACTTGGAGTAGGTTTCATTTCATGTTGAAATAGCTTAGTTGGATGAAAGAAACTGTGGATGTTCACTTGTTTGACTTGAACAAAACTCTTGTTGATGGTAAGAGTGCCTTGTGTGGTAAGCTAGTGATTGCACTTAACTTCAATTAGTATTCAATCTTTAGTTTGCATCCATTTGATGGGATTGAAGAGGAGATATTGATGTGAAAACCATTAGAGTATTCCTTAGAAGCTTGCACTAGGTGGGTGGAAGTCGCTGATAAAACCACATCTAGTAGAGTCCAAGTCATCCACACTTCCTTGCATTCATAGTTTGGAGTAGAAGCAGTAGAAGTTAAGTTTAAGTTCAAGTAAGAGTTCAAGAGTTGAAAATCAAAAAATTGTATTTTCATTGCACATTGTGAAGCTAAATCTTTGGAAGTGCAAGCAGTTGATATCCATTGAATGAATAGCGTAAGTCCCCTAAGTGATTACCAGCAAATCACATCATTTCAACTGAGTGATTGTCCACAATAAAAGGAACCTTGAAGTCATTTCATGATCTTACTTTGCAAGCTTAGCATGAGAGATGACCTTATTCAAGAGAGTTGGAGATTTGATGTTTCACTTTGGAACATTGAGTATTTGATTTTGTATGTTGTAGTTAGTTGAACAAAACTCATATCAACACGCTGGTCAAAGAAAACTTCTGGAAAAAACCATAAGATATTTGCTTGCAAATCTATCCGGGATCTCACTCATTAAATTGCACCAAAGACATTTAGTTTAGGAATACCAAGCAAAGTTTGAGAAATTAGCTAATCAGACATGTGGCCTTGATTAACAGTTCTTCAAAGTTATTTTTCAGTGACATCAAAGAAGATACCCAACTTGACATCCACATGTTTAAGTTCGCTAGATTTCAAGACACTCTTGGGTTAGCTTGCTTAGCAATGGATAAATTTGCAGCAAGTATAAAAGAGTATTTGGCAGATCAAGGGAAAAGCCCACCAATATTCACAGGTTATCTAGAGAAGAGTTGGCTAAGAAAAAGAGCCGAAGGGTTATGTTTCAGTTGTGTTCAAAGTGGGAAAAAGGTCATTGATGTAAGGAACAATTTGTATCTCATTGATTCTGCAAGGATGCCCAGTGTCACTGAGAAATCTTCAGAAGAGATGAAGTTATTACCTTATCAGAAAGCTAGTTAACTAAGGATGCTCACATTTCCATTCATGCTCTTGCTGGATTCTCTTCCCTCCATACCCTTAAAAGTCATTGGCATCATCAAAAGCCAAAGGATTTTTGGCCCTAATCGATGGTGGCAATACTCATAACCTCATTACCAAGGAATTTCCAACCAGTGCTACTGCTATGTCTATGCTTGCAGCTATTTCCGAATAGTGGTGGCCAATGGAAATACCATGTCATGTAGTAGCAAGTATCATAGAGTCAAACTTTCCATGGTAGAATATCAACTAACCACTAATAAGGATGTACTTGCCTTGAGAGGCACTAATGTAGTTTTGAGATTACAAATGGTAGAAACATTAGGGCCACTCATTTTTAGCTATTTCCGTGGATAGAATTTATTCAATAAGGTACAGAATTTACCTTTAAAATTTTAAAGGTTGGCAATGTCCAAATGGTCAATTCTCACTGCGTGGAGAAGCTGTTAAAGAAAAGGCATTGCTCAAGCTCAACCTCCTTTCGCATTCTTGTCCCCTATTTAATTTGCAAGAGCTAATGGATTAGAATTGCCAACGCTTGAGGAACCCAAAGGGTTGCTTACCCAAAATCCTATGACCATGCCATTCCCCTCATTCCTGACAATCAGCCTCCAAATATTTGGTCCTACCAATATCTTTTTGAACAAAGAACGAAATTGAAAAGATAGTTAAGGAGCTATAAGAGGCAAGTGTGATCCAATGCAGTACCAATCCTTATTCGTCAAACATAGTGATGGTTCCCAAGAAAGATAGTAGATTGCAAACATGCCCTGATTTCCCAAAACTCAATAAACTTACCGTCGGGGATAAATTACATATTCCAATCACTGATGATTTATTGGATGAGCTTTCAAAAGCCAACTCTTTTATAAAACTGATCTTTACTCTAGCTATCATCAACTTCATGTCAAAAAGGATATTCCATAACAACCTTCTAAACTCATGACAATCACCATGAATTCTCAGTGATGTTGTTTAGCTTAACTAATGTTCCTTCACATTAAACTTTAAAGTATAAGGTGTTCTAATCCTGCCTCCACAAATTCATCTTGATCTTCTTTGATGACATTCTAACTTATAATAGCAATGGGTGATCATCTAAAGCATGCGGATATAGCACTCAAGACTCTCAAGGATCATTCTCTTTTTGCCAAGCACTCTTAGTGTGCCTTAAGAGTGCAACAAGTGGAGTATCTAAGCCGCATTGTTTTGCAAGAGGGAGTGCACATCAATTTGAAAAAGATTGAGGCAATGCAAGAGGGGTCTAAACCCAAATTGATCAAGAGTCTTAGTGGTTTCTTAGGCTTGACCCAGGTACAATCACAAGTTAGTCAGCAACTATAGTAAAATAGAGAGACTTTTGATAGCATTGCCAGAAAATTCCTTTGTCTAAACCTTAGAAGCTAATATGGCCTTCCTTGCACTCAAAGCTAGCATGTGTTTCACTCCACTTTTTTGTAAACCATTTGTTCTAGAATACGATGCCTCAGGGACAAGTATGAGTTTGGTGTTGATGCAAGAGGGTCGGCCACTTGCCTTCACCAGCAAGCATCTGACAAGGCAAAATCTTGTTAAGTCTGCCTATGAAAAAGAGCTAATGGCTATTCTCCGTGTTGATCAACAATGGTGTCATTACCGCTTGGACTGCAAATTTTAGATAAAAACCAATCATCACAACTTTAACTATCTTTTGCAGCAAAGGGTGTCCTCTCCTGAACAAAGCTGGGTAACTAAAATGCATAGCTATCATTATGAGATCATTTATGAAAAAAGCAAAGAAATGTTGGGGCTGATGCACTTTCACACAAATATAAAGAGAAAGGTTCATTATTTTATCTGTGTGCTAATACCCACTTGGATGGAAGAAATTTTTAACTTATCAAGAGTGGGCAGCTGATCCTAAAATTTAGGATAGCATTCTTCATTTGGAATAAGATCCATATTTATTTCAGACTCAGAACTCGTGTTACTAGAAGAACTTCATTCCTTCCTCATTAAAGACCACCCAAGTTTTTTGAAAACATACAAGCATGTCAAGTGGGATTTCTTTTGAGATGGACTTAAGCACGATGTGAAAGCCTCAATGGTTGAGTATGATATGTGCTAGCATAACAAAGAAAGAATTCAAGCTTCCAAGATCTTTTCGACCCTTTTATA
Source organism: Thuja plicata (assembly GCA_018584345.1). Lineage (NCBI taxonomy): Eukaryota > Viridiplantae > Streptophyta > Pinopsida > Cupressales > Cupressaceae > Thuja > Thuja plicata. The sequence continues at coordinate 8,384,685 of MU225240.1, forward strand.
TTCCAAACATGGTTTGAGCAGATAATTCTACAGATTTTATTGTTGGGCTTCCCACGTCAAGTGGAAAACAAGTCATTCTGGCCATTGTTAACCATTTTACTAAACAAGCTCATTCTTGTGTCTTGCATCACCTTTACATAGTTGTAATAGCACAACACTTCATGGACACAATCTTCAAGCTTATTGGGATCCCTGCTCCATTATCAATGATTGTGATCCTACTTTCACACGCAACATCTAGCAAGAATTATTTGCGTTATATGGAACTCTGAACATGAGTTCAACCTATCATCCCCAAACTGATGACCAAACTAAGTTGTAAATAAATGCTCAATAAAGAGAGAAGAACTATCTTGGAACCTGAATTCACTCTCTAGAAACGCACAAAGAAGTAAGGACTAGGACAACCATAAGTACTTCATGAACTGGAAGAATTTGCCTTTCAAAAATGCACAATATAAACCATATCCTTTTTCTTAAGCTGCATCAGGACAAGCGTGCAGGAAACATCAATTGTATGAACATAAGTATGTAGAAAAGCTAAGTAACACACCTGAAGTACCCAATGAGCACAACTCAAAAATCTTGCAATGCCCAATGCAAACACATAATGAGCTGTAAATGGTTCAATAATCTGAACCCAAAAGAAAAAGCATATCAGGTCACATCTAAAAATAACTAACAATGCACCTGATATAAATACAATCAGAATTGTGTATACCTTTGTATTTTGCATCACACGGAGCTGGGGCAATACTGCTACAGCTTCAAGATACACACAAAAGGCCCAAAGGATCCTGTTTACAATATTATGGTGTGTGGATGGATGAATAGCAAGTGCAAGCACGGCACACGGAAGCACCTGCATTCCAACCAATCACATTTAACTTCAGCATTTAATTTCTGATTGGTTCAATTTCCACCTTTAAGAGAATATAATTAACATTTTATGATCACATTCATCAATATTACAACAAACTCTGGAGTCTGGACAGAGACCTAATAAGAATCCATTCTTTAAAGTTTAAAGATGTCACTATTCATTGACAAGAAAAAATGAAAATTCTTTAAGACAGAAAGAAATGGATCTGAGCACAGACAGCCATATTATCTCGAACATTAACAGCTCACCTTCACTTGACAGAAATACAAATAGAAGTAGGACAGAAACGTTTTCAAAATAAAAAAGCGAATCATAATCCCTATGGCACCGTCTGAGGTGCATTTTCTAAAACTCACTCAAGAAAGCATTTCAAGCACTAGCTGAAGACATGCTATGAAAAGCTCAATTAACAAGTAGGCTCTTTATTCAAATAACCAAGTATGAATAATAAATAGGATCCTACATCAAGCAGGATTAAAAACACAACTATTAAATCAAATCTGCTAACATCAATCATTTATCTACCTTTTTCCCCTTATGAGTGACATCCCACACTTGACATTTGTCGAAGGACAGAAAGCACAAGATTTAACATATAATATTATAACATAACCTCAACATTTCCATGCCAGTAACTCCTGAAATTTGAAAACATCCGTAGAAAAAACCCAGAAAATATTCTCTCCCAGAGAAAACACAGCACAAAGTCAAAACAATACAGAACAGGTTTTCAACAGTCCCTTTGCTTTTAAGGCTTGGTAAATCCACAATTCTGAGTTCTGACACATTAGTGGTATCTTCGTCAAAACACAAAAACATTTTAGGCAATATATCACACCGAACTGCTCAAAAACAAAAATGCCAGTAGCATGCACAAGGAAGATGACCATGTAACCAGCACACAGACATATTCCCAGCCTATCCTTCATCTCCCAGTAGAATACAAGGTACACATTTCTGATGCATGGGGCATCATACATGGCCCCTAGGTTTAGGACAACCCCATATGATATTGCTCCAGCAAAACCAAATCCTAATGGCCAACTGGCCTTCACCATACTACCACACAACGGAGTCATGGACAGTAAACTTAGTTAAGGCATAAATGCACCAAAATAATTTGAGATTCGCTACTATTATTTAACACAAACTTAGACCTCATTTTACAAAGAAACATATTGAAGAAAAATAAACTAGCATCTCTAATAAAACTTACCACATAAAGTATTGGGAAGTTATCCAAATCCTCCACATGTGTTGCCTTCAGCTTGAACCGTATCATGTAAATCACCCACAAAGTAGTTGCTAATGTTGCAGTATCAAGCACCGTGTGTATATCATATTCCATAACAAAACTACAATACACTCGAACTGCTAAGAACATAGCAGTAAGCTCCTGCGATTTGAGTGATAAGCCTGCAAATAGGGCAGAAAATGCGAACCAATTAAGAGATAAGTACATACCAACCAATTAAGAAAAAATCATCCTAGAGGATTGAAGGAAACAAAACACTACTATTAAAATTACCATTTGACAAAAAATTGATAATCTTGATAAGATTGAACTCTGGCATTGAAAAATAGTCTTACAAAAATAATTTGAGCAACTACAAATTTAACAAAAAGGGCAGCTATATCCCGATTCTTTCCATGAAACATAATATGCTAAGATGCTAACTGCTACAGTGAACATTGATCCTACATGACACTGACCTAGGGAGTACGAAACTAAAAATCTTTCCTTGATACAAATTGGTGAGAAGATTCAAACTATCATGATTTCTGCAAGATTAGAGTAGTAAAATAATTCACAGTAGGAAGAGTCACTTTCAATCCACAAAGTGACAACATGTCAAACAAATGATCCACCTATTCAAATAATCAACTAGCTGAAATTGTGTACAATTACTTCTTTTAATTGATCATTAATAAGTAAAAGAATAACAATCCTAAGTGCCTAACCCATAAAAAATATATCTTGTACAGGTTACGATTTAGAGAAATGGGGGAAACAAAAAAAGAGTTTTTCTATACTGCATTAATTCCATTGTAACTCTACTAATGTCAAAGTAGTTTTCACCAAAAAATAAGAGGTTTGATAGCTTTCAAGAACTGTGTTCTACTTAAATTTGGGTTCTCAATACTCATGTAACATTTTCTTTTTAAATTATGTATCATGCATTTATTTCAAAATAAATATTTCACATGTTAAGCATTGAAAGCTACACCTAAGAGCTATTTACTGAATAGTATAAGTGGCAGAACCCATGTCCTAATATCAACTGAGCTTATTTCAACCATCCTGTATTTAGCATTGCTTGTACCAGAAAGAAATGAAACTCACCATAACGAATCGATATTGACAAGGATCATTCTCATATTTATTTCTTCTCACTTCATGAATCTGAAACCAACTAAGGTATAGAATGCATCCTCAGTTCTAGGAAACTTTGCATGTGTTTAGCTTACCCAGTTAGCACTCACCCCCTGTGAATAGTTTTAAGCATACAGACTGTTGTACTTGTACCCATACAGAAATTTTCATATAGTCATTTTTCAAGTCAAACATAAGCCATGTCTCATTTAGTGATTCATTATGCAATCCTTGGCTCCCATGTCCACATAAGTTGTGCTTTCAAGCTCTAATCAATGCCTTTGCATAGTTAACTAAAGACCTCTACAATGCATCAAGCAAGGCAAAGATCGGAGCTTGTCAAGAGTAAAGTCATGGAAAATTGGCATGCCAATAGTGAGGCATAGGCCTATCCACTAACCCACAAAAACAAATTTAAATCAAAAGTGTTTCCCAAACTTGGAGCGTATGCCAACCCATTAGAATGCTAAGAAGTTGAAAATTGTCAAAATTGGTATACCAAATCAGGAGCATGCACCAATCTACGAGAGTCAAAAACTCGAAAAAGGTATAAAAAGTTTGCATCCCAAAATCCTTGGAACATGCCTCTACTCAGCAATGCCAAAAAGATGTAAAATAAAAAAAGGGAGACCTCCTGAACCAAAGAACACATCACTGCATAGGTGTGCCAAAAAATTAAAACATTAAAGAGTGGACACTCCAGACCACTCCAGACCCCTGGCATGTGCTACTACACAACATTGCCACTTTTTGAACCAAAACAAAAAATGACAAGGACACCTAAGGCCCACACTCATATGGGATTTGCCAGATTTTTTATTAAAACAAAAAAGGTCTAGAAACACCTAAAGCATAGACACAGTTGGTTAAAGCTGTTAAGTTTTAGGATAGTTGCAAATGTAATAGCACTCTATGTTGTATGTGTTATGTGTGTTTCAAATGCAACAATCTCTCTTTCATTTATATTGGGAAAGAGGCTATGAGAGACATGTCCCTTCAT
>MU225240.1:8389033-8408015 GCA_018584345.1 Thuja plicata
TATGTATTCTAAATGATCATACGACTGAAGCTACAAACATTAACACTCCCTCTTAGCTAGGGAGGATGATCAAACATAATGTGTAGTGGTCTCTCTTGACCCTCACCATAATTCCACAAAACATCAACACTCCCTCTTAGCTAGAGACAATAAAATCCATCAAGGTAATAAATCCATTGATTTTAAAAGAGAGGAGACATCACCTCACTGTGATATCAGGAGATATGGTATATGTAGGAATATCAAATCATGTGATATTCACCATAGTTCATAAATATCCATGGTATGTGCAATGACATTACATCTCATGATATCTTCCATATGGATACTAAGTTTACGTAGACATGTCTCATATGGTCCAATCAATATGTAATACTAAGTTCAGAAGGATCCTAATAAGATTCATATGGATACTCAGAAATCACATATCACATAACTCGTGATATGTCTTCAAGTGCAGATCTAAACTTCATATAAGTAAGAGATCATGGCTCATGTATAGACATGCCTCTACGTAGTAGAGTCATGTCTCTACATGAGACATGTCTCACTCAAAATGTTTCATATAATAGTTATCGTGGCACATATATATAATTTGTAGTACGTAACACATAATAGTATGTGTTATGATACTTACCAAGTATCGTAACACATTATTATGTGTTACTCGTACCATTGTCTTATATATTAGTTACAACAATTCACATGACTATTACATAAAGCCATCGAATACTCAATACTAAGTCTTGCTTGATTTATTAATATTGTTAATAATAATATTTATTATATATTTATATATATATATATATATATATATATATAATATCTCAAATGAATATATATAACAAATAAACTTAATTGAATTAACAATATAAGATAATATTTATTATATTAACAATATAATATTATTATATCAACTTAGTATGTTCATTATTGATCTGACTGAAGCTATAACATTAACACTCCCTCTTAGCTAGGGAGGATAAATATATTACTTCAATTGAATATGTTGGTATGAAAAATCATTTAAAATTTATATCATTTTACTGATATAACGAGTAATGGTCTCCAATAATACATTTTACTGATATAACGAGTAATGGTCTCCAATAATACTCACCAAGTACTCAGAGCAATGGTCTCCAAATATCAACTCACAAGATATTCACCAAGTGCTCAACATGATTATCATGAGTAATGGTCTTCAAGTATCAAATACATGATACTCACCAAGTACTCAGAGTAATGGTCTTCAAATATCAAGTCCATGATATTCACCAAATATGTGAGTATAAATAATCATTCAAAATTTATATCATTTTACTTATATAACGAGTAATGGTCTTCAAGTATCAAGTCCATGACTCACCAAGTACTCAGAGCAATGGTCTCCAAATATCAACTCACAAGATATTCACTAAGTGCTCAAAAATGATTATCATGAGTAATGGTCTCCAAGTATCAAACCCATGATACTCACCAAGTACTCAGAGTAATGGTCTCCAAATATCAAGTCCATGATATTCACCAAGTACTCAAGATGTCTTGTATGATATGTGCACTAGTATCACATATGTGATACTTACCATATAGACATGATATATCTATACAATAGAACTTGTAAGTATTTTAAACTATACCTTCTAGTACATTTTGATTTACAGGATATAAACTATCATATAGGAGATGTTTGCAAAGTCGTCACCTCACAACATCAATCAAATACAAGTATTCATTGTTGAAAAGTCGTCACCTTCAATGTTCACAAGAGGGCCCATAAGTCAGGGAGTCACACACATGACATCCACCTTGACTCATCTTAGAGGGTGAAACCAAGGGCTTTCACCTTAGACTTCTCTCTCAAAGAGAAGAATGCAATAAAGTACATATCAAGAAATCGTTGATACTGATACTCCCTCTCAACAAGGGCAATTTGTTCTCCACAACTCCAAGCTTGTTCAAAAATGCACAAATTTTACTTTGGCAGGAGGCTTGGTGAGAATATCGGTCGTCCAATCTTCAGTGATAATGTACCTCGTCTGAATACTAGAGAAACCATCTCTCCATGATCTACTCCCTCTGAATCAAGTTCCTCAGAATGTCAGCTGATGCAGATTCTCTAGCTGCTCCCTCTGTCACGAAAGCATACCATATTCACATACTCCAATCATGGAAGATATCTTGCTCCAAGAGACTCATCATCTGGCACATGATTTATTTGTTCAATGATCACAATATTGTTCGCAAGAGTGATTTCCCATACACAAATGTACTTGTCTAATTCCATAGTGACATGAGTGAATGTAATAAACTGTGGATTTATCTCAAGAAAATTGCAACACCAAACATTCATGATTAATATGGCTCTCTTTTGAAGCTTCAAGTACATGCGTCAACCTCCTAACATCTTCATTCAAGGTTGCCTCCGATGAATTTGTCAGCCTCCCTCTGAATATGACCTCCTTGTCCAATACTCTGGCACAATGACGAGGAGACTAAAATAATGAACCAAGTTGTGTCTCTTTTGAACTGCACTGATGTCAACCACATTAGCAGCAAAGATTGCAGACTCTTCCCAAACAGTCACTGTGCCCAGAACATCAACTAGGATCTTTAATCATCTCCATAATTTCAAGTAGACATATACTGACTCATATATGAGTTGAAATAAATTGGAATTCTGTTCAACGATTCCCCAACTAGGAAACCAAAAGACTCCACACACAAGGAAAAAAAATTATGCAAATTATCCAGCCATGAGTTGCCGCCAATGAATTGATTATGCTGATCTCAGTTCAGTTGACACTTCACCTCATACAGCTACACCAAAACTTGGAATCCTTACCAACATGGAGGTCACGCAACAAAAGAAAGTCCTCCGCAAGGTTAATCATGTCCAACTCAAGCTATTTTTATGGTGTGCTTGATGAATCTCTAGCTTTGCCACTAACAAGTATGGTCCAAGATAGAATCTCTGCACTGACTCTCCTCTCGTTGTTGAATTATCAACTGACAACATTCTGACTAATAACGAAAATCTATATTACCCCTCTTCCAGGCCATTCCCAATATGATTGATGGTCAATAACCATGAACGAGTAAGGAACCACTTATTAATTTATCACCTCAATAAATGTATTAGTAGATCATACCGAACATTGTGTCGCTGATTCATCATATGGAACGAATGATGCCAGTAGTGTCTAATATTTGTATCATACATACTCCCTTAAAGTCAGTCCAAATGCTAAACAAAAACAATATTGATACACAATCTTCTTTGCTAGAGACATTATGATATTGGTGTCGATTTCAGGTGTCCATGGCATCCATAAGAAATCCCCGGTGACTTCCAGGCCCATAAGAAAGCCCTTGTGAATTCTTCACTTTTCGTTCCTTAATTTCATTACAATAATGAATGATGGCATTCAAATGTAAAATGCATGTCCAAATATTTCTTGCAAAATATTCACCGTAGCCTTATAATCTTTAATGAGTCATTTTATCAGCACATTTAAGTAGGTCTATAATATTTATATCTCAGTCACCTTATGAACTCTAATGAGTTATCACACCCTCAATAAGGCACATTGTGATACAACGTTATCTTCAGTTGAACACCCATTGGAACTCCTATAGTCATAGCCAATATTCCATTGATGAGGCATCGATGGATTATCTTGTAACGATCTCTAATGATGATGTTTTCCTTCGCTCAATGCTTGATTTGTGAATTTTAGGTAAATCATCAACTTCCTTGGTATTTTACGCAAACTCCAATCTTGATTATATCAATGATTCGGTACCACAATTAACCAATGTCAATATCCAGATTGTCGATGCAAAGAATATGTCAAAGGGTCACAATATATATTGTGCATCTATATACCACTTCCGAAAAGTTTTTAAATGCAATAGAAGTCAATTAGTTGATATGCCTCATAATATTAATTTCTCCCATCTTTGAATAGTCGCCGCCTCTATTTAGTTAATCAATGCCTTCATATTACTTAATGTTTCAAGCCCTCCACGATTTGAGTTCTATACAACTGCTACTGGTGACTGGCTTGTGTCTGCATTATTATATCCTCTTATAGTGTTTGGTATGCCACATAATTGCCAAAGATACACAGAAAATGCCAATACTCATTGGAAGAATATTTCACTCCTTTCCCGACGTAGTTATCACGCATGACACTGGTTAGCAATTCACAGAAGCCATATAGGTGGTTTGAGCACCCATATCTTCGGCTCTAACTTTCTTGGTTCCCAATTTGATTCTCTATATTTATCTCTGTGAGAGAAACTGCTTTGCTTCTAATTCATGTGGTCTCGGCCGATTGATCTATACATAACATTCATAGGGAGCTATCAAGACTACAAAGTGGAACTCCGAGAAAGGAAGTAGTGTCCTCAAGCTCGTCCCCTCGCTATCAATACCTGTAAGGGACTCTTTGTTCGATTATTGAAGTGGACTGTGGTTTATACGAAAGGCCACAACAGAAAAAAGGCAATAATCGCCAACTCTGTCTTTGCTTTCTTGTATAGACTTTCTTTAAGACTAGACTATAATACTGAATTTCACTCGGCATATTCAGACACACCGGAAGGAGAAAGACCCATATTCTCGTTTTCTTTCACAGCAAAGTAAGAGCTACATACGTCTCCACACTTCCGACGAAGTCACATTTTAGCAGGCTCCTGGAAATTTATGATCAACGATTTACTTGAGTGTGGTTATTTGATCCATTGCAAGCTAACATCAACTTCAAATCATGACACCGCACATCGGCGATCATTCATTCCACATCATGACTCCAACGATCTCTGCAAATTTTGGAGTCTTTGTTGTAGCAGTCAACCCACAGACCGCAACTACTCCATTTGGTGAGCACACTCATCCCCAACCCCATCAACTAGCAAACTGGTCCACTCCACAGCCCATGATCACATTTTCTCAGAGATCTAGTGACCTAAATAGTGATCGCGATAAAAAAATCCACGGATCATATTGAAGTGTAACGTTTGTAAGTTCATTTGGCACATTGTAATCCGAAACATTTCCAGTTTGTTGTGAGGCATCTGCAGATTTCGTGAGCTCCAAGTGATTTCAGATCTCCAGGCACAAAAGCTTGTTAGAAGTGAATGCGAGCAATCGTCGTGACTCGTTTTGAACATCTCAGAAATTATTATCACGAGCGCAAACAAATTCAACTATTTTCCCTTGGATTCGAGCCTGCTCTGATACCATGTTAAGTTTTAGGATGTAATAGCACTCTATGTTGTATGTGTTATGTGTGTTTCAAATGCAACAATCTCTCTTTCATTTATATTGGGAAAGAGGCTATGAGAGACATGTCCCTTCATGGGACATGTCTATTCATTATAATTTTATAATGTTTCATTAATCAATCATATTTTAGAATAATATAAGTTTGCATAATATATGTTTAATAATAATATATATATATATATACAAATACAATATATTATTATTAATCAATATCTAAGTATTATATGTATTCTAAATGATCATACGACTGAAGCTACAAACATTAACAAAAGCAAAAAATAGAAGGAATGTATATGAAGGGCAACTTGATGTTTGACTATGTGTTCCTCTCGTTTTAACTCCACATTTTCTCTCTTTTGGAAAAGCAGGGGGGACTTTCAGCATGTTGTGAAGGGATTCAAGCACCATTGTTTGCCTTTGTTGGAGATTTTCATATTTTTCTTGCAGGCTTTTCAAGAGTTGGATTATTTTCAGTTAAAACATGCGATTGTCAATGAATTCTTCGGCCATTCAAAAGGGGCAAATTACAGCAATTTTCAAAATTATTTTAAAGCACCTAGCATTTCACATCAGTTTTGTCATTTTTCATTGAAGCACCTAGGGTTTGTTGAGCAGATTTTCAGCTCTTTGAGGGTGTGGTGAAGACATTAAGAAAACATAAAAGCAATCTTGATGAAACTGGTTAAGTTATTGTTTCTTTCATATCTACTATAACATGTTCTTTCTGAGACAAGGAAAAACAAAAGATTGAGCGCATTGCGGTCAGAACCAAGCTCCAGAGGTTAGTAAGAGAAAAACTTTGAGAGGCACAAATTCTGAATCAAGGGGATATGGATTATTTGGCTGGTATTTCCAAAAAGATTTGGAATGTCAAATAAGGACAGGTGAATATCGGTACTTTAATAACCAAAAGTGAGTACAACCTAGAGGTACAACCATCCAAGTCATCCATATAAGTAGTTTTCCGTAGCCTGAGGATGCCTAATTTCAGGGGTTCATTTACAAATTTATGGTAGTTCCGAGTACTCAGGAGTCAGGACACTGACACTGGACAAGACTTAGCAATTGACATTTTAGCTGCTGCTATTTTTGAAGGATATCTGGTTTTAGATGGCTTTCTAAAAGGATTATTTTTTATAGTTATATTTTTTGCAGATATCTATTTGAAGATAAATCTGTTTAGATGTTTTGTTTTCAAACGTTTTCTGTATTTAAAGCTTGCTTTGTGTTCAACCACTCTATTTTCAGCATTGAGCTTCAATAGTTTATTTTGGAACTATCCAGAATAAGTTGCATTGCATGAGCATGCAAAATTTTGTATACACTGATAAATAGCTGATTATGTTCTTAGATCAAAGCCAATAGTAATTTTATGCCTACTTGCTACTGAAATGTTGTTCAAACTGATTTGTATTATTTTGTGTAAGTGCTTTTTGGCAGATGAACAGAGTTTAATAATAATTGCAAGCTTTGTATTGCAATTTTTGCTGATTTGAGTATTTGTAGCTTTGTATGTGAATCTCCAATTTTTAACTTAATGCCTTGTGTTCATTTTTATTAAATTGCTGTGAACTCATTCTTTTTGGTTTCTGCTTTTAGCCAAAAAGTGTGTGTTTTTAACTGTCGCAGGTTAAGTCATAAAATTATGAAATTTCTCATCTTGTGTAGAAGAGTTATTTTTGTACCCTAACCCGAGAACAAAAAGACAGTAGTTACTTTAGTTTGTATGTGTTGCATGTTGAAAACCCCAAGTTTCTTTTGTGCATACTGAAGAAAGCTAAAATGTGTTACCATAAGTTCTAGGATTTGACTTAATTTAATTTTTAGTCACTTGTGACCTTCCCCTTCTAATTTGAAGAAAGGTCTATCTCTATACATTGTTCCATTCTGCATTGTACTAAAGGAGGTAAAATAAAATGCTGACAATTTTTGATGCTCACCATGGGGGTCAAGAGAATTCAAAGGCCCATCTATAGAGGTAAATGACCATCTGAGGAAGAAACCCTCTTCTATTCCAACCAATCTGAATTAGAGAGAAAAAATTTCAAGAAGAAATTTTGGACAGATTGGTGCAGCCCGTTTTTCTATCAGAGGAAGAACCATATACATTGGAGAACTGCTCCTGTCCAGGCCAAAAAAAAGCAGGGATAGCCACAGGAAGACCAGGTCAATAATCCTAATTGGAATTGATTCTAGCAGTCAAAGTTATTATACAGGGTCACAGAGTGAAACAGATACAATTTTCAGCAAGGAACCACTTCAATCAATGGTCAACAGAGACCAATAATGATAGGATACTCCACCCTTGCCATGGAGCAATAACATTAGTCCATTCACACAAAACAAACCTCCTTGTGGATCAAGAAAAAGCTTTCACATCTTCTTTGGCGATGGCAACCAGCATCCCAATGAGCATATTTCAGAGTTCTTAACAGCATGTACATATTAGGATTCGGGCATGAGGATGTTGTTGCCACTTGTTTATAGAAACTTTGGTCAGAAGTGTTGCAGATTGGTTCCAGCACCTTAAGGCCAGTTCCATCATACATTGGAATATTAACCCATGGCTATCCAGCCAACTAAAAAGCAACCCATACAAGGAGAGCTTTCAAAGAAAGTTTAAGTGTCTCCTTCGTATGGATTACTTTTTAGTCGGTTGCATAGACGTTTCCGGAATATTATGCGTGAAATGTTGTTGAATCCATTCAAGCTAACCAAGGAGGGGTGACCCATTTAGAGCAGCAGTTGAAACACTTTGTTGGTGAGGCTGCCACCAAGGTTCAAACCCTGTTGGGCCATTGTGCTTGCAGGCTTTGTGCCTATGCTGGACCACTAAGTAGCGGGCTTGAATTTGCGGAGTGTTTGGCAGCTTAAAAGGCCGTCGTTTACCAATTTTTAAAAAAAAAATCAAGCTAGCTAAGGATGANAGAAAGATAATAATGAACCTATGAAAATTCATTGCTCAGGTCAATCTGCTAATCATGTTGTTGACTCAATTCAAGCTAGCCAAGGAGGGGTGACCCATTTAGAGCAGCAGTTGAAACACTTTGTTGGTGAGGCTGCCACCAAGGTTCAAACCCTGTTGGGCCATTGTGCCTATGCTGGACCATTGTAGCGGGCTTGAATTTGCGGAGTGTTTGGCAGCTTAAAAGGCCGTCGTTTACCAATTTTTTTTAAAAAACATCAAGCTAGCTAAGGATGATCACATCCTATCTGCTCAGCTTTCAAGTGCCAAGAAAGATGATAATGAACCTATGAAAATTCATTGCTCAGGTCAATCTGCTAATCAACTAAATCACTAATGCCTTGAGAGTCCTAAGTTACCAGTTCGGGTACGGATGCAGATGCGGGTACGAGAATCCGGTACGCAGATACATGAAAAAAAAAATGGGGGGTTTTGGGTGCGTTTGGGTATATATATATATATATATATACAAAAAAATGCAAGAAAGATATAGAATTAAATCATTTGATAGTATGATACTTCATCAATGATCAAGGTAAATATTAAATGCCAATTGATAGTTCACAAATATTCAAATAACTAATAAGCCATATCATATATGTCTATGTTCACGATTCCAATGAAAATCAGAAAATCATTACAATTTCAAAATCAAAATGTAGTTCATGATTCATCAATCAGGAATCCCTATTCAGAATCCTAGGATTATCAAAAAAATCATCTTCATCTTCAGCTGCTGCATGTTCAAGATCATTTGAACCTAAAGCGGTTCCACTTGCACTAGATGCACCATGTGTCGAGATGTAATCATCATCATCATAAGTTGTAATGAGTCTAGAAAGATCCTCAATGGTTGCATCCAAGTTGGCACACTCAGGGGCTACATCCCAAAGCTTTGTTGCCCCATCCTTGTAGTCTAGAGCCTTACGTGACACAAGATGTAAGTTGCAATGAATATAAACCAAGTCTTCAGCTTTTTTTGTCACTGAGTGGATAAAGGAGTATGTACTCCAATTCTGTTCAGCGGCAGAAGAACTTGCAACCTGGACAGTGTTCACAAAATTAAAAATAAAAATGCAACGTAAACTAAAGAATGTTAAGTACTACATTGTAGAATACAAGTGGTAAAAAAACAAAAAAAAACTTACTTGTGAGAGGATCTTGATTACAAGAGGTTGTAGATACTTGTATGGTTGACCATGGAGGTACCACCATGTGATAGCTTCCATGTCGTATTGGTCATTAATAGTTGTTGGACTATGATTTCTTCCTGAGGCAAACAAGTCAAATTCTTTCCTAACACTTTTCTGCACTTCTTCATCTAGAAAGTCTTTCAAAAGCATTCTTGCACCCATTAGCCACTTCTTCATCTCTATATGGTGCTAATCTCTCTGGCATAAGAAGTACTTTCTTGCTATAGTACCTCAAAGATAGGGCATATGCAAGGAGGTGCAATGGGGTGGTCATCTTTTCCCAACGACGATGAATGATTATTTCCACCTTATTGCATAAGGTTTCACATTCTATGGGGTCATTCTCATGTTTTTGTATTGCAATTTTTAATTTTTTACTTCTCTACCATTGTGTGCATGCCATCGTAGACATCCCCCAAACAAGGTGCGCCTATATTAGTAACTCGGAGCATAGTCATGATAGGCTCGGTGAAATCCAAAACATATTGCACACGAGCCCACCAATTGTCATCCAAGACCAATGTCTTGACCTTTTGGGCCCTCTCTGAATGTGAAGCCTTCCATACACCCCATTGGTTGGAAATAACTATTTGGCTCAATGCCTCTTGCACCTTGAGAAGTCGTCTCATAACAATAGTATGAGATGTGAATCGGGTCTCAGCAGCCTAAGTAAGTTCAAAACAAAATGTCAATAAATATTAAGCAAATGCATATACAAATTGATAATTGAACATTACATAAAATTTATTAAAATTAAATAAATTAATTAAATTTAGCAATACTAATTACAATTTAGTAATTTTAATTTACCTTCAACAACTCCAATTTCGAGAAAATTCTGAATATTGATTGTGACATTTGGTGGTTCGTCACAAACATCTGGATCTCCTCCCCCTCTAGGTATATTTGTTTCACCCAATCTATTTGAGTGCCAATTTGTTGCATCACCAAGTTGAGGGAGTAGACGGTGCATGGTGTCCAAAAAATGTGGTCATATTGGCCCTCAACCAAAGCACCTGCACCCCTACAATTTTTTGCACTGTCTGTGATTACCTGGACCACATTCTAACTAACCACCATCTCTATGGACTCAATGAGGAAATGAATTGTGCATCTTTCACTTCCCCTTCACAATCAACTGCCCTAAAAAACATTGCCCCTTTGGGGGACACTGAAAGAACATTAATCAATGGACGGTTTCTGATATCTTTCCATCCATTGAAAACAATAGAAACAACCGAAGCAACCCAAGAATCTCTAATTGGTTGAAGGGATTTCTCTATAGCAGTCCTCTCTTTTTGCAATATGGTGGAACGCACCTTTTCATACCCAGGATTTGTGTAACTAGTCGGTGCACTATTGATGGCAGACACCATTTCCTTCCAATATGGTAGTCTCACCAAGTTGAAAGGAAGACCATTGGCATAGAGGCAACGTCCAATGGCTTGATCAACAATGTCTTTTGCCTCCATTTTAAATGTTGTCCAATGGACCACTTTTGCGGGTGGTAATTTCTACTTCTTCATCTTCCACTTCCGATATAGGCAAGAATGGATGTCTGGAGGTTGCAACTGATTCAGTGAGTAATTGCATTTTTTTCTTTCCAGATGGACCAACATAAGAAGTTTGTTTTGATCTTTTAACCAATCTATCAGCCTCTTCTTGTTCTTTTACAAATCGTGTTATTTATGCAACAGGCAACCCCTTCTTATTTTTATCGTTGCCTTTGAATATTCCTATCCCTTTACCAGCATGACCCATAAAGTGAAGTTTAACTCGAGAATATGAGCTATTAAATGGTTTACTATCACATAGATTACACTTCCAAATATATGACCCATCTCCTGCAACCTGTGAAGTTCTTGTGGTATGTCTCCATAAAGATCCTACATCAATTTTGAATTTATTGGCTCCTTGCCCTCCCACTGAACTTTCACTACCCGTCATTCTTGCAATCTGATTTCTTGCTATTATAAGAAATTAAATATATTTAAATTAGAAAAAAAAACTAAGAAATTCAAGCATGAAGTGCAAAAAAAAGATACAAAAATATTAAACCAGCGAGCTAAACTTGTTTCATTATTTCTTTTTTTTTTAAATTGAAAATTTTCATCCCAAACTTGAAAAATTTCATTAAAATCTAAAAACAAAATCTTTAAAAGACTCAAGAATAGGGTCAAATGCTTACCTTAGATGCTTAGATCTCCTTTGTGGAAGCTATTGGCACCCCACGAACGATCCTCTTCAAAAATAATGACCTACCTTTCGAAATGTCAAAATGGAGACCAAATGTGAAGAGAGTAATATAGCAAACAAAATGATATGCTAAAACAATGAATGGCCTCTTTTAGGGTTTAGTGGGAAAAAAAAATTTAAAAAAACTCAAAATACCACATGGCTTAAGTGAAATGTTTTATTTTTTCAATAGTTTTGGGTGGTAATTTTTGCCTGGGCATCCGGATGCGCCCGAATGCTAAGGAAGCTCACAAGGAGCATTACAGCTCCCGGTGGATGCGCATCCATGCACATCCACAGCGAATTGTAACACTCCCTGCGAGCTTCCCTAAGCATTCGCATCCACCTCTGACTCCGCCTCCGAACGCTTCCGCATCCAGGCATTCTGCAAGCGAATCCGGTAATATCTCCAGCAATCCTTCTAAGTTGCTTCTAACGCTCTTCAATCTGATATTGTGCTCCTAATCAAGACATGACAAGTAGCTAAACTACAAGAAGCATAGGATCAAACCATTGAATTCAAAGACAACATAATTTATTCAGGGACTATAAAGAACAGATTTGATCAGACATCTTCTCAAAAGTTCTGTTGATCCTTTTTTGCAGGACAATGTCAAGGATGTGTGGATGAAGAGGTCGATGCCTAGTGTTCAACAACATTAGTATCAAGGTATGCCACAAAAAAAATTGTGCCTTGCAGAAGCAATAATGGGGCTCATCTACCTATTTCCCTAACAAGACTAACCTCGGAAGGACCTCCTCCAGTTTACTCTTATGGCAGATTCCATGAAAAAAATAGTCACAATGTAATAAATTGTCCAAAAAGCTAGCCTCATACACTTATTGGCAATTTCAAACATAGATCAAGGAACTTTAGTTACCCCTCGCCATCCAGAAGACAAACCAAATGTTGACTTGGAGACATGATCAATTGAATACGAACCTGATTTTGTAGTGAGTGATTTGAACAATAATTCACTTGTCACCTTCACATATTAACAAAACCATTAGTTTGAGAAAAAAGAGAAGAGAAAAGTATGGACAGAACCATCAGTGAAGCAACAATATTTTCAACAAAGCATCCCTCCTCTTGCATTGCAAAGCACCAAAAAGAAGATGAAAATTTTGTATACCTCTCCAACATTGCTTAATCCCACTGAACTAGATGATGGATCATTAGCTGAAAAAAGTGCATCTCTTTATACCAGATACAAGTGAAATTACACAAGTATATCTTATGTTCTCTAATGAAGACTAGGACAAACAAACATCTAAGGATGAAAGCTATGCTCCAACTCCTACTAACCTACAGCAAAACCCCAATCGCATTAAATTAATTGTGATTCAAGATTCTCTTCCTTCTCATTAAAGAAGCCATTTGGAATTCCTTCATATGGAAAGACTAAAGAACTTAGGCCTAGTTAAGTTTCTCAAACTATATCTCTTCTAAAAATGGAATGTTTAATGCAAGAATTAAAGTTTTCATTCAAAATCATGATACAGATTTGCAGCCAAATGATGAAACATGCTTTTCTTGTTGAGGTTGACTCAATTCAAAACCCAATACCTTCTATGTGTGTGAAAAAGATCTTTTGAAGATTCAACAATTCTCAATAAACTCAAGCTGAATGCTTTTGCAAGAAAGTTTGTGATAAGGAGTTGGAATAGGAGGGTTTCCCCGTCCATGAAGATCTACAACTCAAATGTGCTTCTGCATAGTAAAATCAACAAGTATACATGGATCTCATTGACATTCAATGTCTTTCATTCACTTTGAGTCAAAAAGTAGTGTCAAACTCCCATTTGTATTTTCAAATGCACAAACCCCAATGTTGCCCTAATCATCTGTATACAATTGATCTTTGTCATAATTTTTCAAGGTTACCTGCTATCATAGTTGGCTTCTTAGCTTGTAAGGAAGGGTCACTACTTGCTTTAACCCATAAATGGTTTTATTTCCCTTCACCCTAGCTTGTAAATAAGTGTTTTGTTTTTGTTTATGCGTCATGTTTTGTTGATTTAGTCTTGTATTTAGGTGATTTAGGAAGTAACCAACTCCATGTCCAACTGAGAAGATATTGCTACACCATAGGAACCAAAGATTCTGAAGGTTCTCCTATGCCCCAAGTATGTGTCATGGTCGTAGACAAAGCCAATTACTGTACCTATACAACAAAAAAATATAAGAGTTATTTTTCAAAAACATATTTCATTTCTAATTAAATGAGTCATGAAATCCTTCTCTCCCATGTACATGAATGTCATGCTTTCAGCTCTAATTAATGTAACGTAAGAGCTTTTCATCACATCAAACAAGAGAAATATGAAAGCTTGGATGCAACAGGAAAACCAAAAATTATAGAATTCAAGGAAAGTTGGCATGCAAATTATGAGGTGTGAGCATATCCGCTAGCTCTTCAAAACGAATTTAAGTGAAAAGTAGTATCACAGACTTGGAGGACACACCCCTTAGCGTGCCAAAAAGTTGAAAATTGTCAAAATTTCATCTCAAAGCAAGAGCACGGGCCAAAAGTGGTATCTCAGACTTGGAGCGCATGCACCCATCAGCTTGCCAACTTGAAAACTGTCAAAATTGCATCCCAATGCAAGAGTGCATGCCAATACATAGGAGTGCCAAATTTTGGAAAAAGGAACTGAAAGTTGGCATCCCCATGCCTTTAGCAATCACCTCTACTTAAGAATGCCAAAAGATGTAAAAATGGAAAAAGGGCCCCTTAGACCCAGGTACATGTGATTGCACACTAGAGCCAAAAATTTAAAACATTAAAAAATGGTACTCTAAACCCCTAGTTTGTGCACCAATACACAGCATTGCTGCATTTGAACAAAAATAGAAAATGACATGAACACTAGATGCACACTCAAATGGTATTTTGCCAAAAAAAATATTAAAACAAAAAGGTCTACAAATGACTAATAGATGCACACAGTTCGAGCAAAATAGACGGAACATACTTGAAGGCAACAAGATGTTTATTTCCTCTCATTCTTCACTCCATGCTTTCTATCTTTTGAAAAAAGAAAGAGGACTTTCAGCAGGTTGTCAAAGGATTCAGGCGCCATTACTAGCTGTTGATGGAGGTTTTCAAGGTATTCAAGAGTTGGTTACTTTGGGTGAACTGCATCATTGTGAAAGGATTTTCAGACATTCAAAGGGCGGCATACAACAGTTTTCAGAATTATTTCAAGGCACCTAGCATTTAATATCAGTTAAATCACTCTTCAATTCATTTTTCTTTCAAGCACCTATGGTTTTTTGCTAAGTTACCAGATGCTCTCCCCCACCCCCTGGATGCGGATGCGGGTGCGTCCGGAGGTGGAGGCAGATGCCTTCTGGAGGCACACAGGAAGCGCTCCACCAGCCTGCGTATGCGTTGTCCACAGGATGGTGGAGCGCTTCATGTGCACCTCCGGAAGGCATCCCCGCGCATTAGACATGCAACATCCACGTCTCAAGAATGAAACCGTGACAAGGTTGAATTGTAAATAAATGCCCACTGCATATAACTTCTCGTGTTCCGAATGGCGGATAGATATTTACTGAGAAATTTGCAACACATGAGTTTATCTCCTTTAACACCCCCGCAAGGCATATACGATGACCCCTTGTCACATGGATACCAACGCACCAAGTCAATTTGTCCATCAACAACCAAAACGGCAGAAACCGTTCATTCCCGTGCAATGTTCTTCCATGGCAACCACGAATGTTTTAGTTAAAGACTTTCGCCATACTTATATATAACCCAGCGATATTAAGCTTCGGAAAATATTTGCGACAATGTTCTTGGAATGAATTATAAAGATTGAATTCAAAAGTTTGGCTCTTTTGAGTTAATTGATGATATTCCGTAAAGTCTTTTAGATGGCAAATATTAATAAATGTTTATGAAGTCTACCATATAGTTCAAACATTAGCCATGGCAGAACATAGGTCTTTGCCAAATATTAAACACCCAGCACATAGACGGCTTCCATAAAGTTAATTTCTTCCACCAATAACATTTAAGCTTCTCCTGAGTCCATATAATCCAGATGATTAGACTAATGTCTTAATATATGTCGGCTTCAACAATAACTTCAAAAATATAATTAGTCGTTGCTTCAATTAATGGCTAAAGGAATATGGGAGGAGCACTCAAAAATAATATTATTATTGCCAGATTACAAACCCCTTATGCAAATGTCAGCAATAATATAGTAAATATCGAAGGAGTTGTGATTGAGAACTCACTGTCATAAAAACTCCACCAAGACCCAACCAAACAATCAAGTTGCACTTCTCTAATTTAATTTTGTATATTTCTTGCATCTGTATATATGTGTGTGTGTGTGCACGTGCGCACGCACATGTGTGTGTGTGTATGTAAACGCACTCAAACACGTCCAAAACCCCCAAGAAAAATTTGTGCATCCGCGCACACAATTCTAGTACCCGCATCCACATCCACACCCGAAACGGCAACTTAGGTTTTTTGAACAGATTTTCAGCTCTTTGAGGATGTGGTGAAGATATCAGGAGAACAATAGAGCAATCTTGATGACACTAAGCAAGACATTACTATACCACGTACTTTCTATGTCAAAAGAAAGAGTAAGGTTGGACATGTTGAGGGAAGAAAAGAGTTATGAAGGCTAGTGAAACAAAAGCTTTGGGAACATGGATAAGTTGGATAATATTTCCAAATACAGTCAAAGGGCTAAAGATAGCAGGTTCAGATCAATACTTTAATGATCAAGAGTGAGTACATCCTAGAGATCCAAGTCACCTGTATGAGAACTTTTCTGTTGCCAAAGGATGATCAAGTTCAGAGGTTTGTTGACAGATTTCAAACAGTTCAAAACACTGAAGACATTACTGATGTGCTAAGCTCGCCAGTCGACATTTCTAAGTATTTATATTTAGCTGTTACTATTTTTGATGAATGGTTGTTTCTAAATGAACTTCTAGAAAGTCTATTTTAATACTTGATATTTTTCGTTGAAGTCTAGTTGAAGGTTTATGTATTTTAGATGTTTTATTTTCAGACAATTTTGTATTTAAATTCTAGATATTGCTTGTGTGCAAGCATTTTATTTTCAGCATAGAACGTCAATAATTTAATAATTTATTTTATGTTTATCTTAAATAAATTGCATGTCATGAGCATGCAAAACTTTGTAAATGCATAAATAAGAGATTTAAGCATTTAAAATGTGGAAGGAAACGCTTAGGCATAGGAATTGCTAAATGCTTATGTGTCCCTTGCACCCTTGTTAAAAACCATTTTGTGGTTTTAGTTTTCTTACTTTGTTTTAATTTTAAGGATTGAAGAGCAAAGTAGAGGCTTGGAGTGATCATGTCTTCCAAACTCTTAAGTAACAGGATTTGATAGAAAAGAAGAATATTAAGTAAATAAGAAAATGATTAAGTGCAACATTTCTTCCAAACTTCAAAAGTAATGATTGATGTAAGATGTTGTAAAGAAGAAAATAAATAACGATAGTAGATTAGATGCAATATTTCTTCCAAATTCTATATAGTAGGGTTTGATGCAACATTTCTTCCAAATTCTATATAGTTGGGTTTGATGCAAAATGTTTGTATATGAGAAAAATTCCTAGTGGATGAGTGCTCACCATAGACTCAAGTCTCCTTGGAACATCCATTTTGGACTTGGAGAGCCAAGGTGGATGTCACTCCTTGCCTTGATTTACTTTCTTCTTCCTTGAGTAAATTGCATTATGTGTGTCCAATTCTATTGAGAAAGCCATGCATGAATGTGTTCTTGTATGTTCCCACTAGAGTGTTTTGTGTATGCCATCCATGAGCTAATCTTAGTAGTCAAGTGAGGTGGGCCCATGGGATCCACGTGGTCAAGCGGTAGACTCACCATTGTTCGTTGAGTAAATTGCATTATGTGCGTCCAATTGTATTAAGAAAGCCATGCATGAATGTGTTCTTGTATGTTCCCACTAGAGTGCTTTGTGTATGCCATCCATGAGCTCATCTTAGTAGTCAAGTGTGGTGGGCCCATGGGATCCACGTGGTCAAGCGGTAGACTCACCATTGTTGGCTTAGAGGCCCAAGCTTCGATAATCTATTTACAAGCTTAGTAAGTTCCTGGCTCTACTTAATTTCATTTGCGCATTTCGTTGTGGAGAAAAATTGTAAAGTTGTAATCCTTGTTCTTATAGATCCAAAATATGTTTTGAAGATCAGTGCTCTGAGTTAGCGATCTCTTTGCTTGGAAGCAGAAAATTATTCTTGAAATTGTAAGTTATCACTCTGCAATTATAAGGGTGTGAACTCAGTGGCTATTGAATTTGCTATTCAAGAAGCTATTGTGCAGGTCTATAGGACTCTCCTTTCGATTTTCAACCTTAATTTCAGTTAGCCAATTTTAGATCAAATTGGAACATTGCGAAAGTGTAGAGCGTTTGTAGATCCTAACATTTTAGCATTGCTTTTTGACTGTATAGATCTCATTTTCCCATGTGGCGATTTGAGATGCTGTGGAAATCAATGTTTTCTTTTCTATTGTTGAGGTCTTGTAGAGGCATCTGGTCAGTTGCAAAAGCATCCAGATTTGTCAAAGTGTCCACTCTTATCATGAAAGTATCCTCAACAAGGAATTTTCTATTGAAAACTTCAAGGCCATTTCTCTACAAAATTAACTTCTTTCTTATATGGACAATTTCTAATTTGGTTTTATGCTGCACTTGAAAAGCAGAATGTTGAGTAAAAGTGCAATGTGTGATTACCACATCAATGCAAGTTGAGTTTGTTTTCTCCATGTCATTAGAAATCCCTTGTGATGATTTAACTCTGTTTAAGGTTTTGATAATCTGTTCATAGTGTTTGAAATAATTCTACATTTGGTCTTTTCTTCCCTTTTGAGCTCTGTGTATTGGTAAATGAATTAATCAGATTGATTAATATAGTGAACAAAGGTTTAATTCTAAGCTATGACATTAGAAAATAATAGATATTGCTCACATTTGTTTACATCTATACTTATGCTTGTGAAATTGCAATGAGAAATTGCGTGTAGTATATAAACTTAATGAAGAAATGTAAGTATGTTTTTTCAGAAAAGCTAAGGATAAAAACAGATAGTGACTTACTTCTTAATGAATCTAACTCGTCTCTTCACTTTGGTTAGGGCCCGTTTGGCAGCAGGAATTGGACCGGAATTGGCATTATCTAATTCTGGATAATGCCAAATTCCATGTTTGGGTCCTTGGGAAAAAATGGAATTGGAATTCCGAAATTCTCATTTTGCCCCCAAAATG
>MU225240.1:8408113-8427926 GCA_018584345.1 Thuja plicata
TATATATACATGTGTGTATATACACACGTGTGTATATACGCATGTGTGTATATACATGTGTGTATATATACATACATGTATGTGTGTATATACACATATGTGTGTATATATACATACATGTATGTGTATATGTGTATATATACACACATGTATGGTGTGTCTATATGTGTGTATATACACGTGTATATGTTTGTATATATACACATGTATGGTGTGTGTGTATATGTGTGTATATATACACAAATGTGTGTATGTGTGCATGTGTGTATATATACACACTTGTATGTGTGTATATATACACACATGTATGTGTGTATGTGTATATATACACACATGTATATATGTGTGTATATATACATAAATGTGTATATATGTGTATACACACGTGTGTATGTGTGTATATATATATACACATGTGTGTGTATATGTGTATACATGGATACACACTTGTATGTGTATATACACACATGTGTGTATATACACACATGTGTGTATACACACACACATGTATGTGTGTTTACACACGTGTGTATGTGTATATGTACACAAATGTGTGTATGTGTGTGTGTGTATACACACACGTGTGTATGTGTATACATGTGTGTATATACATGCATGTGTGTGTATATATACACGTGTGTATATATATACATGTGTATATACACACACATGTATGTATGTATATATACACATGTGTGCATGTCATGTGTGTCACACCATATTCAAAGAAATTAAAAAATAAAGAATTAAAATTCCTATGTATCTTCTCATTCATCTTCCGGGTGAACCAAACAGGTCAGACCATATTCCGGATTTCATTTTGAGGATAAGCATCTTCCTGAATATGCAGCATCTTCCTGAATTGACCATATCCAGGATATAGTATTCCAGTACCCAAACGGGCTTAAGGAATTTAAAGAATTAGTCATTTGGTGTTTTCTATTGTGTGTAGTCTTCTACTAGTATAGGTGCTTGCACTGCATCAAATTGCATCTCTTGAGTAGATTGCATTAGAGACAATGTTCTACTTGTATTTATCACTAATATTTGATGTTTGTGTTAGTATTGTCATGGAGATGAACACTTATGCACGTTTGTGCACATTGCAACACTACTTGTATTGTATTTGAGAATGCAAAAATTAATTTGGTATGTTTCACCCTATTAATGTCCTCAGTAAAACTCGGGCATTACAAAGTTTATGCCTACAGCTACATGTTAAAACTGTTGTTGAAGCTGATTTATGTTTTACTTTTTTTGTGTAAGCATTTTTGTGAGTAGAATAGAATTAAAATTTATTGCATCTTTTGGTAATTTGAGTAATTTTGGCTTTGTATGCAAATCAACATAGCATTTTGTGTTTACTCGTTCTTATTGGTTTCTACTTTTAGCCAAAAAGTGTGTGCTTGTTAACTATCATAGGTTGAATCATAAAATTATAGAATCCTTTATCTTGTGTAGAAGAGTTGTTTAGCCTTGTGCCCATAACCAAGAACAAAAAGATAAGTATTTGTTTGAGTTTGTTTGCATTGCATGCTGTAAATTCCAAGTTTATCTTGTACATATTGCAGAAAGTAAAAGCCTATCCCAATAAATTTTGGGGTTTAGTTTACTTTGTACTTAAAGGGACCCTCCCCTTTCAATTTGAAAAAAGGTTTATCCTTGTACACTCTTACATTTTGCATTGTCCTGAAAGGAATTAAATAAAATGCTAACACAAACATAGTTTTTGGCAGTTCCCTCTTTTGTTTCTGTGTCCATATCATAGTTTTAGATTTGGTGAGTATTCATGTGTAACAATTGAAAACAAGTTACTCGAATGGAAACTCACCACTTAGACAAATGCAAGAAAAACTCAAAAAAAAAAGTGCAGCAACACTACAAAAGATCATGACTCCTCCATTGCAAACCGCTGATGGTAATTTCACTAAATCCATCATGTGCCTTAATTTGCACTGTGTTTACAAACATGGCCACTAAAAAAACTCAGCTATAGACCCAAAAACATACCCTCAACTATAAAAGCATACAAATTTTTTTAATGAATTTAGAAATTTCTTCAAGTTGCAAAGTTTTTCCAACTCTTTGAATTTGCCAAATTTTTGTTAGTCCAAGTTTGCAAATTATCATCCATATTAATCATTATTCACATTTTTGGATTTATTAAAAGAAAAGCATAAATATTAAATTCAAACATATAACATATTACTGAATTAGTAATATTGCAAGATTAATGCAATAGGTCTATCATTAAACAACAATAAACTCCACAAGCAAATAAAACCACTGATAAGTAGACATGTTAAGAAACATCAAAATAATACAATCGAGAGCCTAAATGAATAAATGCAAAAAATCCGAATGAATGCATTCACTTTCATGGTAAGGAAGAGATAGAGGCCTCATTTATACACCTATCAATAAGCTACATAAGATAAAGCCAACCCAACAAGACTCCAACCCCAATAAAAGTATAGTGCAAGTTAACACATTTACACATGATATACCACATTCAATGGTATGTCAGAAGGAAATGATAAGATTGGTTTAACACTGTTAGCATGTAACTAAAAGAAATGATCTTAGTGATCTGAATTAGTTCAAGTGATACCTCGCTAGCAAACATCCACCTAAAGGGTTCATTAGGCCTATGAGCCATGTAATGAGAAGAAAGTAAAGGCTCTGTCTATAATTTCAGCTCTTACCAGCAATAACTTTACAGTAGAGTCATCTGGTAACATGACATATGTGCATGGGGACAGAGACATCATTATCAGGAAACAGTATAGAAGCATGTAAATGAGGGTGTGCCTTTATTACATTTGTGCATGATTAGCAGGAGATAATGAGAAGAATATAGAAGCTAATTCTATAATTTTGGATGCTGGTACGAGCAAACCTTTACAGCATTATCGCCTGCAACTGTAAAATTTGTCTAAGAAATGGGGAGATTATTTTTTTAAACACAATATAGGTCCATAAATAAGGGTATGGCTTTATTACATGCACTATAACCTGGAATTGAAATATCGTTGCCAGGAGATACAGGTATAGGCACACAGACCATGAACCCAAGTTTCTTCGTGAGTATGCTCTATAAACTACTTCCCAGTATTAGCCAATAAGACAGAAGTCTCAATGTGTAATACTGCGGCTACTAGCACAAAGATGGATCACAGCAGGCAAACATACAAATAGAAATAACTGTAAAGGGTGGATCACGAATAGCACAAAGCAACATCCCTTTGATCAACATAGTAAACAGAAATAGACCATCTTTCGGTTTCAAATTCGCAAACATAATTAAACATTTACAGATAGAAAACCCTAAACTACAGTAACGAAATGTATGCCACAAGCGCAAAGTCTGCGCATGCATATACACAACATACCCACAAAATATATCAGGTGGGTACGGGTGTAATTGTGCACATGAACCATATTACATGGTTTTAAGATACAGAGGTGTGGGCGACTCAATGATTACGAGTGTATATACAAATTGTACGTTTTTTAATATATCTGTTAACTGTTAAATAAAACGAAAAGCCGAGGTAGAAAAAAGCAAGACTTACCCGCACATGTTTTCTCCTTCATGAGCTTGTAAATCAAAACAGCGATACCGACAGCATGAATTGCTTCGGCGGCAATGAAGAGATTGTCATGGTTGTGAACGAGGAATCTTAGGATGACAAGCGCGAGGATGCCACTGATTACTGCTAAAAATGCTTTAACCTTAGGAGGCTGCCTTATTATCCATCCCCACATCACATTCACGGGATTTCTCCTCGATTTCCTCGTGGTCGCCATTTCTGATATCCAATGCACCCACAATCCCCAATTCAATTCACTTCAACCCGATCCTCAACACGAATCAAATGCACTAAAACTCCTAAGCAGTTGATTTTCAATCTTCAAAAAGTAAGTTGTCTGTGGCACTAGGGAATCCTCCTTTATTTGGCTACCATTCTGGCAAAGCGGGACCAAACAATATTTTTCTACGCCGCCATAGCCAATGGGACAAGCACCCTTCCTAGTGGCGACATTTTGATGGTATCTAACGTAACTAAGTACCCAATTTTATCCAATAAAAAAAAAAATTTTAAAAAAACCAAATTTTGTCACTCATCATTTTATGGTCGTCAAAGAATTCATCCCTCTAAATATCGTACCATTATGGTGAATCCCCTTCTTGGAAAACTCTTTGGGAGTATGTTAAGAGCGTAGAATCAACGATTGGGCATAAAAAAAAGAGAAGAGGGCAAAGGGACAGGCGGGATTCAGACCAAAACATTCTACTATTAACCATTGCATCACTCTAAGACATTTCATTGAAAAAGTGTGGGAGAAGCAGGGGGAGAAGCTTTTTGTTGTTTTGTGGACTTCAAGAAGACTTTTGACACCATTCCTAGGGATAAGTTGTGGCACAAAATGGAAGAGTTAGAGGTCCCAATAGAGTTAAGGGTTGCGGTTTATAAGTTGTATGAATAGGTCAGAGCCAAAATCAGAACTAAGGGAGGTATGTATGAATGCTTCGGGAGTGACATAGGTGTCAAACAGGGGTGCCCTTTATCCCCTACTTTGTTTGGTATCTACATTGATAAATTGGAGGAGTGGTTAAACAAGGCCAATGGGGATGACATTCATTTGGCGGGTTATGTGGTGAGGTTGCTTTTGTATGCGGATGACCTTATTCTTATTGCAAAGTCCGCCCAGGGATTGAGAGAGCATTTGAAAAATTTGGAGCTTTTTTGCCAGGAAGTGGGAATGCAAGTTAATGCCTCCAAGACTAAAATCATGATCTTTTCTTTGAAGAAGAAAAAACAGCAGCATACTTTTATTTTTTGAGGGCAGCGCTTTGGAGATTGTGGAAGAGTACAAATACCTGGGAGTTGATTTCAACTATAGGTTAAGTTGGGAGACATGCAGATCAAAAAGAATACAAGGGGGTTGGAAAGCCTCTTACCTCCTTCAAAATATATGTAGGAAAGTTGAGTTGTGGGATTGGAAGACTAGGAAGACTCTCTTTGATCTCTTAGTGGTTCTGGTTATTCTCTATGGGTGTGAGGTTTGGGGGAGTAACATGTCAAATCACAAATGGTGGTAGATAGAAAGAATCCAAAAGCATCTTATCACTAGTAACCTCAAGGTCAAGTCTACGGTTCTTTATGAGATCCTCTTGGCGGAGGCTGGTATGTTTCTGATTGAAGCCTCAGCAATTATTCGCATGCTATGCTACTTAAAAAAAGTGGGTAATATGGATGTGCACCACTGGCCTAGGATGGTAGTGGCAGAGGATTTAGAATGGAGGAAAAAGACTTGGAAGAAAAAAAATAGCAAGTGGTTAAACAAATAGAACATAAACCCCCACGAGTGCCCAGACACTAACATTGAGATAAAAAAGTGGGTGTTAGAGAAATTCAAAACTGCCATGTGGACAAAACAAGAAGGCAGGAAAAAAGCCCACTATGTCAAAGAATTTAACCCCAAGTGGGACCATGGTGATAAGGAGTACTTAGGTTCCACGATTAAAGGCAAGGCGGAAATTCTGATTGCTCCGCTGAGGACCAGCTCTCACCATTTACGGTGTGAAATTGGTAGATGGAAAGTTCCCAAAGAAATGTGGGAAGAAAGAACTTGTAATTTCTGCAGTAGAGGGGTGGTTGAAACAGAGTGGCATTTTATCAAGGAGTGTGTTGCTTATGAGGAAATTAACAGTCAATATGAAGACAACTTACAGGTGAACAGTTTGAATGATCTTTTTGAAGAGGCAAACTTACACAAAACGGCCACTTTCCTAAGGAGGATCCACAATAGAAGGGTTCACTTGGAGAAACTTCAACAAACAGTTTAATTGGTTCTTTCTTGGTCCCTTAGGCCGCTGGTCTCATGGACATCATTAAAATTCCTTCATTCATTCATTCATCCATCCAATTGGGTTAGGTCGATAGAAAATTATACTAGCAATCGTATAATGAGTGGTCGAAGAGGTATGGAAGGAAAAGGAAAATTTGTGGTCTATTTTTTGTATACATAAATGAAGGACATGAGATCAAATGGTAGGCTATTAAATAGAAGACGAGGTTGTTTGTGTTGGGACTCCAATTTTTTACAAAATCTAAAGTATCATTGATAAGAAAGAGATAATTATAGCATGCACAATATGAGACCAACTTCAAAGGAGCAACTCTTGCAAAATGACAAGGTGCACTAAAATGATTCGCCTCACTACTAAGGATACAAAATATGTTATAGTAATAAGGACGCGGCGACAGATATTTAAAAGGGTATGTGATTTGGTGATGATCATGACTAGTATCAAATCCAAAAATTGACCCAAATGTTACTTATATGTCAATTGATACAAGACCAAGATCTACAATCTTCCAAAATACAGGGAATTGACCCCTATTAAGGCATAAGGAGTAAGATACTGCAAATTTCCATCTCTTTGCCCGTACCAATTCTCTAATGTCTCGTCATCATTCATAAGAAGATTATGCCATGTTTTAAAGTTTAGCATCGTGACGGGTATGCAATTGACCGAGATCAAAAATAAGCACAAACTTAACCAAATATTAGGCGATATTTTGCTAAAGCGGTGTTCCAGTTATATAGAAGAACAATGCATCAAAGAAATATTTTGCGTCGAGGAGATATATGTTGAGTCACACCGAAAAGCAAACCTATGTCGAAAAGCTCACATTTCGGCCAAACATGGATTGATCTTTATCGAAGAAGAGAAACATTGATAGTATCAATCATCGAAAAAAGACAGAGGGTTTTTCATCAAAATATAATGAAATAAAATATCACCAAACAGACATTGAGGGGGCCTTATCGAAATGTTCAAGAACATGTTTTCTTTGATAAAGTATTAATGATTTATCAAAGTGGAATACTCAAAATATGAGTAAATATATCAATATTGGCATGGCTTCAATGTTTAACAAAGAGCAACAATTACAACGAACATGGAAGTTATACCAAAAAACAAGAATCAAAGAGAAACGACAAAGCCTTATCAATGAGCAGAGTTATATCGAAAATGATCTTATCAACTCCCCAATAATGATGAGCTTATCAACTTTCAGTTCGCTGATGATACTGCCATTTTCTTTGAGTCCAATGCTGACAACTTCGGTGCCTTGCAAACCAAACTTAATTGTTTTTGTGCCATCTATGGTGCTTGGGTTTCTCAAGCCAAATCCATATGCCTTGGTAGGGAGGATAAGCCTCCTGATTGGTTTAAACAACACAATTTTCAATGGGGTGGCCCACATAAGATTGTCAAGTATCTTGGCATTCCCATCTCTATTGAGCCCTCCCTCAAAGATATGTGGTTTTGGATTAAGGATAAGATCACCAAAAAACTGGACAAATGGCATAATAGATCCTTGTCCTTAGCTGGCTGGGTTCAGGTGTGTCAAAAAATTCTCTCTTCTTATAACATTTACTATTCTTCTGCCTGGATGTTCAGTAACTATCAAATTCTAGAAATTCAAAAAGTTGTTAGAAACTTCCTCTGGTCTGATGGTAAAGGAAACAAAAAAATGCATGTTGTTAAATGGGCCTGGTGTCATATAGATAAACTCTTGGGGGGTTTGGGGCTAAAAGATCTTATAACCCAAGGGGTGGCCCTGGCTACCAAGTGGATTTTTCATTCTATGGATGGTTATGATCCATGGAAAGTTCTTGTTAGGCATAATATTGAAAGGGGTGTCCCTAAACATGCTAAAAGTTGGAAGAATCTCCCTCTTAGTGACTTGATTATTGGTAACTTCCCTATTGTTGTCCAGGGTTTTGTTGTTTTCATAACCATATGGAAAGCTTGGGATCAAGTCAGAATTCATATTACCAATAAGGATTTCCATGATGATAAACATTTATACGGTGAAAGATCCATCTAGTGGAATCTTCGCTTACATGGCAAACCCCTTGCCCTCTCCCAAGGGTGCTCTTCTCGGCATTGGAACAGTTTAGGCATCTCTCAATTGGTTGCTCTCTTTGAACCTGATAAGCTTATCAGCTGGGATGACCTTAAGAACAGATTTGGTATCTCGGCCTCTCATAAGAAGACCTATAACATGATTGTTAAGGCCACTTGTAACCTGCCTACTGCCTATCTTGTCGACTCTCACAGATTCTTAAGTTGCAAATGGCATGATGGGGCTGTTATCTCCAAAATCAAAGCCAAAAATATTTACAAGGTTATTGGATATAACAATTCCATCATCGACCATGTCGACTCTGTTTGGTACTCCTCCCTTGATATCAAAACTTGGAATAAGTTCTTTGATAGGCTTTGGAAAGGTACCATTGAACCTAAAATCAAATGCTTTAAATGGTTGGTCACTCTTGACAGACTATCGATTACAAAAGATAAGCACATGATTGAATTTTTCAGCTTATGTAATCTTCCTGAAACTGGCAGACATATCCTTTTGGACTGCATTTTTGCTAAAAAAGTTTGGAAAATGTTTGGCATTACTTATCCTACTAATGTGCATATTCTGGAAATTATCATCGGGAATATTATTGGTCTTAAAAATGATGCTAATCTCTTCTGGAATATCCTCTCTTCTAATATTCTTTGGTTGGTTTGGAAATGCAGGAATGAGGAAAAGTATCAGAGCAACCCCAGGGTTCTTACTGAGTCATCTCTTAAACTCACTCATTTTAAAACCTTTTTGCAGGTCCATACTACTATGATGATGGAAAAGGAGAAACTTAAGAGGTTCCTGAAGAATGGATATGCTACCTTCTTTGTGTACGAGCTCAAGCATGGCTATGACTAGAGAAGGAATATGGAGGATTATCAGATGTTTGATAAAACTTGCAAAAAACTCAACAAGGAAATCAAAAAGAACCTCAAGTCTAAAAAGGATCAGAACCTCATGTTGACGCAAATCCAGGAGCTGAAGAACATAGTATGGATGGAGGGCTCTATGGGATGGACTGCGTGGGTTGACATCCACAGTGATATTTTGCACTAGGCCTTATGTTGAGCTTCTTGCTTTGTTTTGTTATGGTTATGCAATACTTATACTTGCCGATGTGATTTTATGTTGTGAGGTTGTGCCTCCTTTTTTTTGATACTCGCTGATGTAATTTGACTGGAACATTGATGTAATTTGACTAGAACATTTCGGTTATTTTCCTAGATCTCCTTATATATAATAAAAAAAAAATGATCGATACTACTTACTAAGCGATTGATAAACATTAGACAAAATTTATTGAGGAGGTATGAGATGAGCTACTTCAAAGGATATAAATACACTAGTTATTACTATCGATAAGAGGATATTTCTTTGTATCGATAAGAGCCATCAAAAGGAGAAATGGTTGTCAATGTAACATTGGGTTTCACACAACTCTAAGACGTAAAGCATGTCTCATCGATACATGTGTTATCAAAAAAAATATTGACAAATATGCTCATCGAAGAGATATGTGGAATTGTCTCTTCGAAAATGTTAACATCGTTATAACAACAATGATCGGCCAAATCAAACGATGTACAGTCGAAAAGTAGAGTAGGGTCGAATAAACATTGGAAATCGCCCCTCAAAGAGGAAGCCAAGCGAAGGCATCAAGATCACTTTGTTCCATTCCATGAAAGATTTTATTTTCCTATGTGGCTAGGAGATCGGGTAGCATTCAAACATGTTTTAGAGAAGAATATAAGAAATCCCCACACTCTACGTGAGATTTATAATGGTCATTCTTTTGGGTTATAATTGTCTTGGTCGACATGATGTTTCTACAAAGGATGATCCAGACATCATTTACAAATGACATTTGAAATGGGAGCATTTGAAATGGGAGGCGTAGAGTATAGATATGCATCAAAGCATGATGCACAAACATTTTTCATTTGAAATCATATTTGCAAAATATTATGGTAGACATAAACGCAAATGTGGATGAGTCATGTGATATTGTTGTGGTGTGAACATGTTTGTGCCCATGCGATATATTTAAATTGTTTGACATAATACCCATGTTGTTTATGATAGTAGAACATGCTTATAAAATCTGATGCAAAAATAAGACTCATGGATCTTTTATGCTTTAGTAAGAACATATACAAAGTGAGGTATAGACAAGGCACTTAGACTGATCGAGAGAGAGTTGCAAAGATAAATTATTTCATAGAATGGAATGTGTTAGTTGCATGGTATGCTTGAAATGGATCTATTGAAGAATTTTGACAAGTGCCTTCTAGTCATGCAAAGATTGGAGATGTTGGGTATGCTACTAGTACTCGTAAACACCTGTAGAAATCTTTTCCAGATGATGTGACTATAGAGGCCAGGTAGACACTCATGTAGAATATAGAACAAAGATATGGCGTCAAAACTGTCTCAAACATACCCTTATGAATATATACACCAAATGTGAAGGGGGTGCTAAAGAAAGCATAGGGTTCGAAGGTGAATTTAATTTCCCTCTCTTTGTGGGTGCCCTTTAAGGCATGCTTTCAAAATATGAATAAATTGTTCAAGAAAATGTTTGGGATGAAATGAGAAGGCAACACATTGTGTGGGTGTGAGATCAGAGCATCTAGTCTTTGTGATTGTTTTTCTTCCCTACATAAACAAGAATATGAAAGCATAGATCAGGCACTACAACTGTTTAACATAATGCTTCAGGAAGGCATACAAAATCTTAATCATGTACAAAACCTTTAAACAAGAGAAATCATAAGGTATGAGGCCAAATTCTTATGGGAAGTTCAGATTGAATATGAAGATACCATCTAATAGAGTTGGGAAATGGATTGATTTCTAGAATGTTTATAAGACTCTTGATCTAAGTATTTTGTGGAGAGTGTTTCAGGGATTTTTAAATAGCTCCAGAAGAAGTATTTGATTTATCATAGGTTCATGGTTATGCCAAACAACACAAGATGCAAGACCCCTTTATCAAATTTTGAAATTGGATGCAATTACAAGGTCTAATAGTATTAGTTTCTTTCCTTCTATAAGATGACATGTATGGTGGGGCTTTTTCGGGAATGGGTTACAACATCGTGGACTCTTCCTAGTGATCTTGCACTATGTGTCAGTGCAAATTTTGACTTTGCAAAGGTCAAAAGTAAGGCAACAAAGGCAATATGCATTCTTGAGGTGTCTCACATATATTAGTTATCAGTAAAGAAGGTAACAATAGATGTTTCTAATGGACCCCTTTCAAAATCAAAGATTTAAGGAAGCAAGCCAAAAGATTCATAAGTATTTGCATTGGATACTAATTCGTATAAATTGATGGAGACAATTTGAGGAATTTTTTATGGTTTAAGGAACTAGCTTGTGTTTGACTTCTTCTTGGAGATTTCAGATATTGCATTGAAAGTTGTTGCAGATAATTATGTGGCAGTGATATTGGACTAGTGTAGCATGTTCCTTCATTTGGAAAAGATGATTATTGTGTCTATTCAGATACTAATAATATTAAGGAAAGACGAGATCAAAAAAGATAAATTAGATGTTTGTCTCAAGCAAATAATTTCTAATATAATGTAAAATAAATAGTTACCGTAACATTAAGTTTATAGGTATAGCTAATAAGTTGTACTAAACAATCCTATTGTTTGATTACCAAAGGAGTTAACCATTCAGAGGTGCTCCCTTATGTTTATAAAAGGGAAACCCAAAAGATTGGAGGGGATTCCTATTTATAATAGAAGATTTAATACATTAAAAAATATTCAATTTAAATAAGAAATAAAATCAAATTTTCTTCTTGTCAATTGTGTTGTGGAAAACCTTTTATCTAGACCAGTTCTCTGTGATTTTCATTTCAAGGAAATGGTTATCTTAAATCCTCTTATGAAGAAACTATATGTTGTCATAGAAGTTTGAAAAATTAAGATTCATTTGAGAGATATTAATACATTTGTTTCTTGTCTCTAGTTGGTCTTTCGTGTGAGAGTTAAATTTAATTAGACTAATTGTCGTGGTGATATATAGCTATATAGTATTGGGGGTTAGATAGCTGATAGATCCATCCATGGGAGGATTTAAAAATTGTCTCATAGATTTATATATGGGGTTTGGAAGAGGGTGACTCTATAGCCCAAAGGAGAAGAAGGCACTAGTCTATCACATCTAAATTTCATTCAATCATATCACAGTAGGAGAAGTAGAAGATAAGTAGTTCTTGACAGGAATCAGAGAATTAGCACTAGAAGGAAGATAGATAAAATCAAAATCAGATAGGAGTAAAATAGAAGTAGCATTAGAAGATAATCAAGTTAGAAGTAATCAAGCAATTATTAAATTAATCTATTTCAAAGATACATGCCCCTTTGAAAGATTAGAATTAGGATGCAAATATAAGATAAAATTTTCTATAAAAAGCATCAGCTTGAAGATGTAGTTGGTGAGTAAGTGTAACCGCCTAGGTCCTACTAAGCCTAAAGTGTAGGAGAATTCAACCTCAATTTGGTTGATCATGTTTGTTGGCCAAGTCAGTTGGAAGGTTCGAACATAGAGCTTGGCATACTCTTAAAACTTTCTAATTTGTCGATTTGGGAACCAACAGATTATCGACTATGTTGGGGAGTTGAGCATAAAAAAATATCCCGAATCTTTTGTGTTATCAGGTCATACTAGTTGAGATTTCCCCATCTGAGTTACACAACCAATAGATTGGCGACTTTGTTGGGGAAGATTTGCAGAATCTCTAGTTATCGTTGGGCGAGTTAAAATATTTTGAGTTTGTTGCAACATTGAAGGAGCGACTTTGTTGAAGGAGATGACCCAGAAGAATAAAAGGAAAATTTATTCCTCTTATAAAGAGGTGGAAACTCTATTGAAAGGAACCTAATGAATAAAACAAGAGGTTTCAAAAACCACAAATATTCAATATGTACCGACATATAGATCCTTATGAAGTTCAGTATTCGGGGATGCATCATATGTACCCAATATTACAGTCAAACTCAGAGGAAGGATTCATAATTTTTGAAGCTTATAAGCCATTGGATCTCAGAAATGTCCCTAATAATCCAAATTATTTTCCCTATAAACTTAAAGAGCTTGTACCAAAGTTCCAAGGAAAACAAGATGAATCAACAATTGGACATTTGAAAGAGTTCTATGAGTTCATTGAGAAATTTCATATTTGTGGAAAAGATGAGATCGTGGATTTTTGCATAGGATCATTAACAAATTATACAAGTGAGATTTATAGCTTCCTACCCTTACATAGTATCTCATCCTAGGAAGAATTTGAATGGTGGTTTTTAAATGAGTTTTATGGTGTTATTGAAGACAATGCGCCTAACATCAATCTCCCAATTTTTTCACTCCAAAATGAGTCTCAACTAGATTATAAACATGCTCTGTGCAATGTTGATGCATTGCTTAGTGAAATAAAACATATGATAGAAGATATAAAATCATTAAATGCTGCAAAGTCATTGCTAGTTGAAGAAGCTATAGTGGAAGAGGAATCCCTAAATACCGATATCCCACAACAAGTTGATGTGGTAAAATATTTAAATATGGATTAATTTGGCAGAGAAATGATCAATGATTATACTTGTTGCCCTATGAATGCTAATGACACTCAAGATTGGGAGCTAGAGAATAATTGGGAATATAAAGGAATTATTACAAACTGTAATATTCAAGGTTGGCATAAAATGTATGATACATGGCTTGAGAGTGAAGAATGTATCAATTATGAGGAAAGCGAAGTATGCTCATCTGACAACGAACAAATAATAGATCCATTCATAATCGAATACCATAATGACACAATTAGAGGGAAGGAGGTGTGTGTATATATGAAAATAAGCTTTATATTTATTCAAAACCCTTATACAATGAAGCAATAGAAGAAAATCATATTGCACTCTTTTCTAAAGTGTCTGAAAATGGATTTCGTGTGATTTCAAATCTTCTATATGATGAAGAAAGAACATTTTCAGATGAAGGGGATTGTGAATAATTCTATGGTACCAATAGTCATGTTGGTCAAGATAATACATATGATTGGTCATATGATCTTGAGTATTATTGTAATAAATATAATAAACAATAGGAATACACAAGTGGAGAGGTAAATGAAGAAGCATGTTTTCTCAGCAGTGAACAAATATCTGACTTTTTGACAATACAATATCAAAAGTATGCAAAGTGTAGTTCACAATCAATGGGTTCAAAAGTTGTAAATAGTGGTACTCTTTATGACCCCTATGAATATGATTTTATATATAATACACATGATGGGAAAGAAGATTTTGTATTGACATCATTACAAAATAAAAATATGGGATTTGATACACCAACTAATTTTGTTTGGATGAACTATGTTGATCCTTCTATACAGGGGAATGATATTGAAACTTATTATATAACAAGTAATGAATTAGAAGGGGATATATTCTTCCATACATTAACCAATGGCAATTTAGGGACAACAAGTGGCTTTAAGGTTGCAGATACGAATATGTGTGCCAATGAATCTTTATATAAAGATAAGCCTCTTTGAGAAATTTTTTGTGCTAACATGAATGAAGTTGTATACAGTAAATCAAAATCTAATTTTAAATGAGAAATGCATTGTTCTCTTCCATGGGATATTAATGGTATGGGATTTTTGATTCAAATGATGAAGTTCCAAACTCAAAATTGCATGGAGAGATGTGTATAATGTTGGAAGTCAAAAAAAATATATCTTTCCAATTTAGTTAAAGAGACATCGTTGTTGAGTGACGAGATGCATGATAAAATAAAGTGTCGTATAGAATGTGGGTCTAACATTTTAGGTGGTAATGGTTTTTGTTTGTCATATGATCATGGTATATTTCATTATTTGAATGATTAAGGAATACATATGGATGGAAACAATGATGATGGTATTGAGTATAATAAATTGAAGAAAGTTATTGGCATGTTATGTCGGGCAGATTTCAATGGTAAATGCAAATTAATTTGGGTTCATCATAATGAAAACTAGGTATATGACAACGGAAAGCATTGGTTCTATATTTTTGGTGGCCTAGGGCCACCAAATAACATTTTACTTGATTTTTGAAACAAAGTATGCAGTGACTTTTTAGCCCAGTGGATTGACACCTAGCCTACTCGAGCAGAGAAAGTTGGATTCTTGCTAGACCCATAGGGGGCATACATCCCAAGACATAGCCACAGCTGGGACTTCCAATTTTTATAAAATTAGAAGTACCATTGATAAGAAAGAGATAATTATACCATGAACAATATGAGACCAACTTCAAAGGAGCAAGTCCTTCAAAATGAAAAGGCACACTAAAATGATTCACCTGACTACTAAGGACAGAAAATATGCTCTAGTAATAAGGACTCAACAACAAATATTTAAAAGGGCATGTGAGTTTGTGATGGTCATGACTAGTATCAAATCCAAAAATTGACCCTAATGTTACCATGATGTCAATTGATACAACACCAAGATCTACAATCTTCCAAAATACAAGGAATTGACCCCTATGGAGGCACAAGGAGTAAGATACTATAGATTTCCATCTCTTTGCTTGTACTAATTCTCTAATGTCCCGTCATCATTCATAAGAAGATTATGCCATGTTTCAAAGTTTGGCATCAGGATAATAATGCAATTGACCAAGATCATAAATAAGTACAAACTTAACCAAATATTGGAGATATTTTTCTAAAGCAGTGTTCCAGTTATATCGAAGAACGATGCATGGAAGAAACATTGTGCGTCGAGGAGATATATGTTGAGTCACACTGAAAGGAAAAACTATGTAGAAAAGCTCACATTTCTATTGGAAATCTTATGACTGAGGAGAGGGTGAATCGGTACAAATAGGTAATGAACAAATTCAATCACCGATATGATTATATGTACTAACAACTTCCAAACCACAAAGCATATAACTAAAGTTAACAACTAACAATAAACAATATCAAGCATCCACAACCATAACACATATAACACATTTATTTTATCATGGAAACCCTTGTTAGAGAGAAAAATCACAGTAGTGATGATAGGTCCACAAGCCCAATAATGCAGTAAATGAGTTTGCCTTGTTAGGAGCTACAAATACCCTTTTTGAGGGTTCACCCTGTTAGGAGTTATTAGTACACTATTAGGAATACAAAAAGATTATATATTATCTACCTCGCTAGAGGATTTCAAACCTCAATAAAGAAGCTACCATGTTAAAGGATTTACAAATAAGAACTTGTTAAAGTTCACCCTATTAGGGGATTTGACCTGCTACAACTTTTAGGAAATAACAAGATTGTTGATCTATAGAATGGAATTGATTTCCTATCAGATCCTTTTTTATCCTTTCCTTCCTAATGCTATACTGATCTCTGCTCCTTCAATTTGTGACCCCCCAATCTGAAAATATGATCGCAACCCTAAATCAAATGATTTAGTGCTCCTTATATAGACTATCACTAGGTCACACAAGACCTAGAAATTTCCACCATAGTTGGCTCAAATGATCAGCCAATCTCCTCAAAATCATCATCAACAACATCCAATATGTCATCCTCAAATTGTGTTACCAAAATTATAATTAACATGTCGACCTTAGATCCACCGCCTCAATCAAATTAATATGAAACTATGATCGATGATCATATAGGTAAACTGCCTTCACACTCAAAACACAATTCAATTAAAACTCAAGATAAATTGTTCTGGTTGGAATCATGGATTCCAAATACTATATCTCTGATCACAACATCTAAATATTTCCTCAACTCGACCGCTACCACAATCTATATCTGATATTGTTCTTCCTGAACACTAGTCAACATACATAGTTGATCTTCCCGTTACCGATCATGTACAATTCTTACCGATCACTATAATCATGATAACTAAATACATTGCCATCAAGGACAACCAATTATACATCCACTCATGACCCCTCTTCGTATCTCCTCCAAAATATCATAATGCCAAAAATCTCCCCCTTTGGCATTGATGGCAAAAAAAACTTCTGAAAACCATGTCAAAAATCTTACATTGCATACATACTACAATATCATCCTCAAATCATACTCCCCCTTATATTATGCATGCTATCACACATCATTACATCATTCTCCCATACAATATAATACACATCATTCTCCCCCTTTTTGTCAACAATGACAAAGGATTATAAGTACTTACCAGAATTACATTCTGTCAAAAACATCCTTGA
This sequence comes from Thuja plicata, assembly GCA_018584345.1. Taxonomy (NCBI): domain Eukaryota; kingdom Viridiplantae; phylum Streptophyta; class Pinopsida; order Cupressales; family Cupressaceae; genus Thuja; species Thuja plicata. The sequence continues at coordinate 8,425,305 of MU225240.1, forward strand.
AATTTGACTTTGCAGTCTCCAATGAATTTTCCCATGACTCTTTTAAGCATTCTATAGATAAAATATGTCCATGTATAACCGATTTTGTTCCTTCCATATCATTCAAAGTGCTCACCTCTTGTAGATTTAGTATTGTTTCTGCAACACTCACATTCTGCTGTGTGAGATCCATGGTGGGAGCTAGATAGGTCTGCAGCTCCATAAGTGATAATATTATGTTATCTTGCTCTGCTTGCAACTTATTCATGTTGTATGAAATCATTTTTAGCATAGTAGTGTATGCTAAAACTGAACTAGTTAGGGGATCAAACTTTGTAACCAAATCATCAAGCTCATGTTTAGCTTCCCCTCTCTTCTTCTCCAGGTCCTGTGTAAAAGATGTAAACTTGGAAACCTTTACAAGTATCTTTCATATTTCCTGTAGAATTTCCTTCACTTTATTCACTAGAACTGCAAGTGACTCTTTTTCTACTAATATGGCCTCTTTCAACTTGTCAGCTCGTTGCTTCTCATATCCTTTCATTGCTAACTGTATAGGTACATTCTCCAAGTTAGGTACTTGATGAGAAACATCCTTGACCAATACACCCAATTAATAAATAGGATTATCTTACTTTTCGCATCCCACATTACATACTAAATTCCTAATGATGTTTGTGGCTCCTTTTAGTATTCGGACCTTGTTTTTCTTTCTCTTCAATTTGTCCCTTTCTGCTTTATCCTTGAGTTTAGCAAACATTTTCAATAGCTCTCTAGGGCTCATCTGAGTAATATCGATAGTTGTTTGCATTTATTCATCTTCATCTTCTTCAAAACTAGTTGAATTATTTATTTTTCTCATCTTCATTGTGCTACCTTCACCGATTAGATTTAGTTTCATCTTTACTGAAAGTATATCGTCATCATCCTTTCCACCTGTCTCTTCCTCAAAAATCTGTTCTTTCGGCTCTTCAACATCAGTTTGAGTTTCAATGTTCTGTGTCTACTCTAGGATATCAGTGATAACATTATCTATGACATCATTAATCTCTTCAATTGTTCTCTCTTGTTCTTTTCTTTCCTCTTCAACCGATTTGACTTCAGCAGCAGTCTCAAACTTTACAAACTTTGTCAATAAAACCACTATCTCATTTCTTACCAATTGTGTATCCCTAATGAGAATTCTTATAACTATGTTCCTTGTCTTATATTCTTCTCTCATTTCTTCAATTGTCAACTCTATATGTTCGGTATACAATTCAGGTTGTAAAAGTACAAGTTCTTGTTCCATCATTACTCTATCAATCTTCAAAGCTTCTCTCCATCTTTTGTCAACTGCATTAAATAGTTCCTTAGGCACAGATTTGTATAGTTTACTAGGTGATTTGCAAAAAGTATGTAGACTTTATACAAATGCATCTTCTATCTTTCTTTTCTCTTCAGTGTCAAATTTGTCAAAGTGAGTCCACACTTCTATCATTCTTCCATGTTCCTTAATGTCTTTAACAATGGTCTCAAGAATAACAATATTGTCAATTTTATCAATTTCCATAGTATTGAACTTCTTCTCATACTCAGTTTAACCTTTTCTTCTTCATCCTTTTCTTTTCCTCCTTTCTTACTCATTGACTCTTTATAGCCTGGCGTCATTTCTTTCTTTCTTCTGTAAGTTCTCTGAATAGTCTTAGGTGTCTCATTTTCTGACTTTGACTTTATAGGAGTGGAAGAAGTAGATGTTGTTTATTTCAGTACTGAACTCCTTGTAGCTCTCCAAGGTGTAACCTCATCCACTTAAACTTCAATATCCTTAACTCCTGGAGAAGATGTGCCTGCTTCCTTACTCTCCATTTTCTTTCTAAGTTTTATCATCATTTCAGGTGTTATGCCACTCATTTTGGATAGTTTGTAAACTTGTTTCCTAATCTTTCTTTGGATTACAGGTGCTCTCAATTCATTATGAATTTTCAATGATGACTCTTCATAAGTTCCAAACCTAGGTGTTGAAGTATCAAAAGGTTTTGACAATAAAACATTAGCATGAATAGTGACTAAATCACCATCAACTTCATAACCCATAGCAGGTATCCAACGTGTTCTAGGTAGCACTTCTTGCAACATACAGGTATCTGTATATGTTAAAGTATTGTTCATTCGTGTTTAATGAATGCCTTGCATATAATATATATATAATAATAAGTGGATATATATATCTAAATTAAATATGCATTGGAACGAACACACACACACACACACACACACACACACACACACACACACACACACACACACACACACACACACACACACACAGATATATATAGGCATATCGTATATATATTGAAATTGGGTTATATGATTATTGGTTTAAACAATGAATGTGTATCATGACTGTTATGTATTAACAGTCACGATACTATCGTGACTGTTAATACATAACAGTCACAATAGTGACTATATATCACCTTAACAAATGCGATTTGTATTAAAGCAAACCGATAATTATTATAAACAATCATGTCACTTCATTGTGAACAAACATGTCATTTCTAATGTGAACAATCACGTCACTTCTTGTTCACATTTGCTAGTTCAATATATATAGATATTCAAATATGTAGAATCAATCAATAACCAAGGCAATTG
>MU225240.1:8431161-8445116 GCA_018584345.1 Thuja plicata
TCTTAGGTCTTGAAGTTATTCAAAAGAAAGATCACATTCTCCTAAGTCAAAAGAAATACATTTTTGACATTCTGAACAGATTTGGTATGACAGATTGTAAACCATTAGCTACACCCATGGAGACAAACCTTCACAAGTTAAAAGATGAAGCAGAAAATTTAGAACCTGCAGACTCTACACTTTACAGACAAATAGTTGGATCTCTCATGTATCTGGTAAACACACGTCCTGATATTTGCTATGCCACCAATGTACTAAGTCACTTCATGTGCGAACCTAAGCAGATACATCTAATGGCAGCTAAACACATTTTGAGATATCTAAAAGGAACAAGTGAACTTGGGCTAAAATATGACAAGACTAAAATCCAAATTCAAGGTTATTCAGATTCAGATTGGGCAGGAAGTTCCACAGATCGTAAGAGTACCACAGGAGTTTGCTTCAGTTTAGGTTCTGCAGTAATTTCTTGGTTTAGTCGAAAACAATCTACAGTTGCTCAGAGTTCAACAGAGGCAGAGTACATGGCTGCATCCATGGGAGCTCAAGAAGCAGTATGGTTAAGAAAATTACTTTTTGACCTATTTGGTAAACCTTTAGTACCCACTATTATTTAATGTGATAATCAGAGTTGTATCAAGCTCTTTGTAAACCCTATTTTTCACAATTGGTCAAAACACATAGAGATCCCATATCACTATGTGAGAGATATGGTAAATAGGAAGATCATTAAACTGGTCTACATCAGTACTGAAGAACAAAATGCAGATATCTTTACTAAACCTCTTGCAAAAGTAAAGATAGATTTCTTCAGAAGGAAATTTGGTTTGATCAAAATATGAATGTAATTATTAATGTACATTTTTTGTTCATGAATAAAATATTGAAATATTTCAAAGTTGTGAAGATGATGATCTTATGTGTATGTGTAGGTTACTATGTCAAGGTGACGATCTTGACAATAGTAACCAGGCTTCAAGATCGACTCCCGTAAGGGTTTGTCCCGGATAGGACCGAACATCTTGTTGCTTATGTTATTACTTGTTGGGTGATAATTTGTTAGGATCGACTCCCGGAAGGGTTTGTCCCAGATAGGACTGGACATCTTAACACTTATATTATTACTGTGTAATAACTCATCATGATCGACACCTTTTAAGTGTCTTGGATTGCGCCAGATATCATGATATGAAAAGTTCTACAAATTCTATTAAACTCTCTCTCAAGAGGGAGTGTTAAAGTATTGTTCGTTCATGTTATATATATATCTGAATTAAATATGCATTGGAACGAACACACACACACACAAACATATTAAATGGCATATCGTATATATATTGAAATTGGGTTATATGATTATCGGTTTAAACAACGAATGTGTATCATGACTGCTATGTATTAACAGTCACGATACTATCGTGACTGTTAATACATAACAGTAACGATAGTGACTATATATCGTAGCCTGAACAAATGTGATTTGTATTAAAGCAAACCAATAATTATTATAAACAATCACGTCACTTCATTGTGAACAAACATGTCATTTCTAATGTGAACAGTCACGTCACTTCTTGTTCACATTTGTTAGTTCAATATATATAGATATTCAAATATGTAGAATCAATCAATAACCAAGGCAATTGCATTCTACTACATACATTCAGTTTATACCTTATCTTCTGATCCATAATTTCTTAATAGTATCTACTAGAAAACATATATCATTTTTGTACTTCTCAATAATACCGGTTGGGATTCTTTCTCTTAAGTGCATTTTGCTTTGAAAATATTTAAAGTAACCCCACATAACTGAATTAAAGTTATTTCCTAAAGTCCTTGTACATTGCTTAATCTTCATTACTACCAGTCTATCCTTTGGCCATGTAATAGAACCTATTCCAGGAAAATGTTTCTCCAGGTAAAAGAACATACATACTAGGAGTGATCCATATTTGAATGATTTCTTCTTATCTTTCTTGATCTTCTCCATTTTCACTAAGAATTGACTCCTCAACATCTCACAAAGATCATATTTTGCATCTTCCTTCACCATTCTATGTGCAACATGAATAGCTCCACTAGGTACATTGTTTAACTACCTAAACTGATATACTCTATATCCTATCACCATTGAAGTGAATTTCACTTCCTTTTTAATTATATCCTTGATATTCATGGCTCGGTGAGCCTGTTTGGATTCAGTTAAATGAGTAACTAAATTTGTAGCAATAGTTTGTAGAGTAGGTGCTTCATCGGTCACACAAAATCCAATAACTCTATTGATTAACTCCTTTGTAATCTTGTGAGGATTTTCCAGCCAAATGAATTGATCATGTACTCTGCTCAAAACATATATTATCAATTTTGGATGAAAATCATTAGGTATCCCAGCCACATAAGTGAAACCTTTATGAGCCAAATGCATATGCTCATCTTTCACCTTCACGTCATCGCTCAACTTAAGGAATTCATTATAGATGTCATCAACTCAAAGTTCTTCAAATTTGTAGTGTATGAACAAATAAATGTCTTTAGTTAACAATACACCATAGGGTATCAAAGATAGGGCACCCATTGGATCATTTTTATTTACCTTCATCAGGTGTAACTTGAATACAGGTCTTGGTTTATTAATGATGTCAACAACCAACAAAAATTCTTGTAAATATCTTTGCAATTCAAGCTATAACCTTGACTTCATCGATTAGTGTACTTCGAAAACCGATAGAAATTTCTTGCATGAAATCTTAGTCCACAAACACAAATAGCTCTTTCTATGGAATGAAATCAAATGATCTTTATTAACCTTCATTAAAGTGATAAAATAGTTTACTTTTTTGTCTTTATAACGTTTGAGAATGTAGTCGTTAGACATAACAGTCAAATAGTGCTTTCTACCGACCACAACGGCTAAAACATAACACTCGTTATATGCACACAGACACTTTATCTTTAGTAACCATCATTAACTCACAAATAGGCATCTCAAAATGCATATGAATCTTATCGCTCATGAATTTAGGGGATCAGTAAATGATTTGACTATAAGTGTTCCCCCTAAGCAAATAAAGTGCTTAGTTCACTGATGGATTCTCCACATTTCCTGGACTTGTGGAGTTCTTAGTTAACTTTGATGAATTCAATTCTCCTTTCCTTACCCATGTCTTCTTCATTTCATTTCTTACTTCATCAGCATTAACAGTTTCCTTACCTTTGGTATTTTCATCATTGTTCATCGGTTGACCTTTACTATAGTTTCTTGCTCTACATGACCTAGCAAATGACCAACCTTGTTACAGACATAACATACCATACTTGTTGGATACTAGGGTCCAACATTGTCTTTGAATGACCTTAATCTTTAGTTTACAGCCACATGTCCATAGTTGTGACATTTTGAACAAGTAACATATGACCGGTTACCTTGATTGATAGCATATGACCACTGGTTGTTGATTCTCGACCTGTAATCATTAACTCTATGTCCAAACTTGTTGCAATAGTAAAAAAATCCATGAAATGTATTAGATCTATCATTTTGGTTATCGATTCTACCATAGGAGTTTTTTGATCGAGTAGTAGAACCTCTAGGTCTAACATTTGGACCAATTGGTTTAAACCAACATACATTAGCAGTCTGACCTTCCTTGTGACAATTGAAACATACTGGTTTATACCTTCTCTTGCCACTATTATTGTTCACATTGGGTGTTGATTTTATTTCTGCATTGATGTCCTTAGTGCCAGAATGTTCACCAGCTTCAAAGCTTGAAAAACCTAAACTTTGTTTCTCTCCATTCATCCTCTGCCTTCCAATTTGTTCATCAAGTTTAACAGGACTCTTTCTGAATTTAACCAGTAGATTGTTTACAACATTCAACTCTTCTTTTATCTTTTCATCCTCTTTCCTTATTCCCTCATTGTCTCTTTCAATACAAGCTTTATCTTCATTTGTATCATGTAAGTGTTCCTTCAATGTAGTTGTATACACCTAAATTTGGTCAGGTGTACTTAATCAAATCAAATGGCAATTTATCAAATCAAATGGAAGCTAATTAAAACAAAAGGGACTAAATCACATCAAAATAAAAGGATCAATTAATAAATATATCAATTAATTAAATATAAGCCTAAAAGGGATTAATCAAATCTATGTAATTGATTTAAGTAATTAATTGTATAGTTTAAATCAAAAATCAAAATCAACCTATTCCCTTACATGGCTAATTTAATTAATTAATTGAATTAATTAAATCCTAATTTATTTCAACAAAGGAGACAAGAATTCGAAGAGCCAATGAGAATCAAGAATTGAAAGCACATGGATCACTCCAAACTTTGCAATCTTGATCACTCATTTAACCCTTCAACATCCTCACCACTCAATTTGTCTCTTTGTCCCAACCTTTGAAACCAACATTTAAATGGTCTCTCCATTTGAAACCATTTGAAAGCTTTCAACTCAACCAAGCTTTGGTCATGATCAACTTAACTCTACCCCCTACCGTTGGGAAACCCTATAAATACCAAGCATTTTGAGAGCACTATTAATCCTAGACATTCATGAGCAATTACATCTACACTATAGAGAAATTCTGTAAGATCATAGCATTTTGTGAGCATAATAGAGCAATTTGAGAGCAAGATTTAATGAATTGCATTGCAATTTGAGAATTTGAGAGCTATATTAGGCATTATCAAACATCATTTCTAATCCTAGGACTGTCACTAATGGAGATTAAGGTTGAGAGCTTCATTAGCATGCTTAGTTAGAGAGCCACGAAATGCTCATTGTTAATTTGTCAATTCTTTGATTAAATTTTGATTATCTTTCCATAGAATTGATAGATTTCAAACTAATTTCATGAACCTATACTTTATATATACACAAATGGTGCCCACCATGGGGCTTTAGGCCTTTAATTTATGTTTTTCATCTTAATTTGCATGTTTTTGTATCTCTTCTTGTTGCATTTTGTTGATTGTAGGTAAAGCGATGTCTGTAGGGTAAATGTTCACACATACAAATAGAAAAGAAATTCTTACAAATCCTTCTTTCACCACGTACTAAGCTAGAAGTCATGCCTTTGAAAACAAATTCATGTGTTTACACAATCAAATCACGCCTGTCATCTTTCTTTTACCGCGTGCAACTTTTCATACCACACATTTGTTGTTGGGTTTTTACGCATTTTAAAGTTATTTTACACCCGATCTATGTTAAGTAGCACATATTAACTCTTTAAATTTCGCGTACAATACTTCAAAATACCGCGTAAAAAACAATAAAGCATCGTGTATTAGCTGTTAAATGACGCTTAGTGCTCTCGATATTTTTCAATTTGCAACTTATTAAAATCAGAAAATTAATACTCTATGTTTTTCTGATTTAGAGACGAGAAGACATCCAAAGGTACAAAAACCATATTAGAGAGTCTTAAAAGAGAACAAAGAGGTAAGAATCCTTACAAATCATGAAAAAGAAATTCACAATTTGTCCATTTTGGAAAGCGTAGGAGAAGAGAAGCTTTTTAAGCATTTTATCAAAATTGTTAAAGCTTATAAAATCAAGTTTACTACATTGAATTAAGATTAAATTTGTTAGGATCTTTAAGAAATTTTTTGCAAATTTAGAGAGGATCCTTCTATTTTGTCTTTTTGATTTTTTTTTTTTTTTCCTTCATTGTGTTGGTTGTGTTGACTAAGTTTGTTGGAGGAGGAGAGAGAACGATCACCACTAGGTGAGTTAAAAAGCAAGAAAAACACTCATAAATGCACCTAGCCTTTGCTAGCTACATAAAGAGGTATTTTTATTAACAATCTTGCATTTTGATTAAATTGCAACATTCAATTTCCAAAATTAGTCTAATTCTAGTAGCCTATTATTGTACACCAAAAAAGACGTTAGGCTTATGCTCTCAACTCTTGTAGTTGATCAAAATGTCAAACATGTCATATTTGGGGATAAAAAGAAAGGCTAAGGAATGAACCAAACATTTTCTTTTTAAAACCTCCTTGTCAAGAGTTTTGAATTCACATTTGTTAAACGTGTTTGGAAGAGAAGAAAGTAGTAGGGATATGCTCTTCACTCTTTGAGTGAATCAAACTCCTAAACCTACCTATTTGATTCATTTCTTGCTTTAATATGAACATATTAGAGCTATAGATGGCCTGCCTCCCGAGTACATTCTTATGAGGAAGGTGAGAGGGAACGACCCAAGTGGGAGACAATCACTTTAGCTGTGATAAAATCTGACCCACTATAATATAAACGCATTCATCCTCAAAAGGGTGGGTGACAAATAAGTGTTGAGAATTTTCACCTCCTCTAGTAGTCCTTCGGGATTGTGCAAAATCATATCTTTATGTGTGTGGGAGGCCCTTGTAATGGGGGTATAAAAGACTCAACATTTGTTTGAACGAAAGTTAAATTAATACCTGGTTAAGTAGCAAGCTTACCTCTTAAATCTATGTTAAGAGCCAAATTTGACCTTAGGTAGCTTGTTTGGAAGTATTTCTTGTTAAATACTCATGAAAACATCTAAGAACATACACTTTTATGTGTAGTTTTAGGGCTAAGGAACAAATTTTATGTGTGTGTTGTGTTTGTTTCTACATTTTTCAAACAAGAAAACATCCTCAAGATCTGATCACAAGTTAATTTTTTTTAAAATCAATCAAAATAGTGACAAACAACTTTTTCCTAGTAAAGTGATGCCTACCAACAATCCTTTGAGGTGTGTACAAATTTCTGTGACACCTTTAAAAAACAAAGTAGTGCATGTAAAGAATATTTTCATGCATGTAAACTTTCATGTGACGTGTATAGACATTTTTAGTAGTGAATGTGAACATTTAAGTAGCGCGTGGTAACCTCCCAAGTGATGCATACAACTTTGAAGTAACATGCAACATCTATTAAGTAGTGCTTATACACATGCAAGGAGCACATTCTATCATTCCAGTGAGCGCATACAATACATTGAAGTAGTGCATATATACAATCAAAGTAGCATGTACAGACTGAGACACTAAAATAGTGAGTATCTCCTGGGGTTTTTGGAAAATTTCAAGATGATATTTGGATACCCTTTTCAGAGTACTTCATGTCCAATGCAACAAATTGGATCAAATCCTTACAAATTTAGGATGTCAAGAAATTTTCAATGGATAAATCAATCAAATGAAAAAGAGCGAGGAAATAATTTCATGGATCTATTTGAAACACAAATCAATCCTATGGAAAAAAATATCAAAATTGCCATAGGTATCAAGATGAAGAAGCAACTGAGGAGGAAATTGAGGAGGCGTCCCAAGATCCCATATTCCTTGAAGTCCTGGACAAAATTTTGAAAAGGGATAAATAAATATATTTCTTAAACTTAGCTAGAATAGGAGTTAAGCTTCCTCATAACTATGACACATCAACCTTAAAGAAGGATGAGGAAAAAGAAAATGATACATCATTTAAATAGCCATCATTAAGATCAATTTTTCCTTTTCTTTATGAACATGAGTCATCTATATCATCTTCTTCAAAAAAAAATAAGTATTTAAGCACAAAAAACCCATCTTTGATCAAGAACAACTTCATGACCATCCTATCTTTGATCAAGAGAATGAAGAGAAAGACACTACTCTTAAGCAAGATCTAATGCACAAACCCTTGTCTATCAATGTTTCTCTTATAGCCTTTACTTCTTCACCCATTCATTCATCTCTTAAAGTAGAAAAGATAGCCAAAATGCTTCCATTGAACAAATAACCTAATGCTTTTCATGCTAATAATGTCTACCCTCAAGGGTTACCTCTAAGAGAAATCCAATATAACTTACATCTTTCTGCAAATCTTTTTCATGCCTCAAGGGTCATGGACCCCAGACCTTCATGTGCTTCACCACTTATTACATCCACTCCAACGGATCCTTCATTAGCCCTTCAATAATCCCCATGCATACCCATACTCAGACCTTGTCCTTAGAAGTGGATCCATGTCAAGAGGATAATCCAAAGTGTGAAAAAAAAATATCAATAAAGATCAAGATCAAGATGTTATACAATCTCCTCCTATATTTGATGAAGGTCCCATATCCATAGAATCCCATGATGATCCTCTTGCATCCTTTCATTTCTTCCAAGCTCATATCCTTCAAGGTCAAGAAAAAAGTGTCCTTCCAAGCTCCATATTTAGTCCACTTCCCAAGCAAGATCAAGATATATCTTCCACCATTTCTAATGAGCATATTGAAAATCAAGAGAAAAATACCCTCTCTACACCATCCAAAGATCCTTGTCAAGATCAAAGTATCCCATCATTTCCTTTCCATACTCTTCCATATTCACCACAAGAAACCATCATTCTTCCAAATCCCTTGCATGATAATAAATCCCTTCAAGCTTCAGCTGATCCTATCAAAGTTGTTCCTATGAAAGCTACTCATGAGCCTGTTGGTATAAAGATAATTCTTAAATATGAGAACCTCGGCAATGAAAATCATCCAAAAGACGTTGAAATCCCTTTCAAATCTTATCTCCCTCCATTCAAACGCAACCATAGGCCTTCACCATCCTCAAAATCCATTTTGGGTTCCTATGTCCCAAAGCTAAATTCTTCATCCCTTCCATCCATATTGGGTCCATATATTCCTCCATCAATCATGCCTACCATCCCTAGCTCTCCATTCACTTACCCTACCATGTATCAAGATCAACGAAGGCACACATACTTGAAGAATGTCAAAACACCAATCCATATGAACCCTCCATATTATTCCTATTCACCCATAATTCCCAAGTCTTTTGGAAGCAATTTAGATGTGCAACATAAAAACTAGAAATCCAAGAATCTACATGTGTATAAAGATCACCATATCCAATCTAATCAACATGTAAATGAAAATAAAAAGGAAATATCCAAAAGGCCGCAAAGGTCCACTAAGAAAAAAGAAAAATCAAAGAAAATGTGGGTTCCTAAATCCCTCATTGAAGAAATTCATTCAAAAGAATCACAAAAGAAAGAAAAATCAAAGAATATGTGGATCCCCAAGTCACTTTTGAAAGAATTTCACGCAAATGAAAAATCAAAGATGACATTCAAGCTTCCAAAGGCTTTCACTCCTTCTCCTTCTAGACATGTTCCACTTTCCAAGTCTACTTTGGGTTCCTATATCCCAAAATCCACTATCTTAGATACATCCTCACTTCTTCCATCCATTGTTCTTCCAAAATTACACCACCCTTCAAAGTGTGTGTCAAATTTGATCTTGGCAAAATTTCCATCCACAACATACATGCTTCTTATCCTCATATCCATTATCCAACACCTACTTTCCATCCCTTTTATCCAATCTATGGCATAAAACCTTAACCACCATCTACCTTTATCCTCCATATCTATCCTTTGTCATCACCTTATTGATATATTTGAGCATCCTAGCCATATCCATGGTTCATTAGAGAATATTTGGAGAGCATTGTCCAAAGATCTAGATGTTGGGGAAATATTGAAATACAAAATGAAAAAATTGAAAAAAAGAGAAAAAGTGCCTTGGTGAAAACCTGGTAAACGAGCACCTTGGTAGCAAAGTAAAGAGAAATAAATCAATCCTCTGGTGAAAACCACTTCTTGTGGCACCTTGAACAAGTACCATGATGAAAACATGGAAAATAGGTGTCATGCGTAATCCCTCCCTCTTGCACTCGACACTTGGGGGAAAGTTTCATCCATGGTATCTTCCATCCTTCATCTTCCTACCATTTATCTTACTTACATCCATATTCCCTCTTTCACCTTTCATCTTGACAAGGTTGAACATATCCATGAGCATTGGGTATCTTGACATTTGTTATCCTTTACATCAACTTATTCACTTGTTGCACCATGCTACCCTAGCATGATCTCGCTTATCCAAAATTCTACCTTCATTATTCCTAAGCAATCTTGCAATAATCCCAAACCATCCCCTCATAGCCTCCATCACCCCTTTATCCTGATTGTGCTATCCTATCCATATTATATCCAAATTTATCCCTTTGGGCTTGATCGAAATGAAGGACATAAAATTCAAAACAAGTTCTCAAAAGCCTCTTGACATGTCCACTCTTTTGGACCACCCACTTTCATGACATCAGGTCATTATCCTATATAGCATTGCATCATTGACTTTCGTTGTTGATCCAAAACATGTTTCACATTGCTATATCCTTTTTTTCCTTAGCTTGGGTAATCTTGAGGAGATGGTCCTACAGGTCGCATTCACTACACATGTTTCTTCCATCATGGCCTTTTAATTTCTAAATCCGTCAACTTGCTCATCCATCTTTCATGTCCTATACCTTGCTAGATATTGGGGGAAAACCAATGTGATCTTGTTTGAGAGCTAGTAATTTCTAATTTTAAAAAAAAAAAAAAAAAAAAACTATAAAAATCCCCAAAAAACAAAAAAATCTCTAAAAATTCAGAACATTAAAAAATCCAAAAATCTTTTCATAAAGTCTTTGAGCTACATCTTACATAAACCGAGCTTTTGTCACATTTTGGAAATTTGCCCAAGCTCAACAATTTCTTTTCAATTAGGGGCATTAATCCAAAAACAATGGATTTCACCAAAGTAGGCACCAATTCATAGGAATTAATGCATCAAACCAACCAAATAGACACTTGAACCTTTGATTTACATCATTGTTCAATTCCTATGATCCGATCTTGACACAAACGTAATCCTTGACCTTCATTGACTTATTATTATCAGGATTAAAAATAAACAAAACCTAAAAGATCAAAATGGATGGAATTCTATTAAAAATATTGATACAATACAAGCACTTGAAGTTTTGATGATATTAATTGATGGCATGTTCTTTTTAGCTAATCAATGATGTTTCGACTAGATTAGCAATGATGAAAGCATGACATATTTTCTTGATTTCTGTGTGACTATTTTAAATATTGATTCTTTGAAGTATGTGCCTCTATCTAAATACATGACCATCAAAGAGTCATCAAGGACGTTGTGCATATGGAAGGGATTCAATATATGTACGTTTACGCAAAAAGATACCTTGGTCATTTAAATCTTCCATATCTTAAATGCCAACAGCCACTTGCAATGTTGAATCCAATGAAAGCGGTATTCATATTTTCATGGTTTGCAAATCTCACCAGTGAGGGTTGTATCATTTTCATTGTTTAAATCCAAAGGAAGGAGGTATTCAGATCATCATGGTTTTTAAATCTAACCAGTGAGGGTTGTACCTTTTTCAGGTCCCAAAAATCTCAATGATGAAAATTTCTCCTTTTGTAATAAAAAAGTGACAGTTAGCTACATTCATGTAGATTAATCTTGCATTTTAGTTGTTATGGGATTTTCCTTAATAAAGGGGGTGGAAGTTACTCATGGTTACATCATCAAATGTTTGATCCATCAAATGATCAATGCTACATCAAGGATATGATCACTATGCATATGCTCACCTAGGGGTAACCTAATCATCTGATCATCTAGGGGCAACCTAACTCTGTCCATCACACATACCTATATCTACACCTAAATCATATAAAATTTCCATAGCTATAAGCCTCCCACCATTAATGTTCTAGAGGAAGTCTATTTTTCAATCAAATCAAGAATCAATCAGTCAAATCATCCAATTGATCATCTAACGTCAATCGTTTTATCTGATCATCCATTTGCTCATCTTGAGTGCATCAATTTGTTCGTCTCTCTAGATCTTGAGAGAGAACTATCCATTTATAAAATCAATCCATCAACCTACCTATCCTATCATATTGACATCAATACAAAATCAACCAAGTGATTCTGACTGACATCAAGTGATATCCAAACATCATCAACGTATCTAAAACATCAACAATATTTTCTCAATCATAGCTATTGGTATCAAATTCTCTCATAACCGGGGCATTTTCAAATTGATTTTATCGGGAAACAAATCAAAATTTCCCAAACTCAACCAGATTATGTCATATCATTTCGATTCATTTCCCAAGGGGGCATCATATCTGTATCATTAGATTGACATCAGGATTCATATCATAACATTTTTTTTATCTCAACATCAGGGGCAACATCCTATCAATCAAATTTGCATTGATCAAACAGCATCTGGGGCATTAAATTTTTCAATCGTCATCAGTGAGGTTTTTTCAAATCAGTGGTTCACATCAGGGTTTTCATCCAGCATCAATCAGATCAGGCATCAAAATCATTTCAAATCAGGTTAATCAAATCAATCAATCAGTATCAGTCAATCAGATCAGGACATCAATTTTTTTTGAATCAATGCGCTTCGCACATCAATTCAAATAGGGGCATTTGTAGACACCTAAATTTAGTAAGGTGTACTTAATCAAATCAAATGACAGATTATCAAATCAAATGGAAGCTAATTAAATCAAAAGGGACTAAATCACATCAAAATCAAAAGATCAATTAATAAATATATTAATTAATTAAATCTAAGCCTAAAAGGGATTAATCAAAGCTATGTAATTGATTTAATCAATTAATTTTATAGTTTAAATCAAAAATCAAAATCAACCCATTCCCTTACATGGCTAATTTAATTAATTAATTGAATTAATTAAATCTTAATTTCTTTCAACAAAGGAGACAAGAATTCGAAGAGCCAATGAGAATCAAGAATTGAAAGCACATGGATCACTCCAAACTTTGCAATCTTGATCACTCATTTAACCCTTCAACATCCTCACCACTCAATTTGTCTCTTTGTCCCAACCTTTGAAACCGACATTTAAATTATCTCCCCATTTGAAACCATTTGAAATCTTTCAACTCAACCAAGCTTTGATCATGATCAACTTAACTCTACCCCCTACCCTTGGAAATCCTATAAATACCAAGCATTTTGAGAGCACTATTAATCCTAGACATTCATGAGCAATTGCATCCACACTATAGAGAAATTATTTAAGATCATAGCATTTTGTGAGCATAATAGAGCAGTTTGAGAGTAAGATTGAATGAATTGCATTGCAATTTGAGAATTTGAGAGCTATATTAGGCATTATCAAACATCATTTCTCATCCTAGGACTGTCACTAATAGAGATTAAGGTTGAGAGCTTCATTAGCATGCTTAGTTAGAGAGCCATGGAATGCTTATTGTTAATTTTTCAATTCTTTGATTAAATTTAGATTATCTTCCCATAGAATTGATAGATTTCAAATTAATTTCATGAAGGTATACTTTATATATACATAGTAGAAACCTCTTACTCTGATATGAATAGTTTCTCCAACTTTTTGATGAAGGGTGCTCCCCTTAATGCCACAAATACATAACAGAAACAAAGAAGCAACAACAATTTGCGAGAACAGAAAATGGGCTTCTTATTATCTCCACAAATGTGGAATTACAAACTTTCAGAATTACAATATGCAAAGCCACATGGGCATTCCCCTTATAATATCCTACAGGACAAAGTCTCGAATTATTACCCAGATCTACCCAAAACTGCCCTAGACAACACTACGGGCCTTCTTTATATAGGTAATTTCTACCGCTCGAGAAGGTTCCAGAAATCTAGCCATTAAGGCCGACTACCCTTAGCATTTAATTATTTTTCACTTTTATTACAAAAGGGTCGGCTTTAAATATTTACAAAACATGAGATTAGGTACCCAACTTCTGGAAGCCATAACTTTTGAATCGTAGCTCCGATTGGCTATTATAACCACTTTCCGGAAAAGGGAGATCGCGATCTACAGTGCCTAACTTGCGAAATGCCATTCATCTAGGGGTTCAACCTTGATCTGGAGCCTCTAAGGTCCTGAAAATTGAGCTCACAGATTTTGCACCCTAAAATCTCAACAGTAAATCCTTAATAACTTCGCCAATACAGATGATCTGGCAATGAAATTCAACTGGCATTCTTATATGACTAAGATGAACCTTCACCTAGAAAATTAGAAC
>MU225240.1:8454060-8464408 GCA_018584345.1 Thuja plicata
CTCATACCATGCTCTTGGTGCTTGCTTCAGTCCATATAGTGCCTTGTGTAGTCTGCAAACCATGTTCCTCTTGCTTGGGTCAACAAATCCATCAACTTGTTCAATGTACACTTCTTCTTCTAATATCTCATTCATAAATGTTGACTTTACATCAAATTGATAAACTTTAAAACCTTTATAGGCTGCATATGCAAGTAAAGTTCTGACTCCTTCCAACCTTGCAACTAGGGTGAATGTTTCTCCATAATCAATTCCTTCCTCTTGTGAATAACCCTTGCATACTAGTATAGCTTTATTCATTGTTACTTCTCCATGTTCATTTAGCTTATTTCTGAATACCCATTTAGTACCAATTACATTTTTGTCATTCGGCCTAGGTACAAGTGTCCAAGTTTTGTTCTTTTCAATCTGTTCAATCTCTTCATTCATGGATTGTATCCATTCTTCATTTTGTAAAGCATCTTTTACTGTTTTAGGCTCAAAATCACATAACAAGCATGTATCGTCTCTCAACTTACTTCTTGTCATAACTGTAGAATCCTTCGATCCTATGATTTGATCAAGTTTGCGGTGCCTCCTCACATACTTTTCTAGAGTAGTTTCTTTTTTTTCTTCATATTCATTATTCCCATTCAATTCAGGTTGATTTTGTGTCTTGGCATCTCCATCAGATAGCTCGATAATTACCTCTTGTTTCCCGACAACCTCATTCTGTGACTCAGTAGGTGCTAGATATTGTTTGACAACCTCTTCCTCGGGTTTAGGTAATACATTAGAATCTTCCTCATCCAGATAGACAAATGATTTGTAAATTTTAGGTTCCTATATGCATTCAACTTCATTTCTTTCTTCATATTCATCAATTCTAACATTTGCACTTTCCACAATTTTGTTAGTGTTAGAATTCAAACACTTATATGCTTTGCTTCTAGTTGAATAACTAAGAAATATCCCTT
The DNA here is from genome assembly GCA_018584345.1 of Thuja plicata. Classification (NCBI taxonomy): domain Eukaryota; kingdom Viridiplantae; phylum Streptophyta; class Pinopsida; order Cupressales; family Cupressaceae; genus Thuja; species Thuja plicata. Next base: position 8,455,017 of record MU225240.1, read on the forward strand.
CCTCACCTTTAGTATCAAGTTTTCTATTTCTGTTATTCTTTAGTATGAAGCATTTACTTCCAAAAACTTTGAAATATCTTACATTAGGTGCATATCCATACCATAGCTCATAAGGTGTAGCATTAGTACCTTTCTTGACTTGTACTTTGTTCATGGTATAAACTGTTGTACTCACAACTTCTCTCCAATATTTTTGTGCGACATTTTTCTGCATCATTAGTGTTCTGGCATAGTCCATGATAGATCTATTTCTTCTTTCAGCTATACCATTCTGTGGTGGTGTCCTAGGTGCGGACATCTATCTTTTAATACCTCGGTCATTGCAGAACTTGTTAAACTCATTAGAAATAAACTCACCTCCTCGGTCAGATCTCAAACATTTCAGAATTTTACCTGTCTCTTTTTCAACTTTTGCCAAGTACCACTTAAATAACTGGAATGCATCAGACTTTTCTTTAAGAAACATAACAGTCATCATTCTAGAGTAATCATCAACAAATAGAATGAAAAATCTATCTCCACAATAACTTTTCTCACCAATGGGACCACAAAAGTCAGTATGAACCAATTCCAGAATTTCCTCAGAAGTATGAGTCTTGCTCTTGAAATTAGACTTAGTCATTTTTCCCAACTAACATTGCTTACACATTGCATTTTCAGGTTTCTTTAACTTAGGTAGCCCTCTAACATTTTTCATTTTTCTTATGCTTACCGAGTTATCAAAGTTTACATGACACAACCTTTTATGTCATAACCAAACATCATTGTATTGTGCAAAAAATCACGTCTCATCAGCTAAGTCCAGATAGAACAGGTTACCTTTTGTTTGTTCTCCACTTCCAACTAGTTCTCCAGTGGCATCAAATATCTTTGCCTTCTTGTGATGGAACTCACTTTGTAACAAAAAAGTACTGAGTTGTGTAACACTCAATAAATTATAGTTAAGATCATCAACCCAATATACATTATCACATCTGATCTTGTCAGTCAATCTAATTGATCCTTTCCCTTTAACAAGACATGATGCATCATTACCAAATTTAACATAACCACCTTTGCATTGATCTAAGGTCTCAAATTTATTTTTATCACCAGTCATGTGATGTGAACAACCACTGTTAATAATCCAACGGTTACCTTTACTCATATAAGAATTTAATGCAATTTTCTCATCATCATCAGAATCATCTTTCATAGCAACATACACAACTTCTATATAATTTTCATCAGAATTGTCAGATCCACTGTCAGTAGCATCTTCAACTATATATCAAGATTTATTACCCTTGTCTTTGTAATCCTTATACTTTCTAAAGTCTCGGTCATCCTTTATGTCTTTGTACTTGATGTCTCTTCTTTCTTCTTTGTCATTCTTATCAAGGCATCTAACAACAATATCACCAACTTTGTTACAAGAAAAACAAATGATAGGAAGTTTACCTTTGAATTTTCCTTTTCCTCTAGATAGTCTTCTTGCCATAAGTGCCTCAAGTTCTTCCAGATCATCATCTGTAGTGTCACCGTCACTGTTCACACATTTCTTTCCTTTCTTTGATTTGTTAAGGACCAAATGGGACTTGAATGCAGATTCAATAGCTTGTGGAGTGTAGTTATCAAAATTTGACATCTCAAATGCAGTAAGTCTGCCTACCAGACCTTTCAAAGTCAATTTATTATTAGGAGTACATCTCAATTCTTGAATTGCAGAGACTCTAATAGCATATACAGGAAGAAGATTCCTCAGTACCTTGCTCATAATGGTGTTATCATCAATGGTTCCATTAGCTCCTCTAATATAATTCACAACTTCTTTTATCCTACCACAATATTGAACTATATTTTCTCCTTCTTGCATTTTCATTTCATCAAACTTACCTCTTAAACTTCCAGATTCAACTCTCAACACATTTGTATCTCCTCCATAGATGGTTGATAGATTATCCCACATCTGCTTTGCATTTGTATAGTTCTTTATGTATTCAAATTCAGGATAGCTTAAGGATGATGCAATCTCCAACATTGCTTGATTATGTTCTTGCTTTTGTCTTATCTATTCAGTGGTGAGAGGTGTTGGTGGGGATAGATAATCATGTTCAATAGAGTGTTTAGCAGCATCACCAATACTAGCTAGATGCAATTTCATCAAAATCTGCCATGCAGGGAAGTTATCTTTGTTCAAATTTGGTACCTCCTTTTTATACATCTAGATCTTTCACTCTAAGTACCTTCAAACTATTTTCAAGAGAACAGAGCTCTGATACCAATTGTTAGAATGAATTTAGAATAAATGAGGGGGGGGGGGGGGGGGGGAANGGTGAATAAGTTATCCATAGGTCTAGATGTACCAATTGAAACTTTATAACACTTTAAACAACTCAGAACTGCTTGGTAGCAACAACATAAATATGCAGTTTACTGTTCAAATGTAATCAACTTGCAGAAACTTATCAGTAAAACCCAACATAAATATTCACACAAGTTGACATCAATATTTAACGTGGAAACCCAATTTGGGAAAAACCACCAGTAACATGCTACCAATTTTTCACTCTTCTGAAGTGAGCTCTGCTAGGAGCCAACCCTATTAAAGGTTACAAAACACACTGCTAAATGTGACCTGGTTAAAGGATTTAATCACCCTATCAGGAGTGGCCTTGTTAGAGGACTTAGATTATTCCACCTGAATGTCACCTTGCCCAAAGGATTTATAGAATGACTGTTAGGTAAACCTGGTTAAAGGATTTTGACTGATACAATGGTTAGAAAGTAATCATTAGGTGTGATTTGATACATACAACTTACTTTGCAAATACAGATCTAGTTCAGCTCTAATGTTAATTCACTGAGTGGCCTCCATTCTCATTTCAATCTTCAGATCTTCTTGGAAGTTTGTCAAGCAATCACTGTCACAATACTCTTCTTCTCTGCTCAACCTTTTCTGCTAGATCATGCCAATCAGCCAATTAACCATGCAATCCTCTTGTATACACTTAGCACATACATCTCACAACTTGAATAACTCCTCGAGGTTATCTTATACCTCTTCATCTAGGTAATATAAATCTTTTCCACTTAATCAAGATCGTAGATCTTAGGTTAGGTTGGATCCAACAGATCTTTCCATCATTTACATTTAATTTACTTCTCCAAATCAATCACTAATTAAATCTTGAATCTATGCATTAATTACGGTTACCCGTGCATTAATTAATGTGGACCATTCGTGCTTATCCTTAATTAACTCTACATATCCCAATAAATTCAATTACGTCAGCTAGAGATCTCAAATCTCAACATTTACCAAAATACTAGCGCTCAGCCAACACTGTGTTCTTTCACTCAGTCATTATTGTTTTCTCTGGTAATTTACTGGTGCTCGGTCGACATTAGAAATTATGCTTGGCATACACTGGTGCTTGGTCGACGCAAACTTTGCTCGGCATATACTGTTCCTAGTAAACTGACATCTTCATTTTAGTGTTATAGATAAACAACACATTACCTTGCCAATGTGCCAACTGATCAAGTACCCTTGTAGTTTCACATAACTCAACCATTTCACTCAGTCTTCTTGTTATCCTTGCCTTCAAATCTTCTTCAGCAATCAATAGATATGGTACTCAAATAGATAGCAATACTCTCACTAGTTAAGGTTTGACATCAATGACAAAACAACAATTGTTTACATTGTAGCTTTCCAACACAATTTTCATTCACAGCACTACATAAACATGGATTCAATTTTCTTAGTTTTTTTCGTAAAAAAATATTTGAATATATATTTTTTTCTTATAGTTGATTTATAAGTTTAAGATATATTTTAAATTTTGGTCAAGGATTTTAGGCTCTTTTCAATGATTTAAGAATAATGTTTAATAAAGTAGAAGTTACAATTTTAATTTATTTAAGGATTTGTGGTTTTTAATATTCTATTAAAAATTCAAAGTTTATTTTTAGTTTTGGAAAAAGATTTTAATTCTAATAGATTTTTAATTGTTTTCTTCTAGCTTTGAACTATACTTCTTAATACAACATAATTAGGGAAAATAAATAAATTTTAAATCAATGAACAATAATTAAGCTGGACAAGTTTTAATTTTTAAATTTGTAACTAAATTGAAATAAATTTATTTAATTATAAAGAATTATAAATATTTTAAAGTTGGTAATGCATAGTTCAATATACTCAACTTAGAGTATAGACAATTCATTTAATTTATTTCCTTGTATCATTCTCATCTAAATTTAAAAGAATTAGATTATGAAAATTAAAAATATACATAGATAAATTTAGTTTTTACATTTCTACCTAATGTTATAATCTCATTAATATAATACATTAAAATATTATAAATATAAATAAAAACTTTACGATTACAATAAGTAATTTTAAATACAATAAATAAACAGGTCTGTTCAAGTAGATTTCTATGGTAGTTGATTTTCCATTAACAAAAAGACAAATTATCATCACTTAATGAAAAAAGTTAAAGATAAAAAACCTAAGCTACATTATCAAATGAAACTAAATGCCAAAATTCAGATACCTAAACTTTAACATCTTCTTGACATATCATGCAAGTTACTTCAACAATTTTTTTTTTAATCACCAAAAATGAATGATAATAAACAAAATATATATGATACTAAAAGGGTGATGCAATCAAACAAATTCATAAGATTGCCTTTCCAAAATTGAAAACTAGAACTTCATAGAGGTTTAAACCGTACCTTATTCCCAAAAATACTAAAATAAAGATGCATGAGATAAGTGGTGTAATGAGATGTTTGGAGCTTGGATGGAAAGTTTGAGACATTGGCTGAGTGGATCCCACTTTATCGCCATTAGCACTATGGTACAATCTACTGAAAGCAATATATTCATTTCACATAGCTTGAAAGGTATTCAAGCCTTCTTGTACAACTCATAAGGCATTCAAGTCTTTAAATCAATCGCATGGAGAAAAACATGGGTGACCACAATGAATTCTAAGGCCATCCAACCCTTCTATGCAACTACCAACCGCTGATGCCAAAAATTAGAACCTCCATCTTATGTAGAAAACACCTTCAATGTAATAAAAATTAATACGTTAAATAATATAATTCATACGTACATAAAAAAATATTAATTTAATTTATAATATTTCGTGTATAGAACAATATTATTTGTATTTACAATTTAAAAATACAATCTTGATTTTAGGTTGATGATTCATCTTTCCAATTATGATTTTCTCATACACTATAAGGGCACCATAGCTTCTCATTCCTTGACTATTACTTATTGTTGGTTTGATTCATCAACCTTTGTGTAAACATTATTTTCATTGTTAATTTCTATTTGTAGGTAGTGTTGACTTTGTTTTATGAAAGGCAATAAATCTTTGGAAAATATTCTCTGTTTACTCAACTTGTTGGGACTTCTCATCTACATGACCATTTCAACACTCATTGGACTTTCGTCATTCATAGCGCAATTTGCTTCTTTTTTTGTCTTCTAAAAAGGGGGTGTCTTGAGTTGTGTCATTGTGCACATTTGTGAGTTGTGCCATTTAACACTTCCACATTTCTCTTTCAACACATCAATTTTGCAACAAAACCTACTAAGCATGGAATTCAACAAAACCATTAAGCCTTTGAAACCCTTTAACTATATTTAATAAAAATTGATTGTTTCCCTTATGTTCAAGTATCAAGGATTGTATAGGGTAATTGTGAGTACAAAAAACAGCCCAATGTATAAAAAAGAGAAAGAAAAATGGTTTAACAAAATTCATTAAGCCTTTGGCTTTTTATGTCTAAAAAAAATCTCTACAATTTATATTCCATGTAGAAGCCTTGAAATCATCCAATGAAGTTTGGCTATCCCTTGATCAAATCTTTGGAAAGGTTGATCAACTAAGAATTTGTGAGTTAGAAAATGAACTCTTAAGTTTATGTCTAATAGACTCTAACACTTTGGGTGGCTATTTCACAAAATTCAAATAATTAAGGTGGAAACTCAAAGAATGTGGCATAGAAAAGAAAGAGTTTTGACTCATCCTTTACACTAAGTCCTAACTATTATGTATTTGTATCCATATTTTATTCCACTAAAAGAGCTCACATGGAAGATTCCATATTTGGTTAATTTTATTGTGGACATAATAAGGGAGCAAGATAAGTTAATCTAGATGGGCACTTTGAAGACCACAAATACTCAACCTTTACTGCAAGAAAAGTGAACTAGAAGGCTTCAAAGAAAGTGGGGAAACAAAAATATCATCAGGACAAGGAAATAAATGAAGATACAAATTTTTGTAATCAAATTGATATTTTTTAAAATCAAGGTAAAACCAAGAAAGAAAAAGTGAAATGTGTATTTTGAAAGAAACCAAGACATCATGAGAACATATGTATATACAAAAGAATTTATCACCTAACTCATCTTCTTGAGCGACATAGAGTCTCCGTTAAGTTTAAAATATTCTAAGACAATGGATAAAAAATGTCGTGCACTTTTAGCTTTTAGTATGGATTATTCCTCTCCACCATCAATTGCTGCATCAAAATTTAGAGAGCTTTACTAAGAGAATCCAAAGGTTTTTTGCAACAATGTAGCACGCAAAGCATCATCTTATGGACAGTTGCATAGTCTCTCTTTTATATCTCCTATGAGTGGATCATTTCATGCATATTTTGTATCACATCTCCTTTGGAAGGTAGTTTTTTTCCCATATGGGTTTCTACCTTTCTCCAATTTATAAGAGACTTGTATTGTACATGGGTACTATGTGGTAAATGTGGTCTTCAACCTGAAACACCAAACACTCAATAAACCATTAATTCAAGGGTTAGAATCATAAAATCAAATTCAAATCATTGTACAAACTACCCTCAAGAGCGGCTTATTTATTCCTAGTTGGAGTGAGTTCAACTCTTGGAGGATTCTCATTAGATTGGCATTTAGAATCAATGACTAGACGAATCCAAAATGGAAGATTCAAAATATGGACAAGATGAATGAACTTGCATACTTTTCCCTCAAAACATGGAAATGAAATGCATGGAAACTACTAAGCTAAATGCATATAGAACATTGAGTAGTCTAAGAAAGAATGTAGCTAAAAACTAAGGAAAATGAAGCTAGGAATCATGTTAGAACTTAGATGCATAAACTTAAACTACAATGCAAATGGAGGCTAAAACATGATCAAAACCTAAAACCAAAATAACATTATAACTTTGCTTCTTCAAATTGCCTCTCTTTGAGCAAGGGGAACTATCCCTTTTATAGGAAATTATTCAAAATAGATGGCTAAGATTGAGCCACAAAGGGCAGTTGAGATTCATTACACTTCAATCCATGTGAGCTTGATCCAGGTGAAAGGTCATTGATTGGCCAACCTTGTGTTTGTTTGGGGGAGAATGGGACAAATTTGGAAGTTATCCCTTTTAATTACTTTAATTTCAATTTTAAGTGCTCACACATGTGTGAGTATGTGTGAATGGGTTCATTTAATCAAAAGTATTTAGGAATTTTAATTAAACTCAATAGTTAAAGCAATTAAGTGATTTGAGCTTTGATTGATAATTTAATTCAACAAGTTATGTTTAATTATGTAAGCAAGTTTGATTAAATACTCCCATAATTAGGGTCTAGCAATAAATGCCTTTGATTTAGGATTTCTTAAGGCCAATTAATTAAAATAGGGGCTATGGGTTTTCTAGACCAATTTTAGGTGATTACATTTTCCCCTCTTTGAATTGATGTGCGAGCAACGCGTTGACTCAAAGAACTTTTGCTGATAGATTGAGGAAATAGCTTGATGTGAAGCGATGAAACTATCCCATAGAGGACAACTGATTCTGAAATTTATTGAGTGAAGTTGATTGAAAATTGAAGATATCAGATCCAGAATTGATTGAGCGAAGACTGATAGAGAGATCTGAAGATATCAGCTCCGGAGTTGATTGAGCAAAGACTGGTAGGAAGTTTCAAATATTCAACTTGATGTGAAGCGATAAAGATGAATATCCGTCCCTGAAGCAAATTTCTCAATTCTGGATTAGTTTAAATTATTAATAAACCTGATGTGGTGCGATGAGATTGATTGCCATTTGAGCGATTGATTAGGATAATTGACTTGATATGGGTCCTAATGAATCCAATTACCTGGTGCCCTTAGAGATCAAACGTGTTTAGTTGAATCAAATTATTGATGTATTAGTGCTTCCCCCTTGGGATTAAAATTGAAATGAGATTAGGGCGACAAGCATGATTGTGATGGATTTTGAAGCATCGAACAAACTAAATGGATACTGAAGAATCGGGTTCAAGCTTGATTTAAGGTTTGGTTGACCAATTTTGATCGATAGTTGACTTGAGTTGACCAAGGTTGAATTTCTTGAATCAAAGTAGAAAATGCTTGATTTAGCTGATTAGGAATGATATTGAAGATGAATCCTGTGATGAGAGCGTCATCAATCAACTGCATTTGAGTAATAGGTTAATCTGCATTTCTTACCATCAAAATATTGTCAGATTTTGATTTTGGTCCCGAAAATGGATTCAGGGCTGTCAAATTAGCAAGGGTACCATTTTCACGCTCATTGGAGAAAGTTTGAAAATTAGGTCAAAACCTATATAAAGACCAAAAGGGTCACTTCAAATTATTTTCACCTTTTGAGTCCAAAAGTCAAAAACCTTCTCTAAGACAAAATGGTGGTCCCGGTGACAAATCATAGATTTGAGCAAATGCGGAGGCATGGCTGGCCTCAAGATTATCCACCTCTAGTGAGTAATCAAAACTTATCTCTTTAGTTCCAATTTTACATGTTTTGGCAGATTTTTGTATGTTTTTACTCATTTTTCAACCGTAGGATTGGTTCGTCGTATGAGCCGGTGAGAGGGCTCATATGAAAAACTACTCCATGGGTTTTGTCATTTGGGAGGGACCCATGACTCGTACAAGAACCTTCTTCCCTACCCCTTTTGTTGCATGCAGATAAATGTTTTGTCATATTAGATTTTTTTCGTACTGTCCTTAATCCTATCTCGTACGAGTCTTCATGCCAGTGCTTTTTTTGTAGTTTGTCGTATGGTAAACAACAAGCTTTTTTCAGGGCCTTAACATAAAATTTTGTTTCTTTTGCTGATGAATTTAGATTCATTGGCATGTTTTTTAGCTTATCTTACTGCTGTGATTGATGTACTCATCATTTTTAGCCCAATTTTCTTGATTATTGATGGTTTTGCATTGTTTTTCTTTTGTAGGCACAGTTACCAAAAAATTAGTTCAGATCCATTTATCCTCCGACCATGCAGTTAGTGAGGAGAATTTTGGATGCACAGAGGGGTCACCTTAGTGAGTGCAGATTTGGTTGGCTATTGAGGATGCCAGATATCC
>MU225240.1:8464690-8479348 GCA_018584345.1 Thuja plicata
TCAGGCCCTCATCCGAGTCTTCCATGATCATACCATTCTAGATTGAGCGATCACTTATGATTACATGGTGATTTAGTATGGTGCACAATATCCTCTTCCTTGTGTTATGGAAGGATTCATTGGTTTCTTTATCATGGTGGACAGGAGTAAGCAGGGATTCTTTTGTGGTTGGGTTTGGGTTCTAGAGAGACTTGTGGCCAGGCCAGAGCAGTTAGGCTGGGGTCAGTGCCTCCTTGCGCACATGTACCATGAGATGCATGAGGTTGTCTTTCAAGGTGCCATGGGTATGGGTGTAGAGGTAGTGGTTTTACAGGTGTGGGCATGGGATAACCTTCCCATTTGTCGGCCTGTGATAGATGATCCATGGTAGGGTGGTCAACCTTTTGTGTATAGATATTCAGGTTTATGAAGGATCCCCACTTGGGGAAGATAGATTATTGGAGGCGTCAACTTGACGACCTCAACATAGTGATTTGGAGGCCTTACAAAGGCACTGAGGCTTGGGCCGATTGGAGGGCTCAGAGGAGAGATTTGTTTGTGTCGTGTCCTCTCTTCCAGAGGAATTATACCATTGTTGAGAATTTTGGAGTCTCTCAAGTCTTGAGATAGTATGGACGTACTTAGAGCCTACCACATGAGTTTACAACCTATGGCTGTTTTGTAGATGAGGAGCATCGAGGGTGGGCTCCTAGATTATCTCTTACTCTTTGCTTGCAGGAGCTTATACAATTGCATCGACCATCTTGGTATTACTTTGAGGATGTGGCTGATGCAGGGGTCACACCTTAGTACATAGATTACTTTACTAATCATCCTTTCCTGAGATTCACAAATCTGGCCGAGAGGGTGCCACAAATTGAGGAGGATGATGTTCCATAAAGGGCTGCAGCTGGAGGACAAAGGGTTCGAGTGCCCAGGGGAGAAGGAGGAGACCCAGGTGCTAGCTCTAGTAGGGAACCTACAGTAGGGAAACAATGAAATCATGGAGAGGGAGGTACATTAGGTTCTGTTGCCACTGGTCCTCCCACAGGTATAATAGATGAGGAAATGGGTGATGCTTCGTAGGATCCCATTTTTTATAATGCAACCTGACAGGTTCATCAATGGAGGGATGCACAGGTTGGAGAGGAGGAGGGTGTGACTAGGGAGAAGACCCTAGAGGATGTGATCCACACCTTAAGGGGACAGATCTGAGGGTTACAGATGCAGCTAGCAGTGACTCAAGTTCAGATTGTAGAGAAAGACCGTGCCCTTGATGAGAGAGATGAGAGGATTCAGGGGCTGACCCAGGGGTTTGCATCTAAGTGCGCTACTCTTCAGCATGAGGTTACCCAATAGTCTAGAAGGGAAACCTACTACATAGCAGCATACAATGTGGCAATTCTGGTAGCGCATCAGGTACCACCATATTCGTAGTATTTTGCGAGATCCAAGGGATCAGGCCCTCCACCTCGAGCAGGTGTTCCTCTTCCTCCACCTCATCATGACAGTGAGGGAGGGAGGGAGTCTTTATATTCCCTCTTCTTTCTCACCCCTTTCTAAGTTTTGTGAGATCCATGGATTGTACATGATTCATTTGCATCGAGGATGCATAATTTACTTGAGATTATCTGAGCACCTTTTTGTAGACACTGATACTTCTGATATATATATATGTATATATATGATCATTTTGTGCTCTATCTGATGTCATGCTTTCTTTCCTTTTTCTCATCCATGTGTTACTTCTGAGTAGATTATTATCATGTATCATTTCATTGAGTAGCTTTTGCACATATCTTGGATGAAAATGTATCTCCTTTTCGCTCAGTATATGACACACTCTTATCATGATATTCTATTCTCTAAAATTTTTGATGATTTGATTCTTGCTTGGTTGATTCTGACTCCCTTTTTGCAGATATATAACCTTAAGGAGATTAATGCAGTTGATCACTTCACCAAAGGATACGATGTTAGAAGGATAGATTTTTTTGTCATTATAATGCTATTATGCAAGCCTAAGAATGAAATGCAACCTTTGACTCAAGTCTAGTAACTGATTCCTTTAGCCAGTTTGTCATCAACGAGCATTTGGGACATCGAAGCCAATACAATCCTTACTGGTGTACAACAACCATAAGAATATGAGTATGAATTCATCAGACAAAGTGTGGGAAAATTAATGTAAGCATCAAGGTATAAGAACCATGATGACCTGAACATTATTTCCATTTGATTTTGAAAGAGTACACCAGTATCAAGGGATTTAGAACTGAGATAACCATGAGTGTGTTCTTGCTTTAACTTGTAGATTAATGGTCAAGGAGATAGTTCCAACCTCACCTTTGTGTGCAAGTAAACAAGATTGAGGGATGTGAGGATTTTCTACCTTAATGTGAAATATCTTGTCACATACACCCCATTTACTTCATGTTATAAGATCATCATAACTACACCAACAAGCAACAATCAAAGAAAAGACTATGAAAATCATCGATAACAGACATCACTCAAGAAAATGATTATCATTCTTGCAGAAAGTTTTGATTGTGATACATTTATTTGTGTAAGGTGTTGAGAAACACCATTGTGCTTGAGGGTGTCAATATTGAAAAACATTGTTATGTTCTTGAGTGTTAATAAACCAAGATTTAAGTGCTTTGATAAATTATCTGTTGTGTGTTGAAAACTGCACATGTGTCCAGATAGGTAGTTTTGAGAAACACTGTTTGATTAAGGTGTTGAAAAACACCAGTAGTGTTAGTGGAAAACTGTCTGGTGGCTAGAAGACCAAGATAGCTACCGTTGATTAGCAGGACGACTGAAAAAATGTGGACTTGAGAACTAGGAGACTACCCTTAGTGATGAACAAACCCGTAAAACTAAGATATCGATCGATTCCAAGCCAGGATGCTAAGTCAATGTTTGGATTGGGTTGCACAAGGTCACAAAAGCGACAAAGAGCTGTTAAGTGTAATAAATTAAGGTTGAGACAATCAAGCCACACATTTATAGATGGAGCACTAGTTACAAGTGATACATGTTTGCTAGGTTTTCACCACTTGGCATAATTTCTATTTTTTCTACCAAGGCACCTTTATACTAGGTTTTCACCGAGGCATTTTTCTCCTTTTCATTTTTTTTTCTTTTTTTTCTTTTTTATTTTTTTGTTGATCCATCAAGGTGCATATTTGCCAGGTTTTCACTAGGATGATCATTTTTTTCAGGAAATTTCCCAAATGTTTTTGACTTTTCTGCTTTTTGTTGTTTTGGGTATTTTTTCAAGTTCATTTTTTCTGTATAGGAACATCTTAGAATGTGTAGCTGTAGAACTTTTTTAGGTGGATCATGTGATGGGATCAAGAAATGTATCCCCTTATAGAGTTTATAGTTGATATTATCCAGAGCCAAATGTTGCAGTAATCACGGAGGGACCCAGCTAGTTAGTTTCAAATTTTCTCTTTTGTTCACGATGTTGTTGATTCTTTTGATTTTCTCTAAGTACACGATCGCCAACTTGAAATTATGTGTATATTACTTCCTTTTTGTAACCACTATACATCCTTTTTTGATATACCCTTAAATGGTTGAATGCTTCTTTCCTTATTTCATTAAGTAATTCTAATTCTTGGATTTTGGAAATCCGGTAATCTACATCAGTGATGAGTCCTTGTAGTGAGACTCTGAGCGATGGTATTTCTACCTCAATAAGCAATACTGCTTCTACGCCATATACCAAGGCAAATGACATTGCCCCTATAGGTGTTATGATTATGGTTTGATAAGCCCACAAAGCCAAATTTAATTGGAGATGTCAGTCTTTTCCTGACTTAATCACTGTCCTATGCAATATTTTCAATATGTCTTTATTCAATGCTTCAGCCTATCCATTCTCTTGAGGATAGTAAATAGAGGAACAATGCTCAGTAATTTTTAACTTCTCACATAATTCGTCCATATCTTTGTTTTTGAAATGTCCTCCATTATCTATTATAATAGAGGAAGGTATCCCATACCTGCAAATGATGTAATTTAGGATAAACATGGATACATGTTTTCTGGTTGCTTTGATAAGTGGGATTACTTCAACCCACTTGGTAAAGTACTCAGTGGTTGTAATGATGAATTTATGTTCATTGGATGAGGAGGGATATATTTTCCCTATCAAGTCAAAGGCCCATTGTTGAAATGACCAGTGTCTTATGAAAGGTAAAAAATCTTGAGAAGGAGCATGAATTAGGTTACCATGTAATTGTCATTTCTTGAAGGATTTAGAAAAGTGAATAACATCTTTCTCCATGGAAGGCCAATATTACACCACCCTTAGGAGTTTCTTATCCAAAAAAAGACCATTTGAATGAGACCCACAAATACCTTCATGGAATTCCTTTAGTGCACATTCAGACTCTTCATGTTCTAGACACCTAAGGAGAGTACCATCTAGACCTCGTCTTTACAAATCGTTATCTATGACCAAATAACGCACAACATTTATTGTGAGGTTTCTCTTTTCATTTTGGGATAGGTCATCAGGGATTAGTCAGTCATGCAAGTAGGAGTATATATGGCTGTATTGAGAGGATTTAGTGCCTACAATTGAGCATACTATTTGGGATTTTGGTGAGTCATAGACTGGAAAAGGGAGTTCTTCTACCAGGAAGTTATAGTGAAATTAGTGCTCTTCTAATTGTAACATTGAGGCCAAAGTAACCATAGTGTCAATAAATTTATTTTCTTCCCTTGGTATTTGCTGGAAGGTGACAAATACAAAGTACTTCCTTAGATCATCAACCATCCTCTTATATGAAATGAGCTTCTCATCGTTTGTTTGATATTGATTGTTCACTTGATTGATCACTAAGTGAGTATCCCCATAATTGTGCAGTTCTATGATTTTCCATTTGATAGCTAAATTTAGTCCATTTTCCAAAGCTTCATACTTAGCTATGTTGTTTGTGCAAGGAAATATCATCTTGTATGCTTTGGAAATTTTGTAGCCTTGGAGCATTATAAAGAGGACACCGGCTCCAGACCCTTGCTGTGTGAACGAGTCATTGAAGAACATTTTCTAGGAGTGCTCTATCATGTGTAGAATAACTTTGTCAGGAAACTCTATGATCAAGGATTTAATGTCTTGAAGGGGAGCATCTACTAGATGATAAAAAATGACTTATCCTTTGATGGATTTTATTTCTATGTATTTAATATCAAATTCACTGAGGATCATCACCCATTTTTCCAGCCTGCTAGTCAAAGTTGCCTTGTTTAACAAGTACTTTAAAGGGTCAATTTGATAGAATGTGCGAGCATGTAATGTTAGAGATTTTGAGAAGTAAATACCACCACTAAGCAATATTTTTCAATGATGGCGTAATTATTCTCATAGGAAACCATGGTTCTGCTTATGTAGTAAATTGCTCTATCTTTTCCTATTTGATCATGTTGTGCTAGTAGATCCCCGAGCGATGTTTGTGTAGCTGAGATATATAGAAGAAGATGTTTTCCTGGTATTGGTGTCATTAATACAGGAGGATTTTCTAGGTATTCTTTGATTTATTGAAAGTTCTTTTCACATCCTTCATCCCATTTGAATGTTACGCCCTTGTGTAATGTTTTCGTGAAGGGTTGTGCTTTATTTTCTAGCTGTGAGATAAACCTCCCGATTGACTATAGCTTTCCTAGTAGTGTTCTGATTTGGTTGATATTTCTTGGCAGTTGCATTTCCATAATTGTTACTACTTTTTCTGGATTGACTTCAATTCCTTTTTATGAGATAATGTATCCTAGGAGTTTTCCTAATGTCACACCAAAGGCACACTTTTTTAGATTTAGCCTAAGTTTGAATTGCCCCATTCTGTTAAAAATCTTCTCTAAGACAACCAAGTGTGTAGCTCTTTTGTTGATTTTTCCAAAGTGTCGTCAACATAGTCCTCCATATCTGTATGCATCATGTCATGGAATATGGTTGTCATAGCCCTATGGTATGTTGCTCCTACATTTTTGAGACCATAAGGCATAACATTTAAGTAGAACGTGCCCCAAGCACATGTGAAAGTTGTATTCTCTTGATCTTTAGGTGCTATTTTAATTTGATTGTATCCCGAGAAGCCATCCATGAGAGAATACATCTTGTATCTAGCTATGAGATCCATAATCATGTTAATGTTGGGAAGTGGGAAACATATTTTGGACACACTTTACTCAAATCTCATAAATATGTATAGAATCAGATTGATTTATCAGTCTTAGAAACATGCACGATGTTTGAAATCTAGTCGACGTATGCTATAGCTCTCATGAATTCTTCTTTTAACAATTTTTCCAGCTTAGCTTTGACCAATAGTGCTACATGAGGATGCATCTTGCCGAGTTTCTGTTTAACTGGCTTGACACTTGGAGGAATTGACAAATGGTGCATTATTAAGTCTGTATCAAGTCCTGACATGTTTGAGTAAGATCAAGAAAAATTGATCTTCTTGTTCATGAAAAATTGAGTAAACTATCATTTCTCCTTTTTGAACAAGGACTGTGCCAGAATATTAATTGGGGTACCTCTATTATTCCCAGATTGGCTGATTGTGTAGGCTCTATAAGCACTAAAGACCGCTCCTAAATGTGATTAGGAAAGATATTAATCTTCCCATCCTCCGACACCTCTGAGATGTTTTCACCATTGGATACGTCATTTATTTTTACTATTTTTGGTTTTGACACTACCACAAAGTGGTTTTCACTGCCAGACCACTTTTTCTTTTTTTAAGACTGAGAAACTTGATATCCCCCTTTGTCATGTTTACACTCATTGTATTGGTGGAAGAAATGAGGGTCTCAATAGCATTTAGGTAACATGCCAAAGTGTAGTAATTTGGAGAAGAGACTAAGTTTAAAGGCTCATTTGAGTTCCATTCAATAAGTTCAGGAGGAATTAGGGATAAGCTCATTTGATCCAGTAGGTTCTAAAGATAGCACCACATTATCATGATAAAGGTTTTCAATGGGTAAGAGAAGATCCATCACATTACTCTTTGAAGGACTCCTTAGACCGCGAAGCGTCCTAACTTCACTATTATAGTCGTTGTTAGTATTTTGTGAATTTAACCCATTTGATCTAACATTATTGCTTTGATTCTCCTCATGAGTAGATAGTTGCTCTTGAAAAGTTCTTAGAGGAATGATTGCAATTCTTGACATGGACCTAAATCTAGTGTGATTATCCATGCCATTATCTCCAAAGTTACAGTTTATGTTTGGAGGAATGATTGTTGTTTGGGCAGCATTGGAACTCTCTCCTTGTTCAAATTGAGGTGTGTAGTTATGGATGACATAAAATTAAATATCTATTGTGGCATCTGAGAAATAATCTCATTCATATTCATTAAAACTTTTTTCTATAGAATGGGGTATGTCTAGGACGTAGGTAGGAGCAACTAGTTTCCCCCGGTTAGGATACCTTCCTTCTAGGTCATTGTCTGTACCTTGACCAAACTTGTATTCATGAGAATCAGTCTAACTATCATCATAACTACCTAGGTACTATGTTATGGTCATGAAGACTCCTTCATCTTCACTAGAATTACCTTCTTCTTCTCAGTTATCTTCATCTTCTTACACTGTGGCTTGCTCTTCACCTTCTTGTACAAATGTAAGGTGGAATGGGGATACCTCCATGACATGTAAAATTGTATCCATGAAGTGTGGTAGATCTAGTATGTGAAAAATAGTGACCAATTTCCCCTAGTTAGGGTGTCTCTCATCACGTTCACCTTCAGGTTCTAATTCTGGCTCATCTTATGGTGGGTTTACTACTTATTCTTCGGTCAATTGATTCACCCCCTTTAATTGTTGGGACACTGATCTATTTGGTTTGAAGGGGGCTCTAAATTGAGGTGGGATATACAATTCCCCTTGGTAGTGAGGATTTTCTATTTTTATATGTAATAATATTTCAAATGATAACCTTGTAATCTCTACTTCTTCCCCATTCTCATTATCAGAGTCCTTTGTTTAACTATTTATAGGACCATCATCAGAGGAAGGATTAAACTTTTTCCCATGGTATCCTAGTTCTATTTTCTCTGGTAGATTCCTAAATTTCATGTGTATGGGCTTTGTTAACCCTTTATCTTTTCCTATGGGTCCTTTTCCTTTATACCCCATTTGTTGCATGAGTTGATATCCTTTACCATATTTTTTTGGGGAGATTTCAATTTTCTTAACTTCTTGGTCATGCCCTTCTCTTTTATAAAGCTAGGAAAGAACGCCCTTTTCTTCATTCTCTTCTAAGAGAGAAAGACAAGATTTTACCATACCTGTCCCTTCATATATTTCCAATTTTTGAGTGCTAGCAGGCTTGAAAGATGATGAGGGCATTTTGTAACATCTAGGGGACGTAGGGAGATTAACCAATGAGGGAAAATGATGTAATTGATATTCTCCCATTCCCATGCTTTTGATATTCAATTTATCCTCAAAGCACTTCATGAGTGTTATCCGGGAAATTTCAGATCCTTTCTCATTAGATGCTTCCTTATTATGCGGAATAATGTTGTCAGATTTCTTTGAAGTGTTACAAGAGTATGTGTTATCAGTCAGAATAGAGACCTCCACTCCATTTTGAGAGAATTTTACACACTAATGATACGTTGAGGGGACCTCCTGCATGTTGTGAATCCATGGTCTTCCCAATAAAATGATATATGCTAAGGGTAAATCCAACACTTGGAAAATTACATCTCTCTCAATAGGTCCAACTCTAAAATGTAACATGACCAATTCTTTTGATGACCTTTCTTCCTCATCAGATGATTTTATGGTGATCTTTCTTCTGTGATCTATAACATGTTCTAAAAAATGTAATGTTGTCACGAGATTAAGAGTGCAAATATTCAAACCAATGCCTCCATCTATCAAGACACATTTGACTCTATGTTTGTGGATCAAAACCTCTATATGTAGGGGTTGGTTATGTGGGTGATTCAGTGATTTATCATCCTCTTTTGAAAAATATAGGTAATGAGGGGAGGTCAGATGGCCTACCATAGTTTGAAACCAATAAACACCAAGGTACTTTGGTACAATTGTTTCTAAGAGATCCATTCAAGAATCTCCTTATGTGATGGTGAGATTTTGAGTAATTCCAAGATGGAAATTTGGGCTGGAGTTCTCTGTAACTGATCAACCAAATTATAGTTCACAGTTGGGATTGATGTGACTATTTTCTTTGATTTCTAGGGTTTTAATACAACAAGTTGTTTTGATGATGAAGCCACTCCCTTAGTAACCTTATCTTGATTCCTCATTAGAGCATTATCAGATTCAAACTCCTTTTTGTCTTTAACGATGATCAAATTAACATATTGATTAAAAGGTTCAAGCATGTGGATCACATAGTCATCATTAGGGTAGGTGTAATATACTTTATCCCCTTGGTTCTTTGAGGATTCCCCTTGTTCATATAAGGGTAGGGGTTGTTTTAAAGCTTTGTGATCACTATTTGATTGATGCCCATCAATTGTGATGGTTTCATTATCAATTAGGTCTTGGATGACATGATTCAACTTCAGGAATTTGTTAGTTAAGTATCCTTTGTTCTTATGATATTCATAGAAGTGATTGTCATTCCACTACTTAGGTTTAACTGCCGATTCCCAAGGCTTTGAGTCTGGTGTCGTGATGATCTTGTGAGCCACTAGAGTTTTTAATGCAGTTTTGAGAGGTTCCCCAAGAGGAGTGAAATTTTACTTGGGTTTTAGTATCCATGGTGATTTGTCTTTCTACACATCTAGATTGATCTTGAATGGTATTGGAACATTCACATTGTTCTTAGAAGCTTGGATGCTACTAGATAGGTTGAATACCGGTTCTTTGGGTTTGAAATCAGATGAGTTGATCACTCTGTCATTGACCACATTTTTGTTTTTATTCCAATACTTGCCTTTTTCTTTACCATTGTTATTGTTATAATTTTTGGAGGGTTTAGTGTCCTTATATAAGGTGAGTTCACCTTTCTTCACAAGAACCTCTTCAATGTAGATAACGCTTTCCACCAACTCACTAAAGGGAGTATGCTTTTGCCTCTGAATTGCATAGTTAATCTCATATACCAAATTGTTGATGAAGATGTCAATTTTCTTAGTTTCTAAGATTTTCCAAGGATATCTCGTGAATATATTTCTCCATCTTTGGAGGAATTTGACAAAAGGTTCACCATTATGTTGTTTGGTATTGCATAGATTTAGCTTGGTGACTATATGCAAGATGTTGTAAGAATAATGTTGGATGAACTTTTGTACGAGATCGTCAAATGTTTGAATACTAGGTGAGAGTTTTGTGAACCATTCCAAGGCTTGGCCACTGAGGCTCCATGGGAACATCGGCATTAGATATGCCCTTTCATGCATAATATCCATGCTAAGAGAAAATAATTCCCTCACATGATATTGAGGATCACCCTCCCCATTGTACTTATCATATTTTATAATTTAAACCTTAGGAGGAAACGAAGGCATGTGTAAGTTTTTAGAAAACAGAAAGGGACATATAGACTCCAACAAGTATTTGTTAGAAGGTCGTTCTTTCAATTTCTTAAATTTTGTAAGCTCGCATCTCATATCTTGTAATTGTTGATTGAGAATGGCGATGGGAGACATATTACTATTTTTGTATAATTCCTTTGATATCAAAGTCATGAGGAGGTTTAAGGCATGTAGGTGCTAAGTGCGTGAAGTATTTATCCTTGTCTATTTGCATAAGAATTTGCATCATCTTTTGAAAGTGTTTGTTTTGTTGACATCTTTGGATTTCTTTCTCATTAGGTTCCTCAACCGAGGAGGAGACACTAGTGTGGTGACTTTGTCATTCTTGGCTAGATCCCCAGTCATAGGTTGACATTGTTGATGTGTTTTGATGTGTAGTATGAGCTAAGTGATGTTGGGAGCTTGAAATTTGAAACAAGGGTATTGATTGATAGACAGTTGGTGTGTCTTGATTTGGAATCCTTTGAGTAGATATAGGTTTCTGATAGGAGGAGGGTCCAGGGGTAGAATTGTCTATAGATTTTCCCTTTGAATCAAGATCATCTTTTTGTTGTTGTCTTCTAGTTTGTACGATGAAGACAATTGTAGTTAAGACTTTGGAATGACTATACTTATAGGTCAATGCCAAATATTTCCAAATGATCACTTGTCTGAGAGCTTGGTAAGAGATATGTTGTTAAAATATTGTTGAGCTTAGTACAAGGCATCATGTTTTGTGACCTGAATGTTTGCTGGACGACACGACTGTTGATGAGATAAAGTATGAAAAGTAAGATCATTCAAGAAACTAGGATGAAAGATGATGATGAGTCAAGCCACTTGATCAAGAACTGATGATTGTTGTGAAAAGGTACTGTGATTAATTTAGGACATGAAGACAGGTAATAAGGATGCCAAAGATCAAAGTAACTAATTGGATTCTTATGTAAACCCATACAAGAATTCCCAGGTTCCCAAACAAGTTGTTGCTATTATAGTGTTTTTTCGTATGAAAATTCTGATAGGTAAAAATGAGAGAGTATAATAGGGATATTTTTCCACTTGTTTTGAGTGAAATTTGGACCAATTTGCACAATATTGAGGTGAAGATGTCAATATCTGAAGGCGTTTATATTGTTTTAGTATCAGTTTGGGGTGATTCAAACACATCAAGCATAAAGGAGTGAAAATCAAACACTTCTTATCCCTAGAGTCATTTGTCTTAGTAAAAAAATCTACACTCATTGACTTAGGTACACACCCATTAGCTAATTAGCATACGGTCGTCATGAAGCACACAATGAATCCAGTCACGATGTTGTATTAACCAAATCCAAATGCTAATGGGGGCATGATATGATGAGTGTCTTGGGGGATTCACTATCTCCCTTGCACTTGGATTATCCACTTTCAGAGGTGAACCAAGTGGCTTCTACTCTATGAATTTTTTTAACGATCTATGTTTGGTTGTATCCTTTGTGTTCGTACAAGCACAATTTTGGTGTATATCCTCACAAAGCATCTTAGCACAAGCAGTCACATGAACATGATTGAGACCAAGAGGACCTACTTTGTGTTAGATGTGAGCCATTTATAAGCTCAAATAACATTCGAATCCCGAGGCTTTGACCCCAAAGAGTAAAGTTTTTTAACATGAGTTGGAGTGGTGTGGAGTACACCTCATTTTCACGTGGGTCATTCTCGGGAGATTTTTTTACTCAACAGACAGGCCCATCTAAAAGGTATGCATTAAAAGTAAATGGATAACAAAGAGAAGGTTTGTATTTTTGATTCTTCCTCAAAAAGGAGAAGAGCATAATATCCTATTTCTCTTTGTGTTTCCCAAAAATGCCAAACACTCCAAATTTTTCCTAAAGATTACTTGTACAAGACCAATTCAAACACTTTTAGGTTTTCAATCTTCCCTAGAAGGGAAGAGAGCATATTCCCCTAGTGTTTTAGCTTGACTCACCCAAGTAATACCCTATTTAAACTAGGTTCCTAAATGACTATTAAAGAAAACATGGTCATTTGGTTCATGAAGTCAATAGGCAACTTGCAAACACAAAAGTTTAGTAGTTTCAATGAAATCCTTTCTTCTTCAAACGTCCTACAAGCACAAAATGTTAGTAGTTTTCAACAATAGGTGTGCTAGTGTGACTTTGACAAGCGAGTTTTTCACTAAATGTCCTGAAAAAACATGCTAAGATGTCAAACCAGAGAGAAAAAAAGACCAACACAAGCATGTTAGGGGTTATCAATCAGAAATCAGTTCAAATGGACCCCTAAAAATGTTCTTTGATTCTGAAATTACAAAGTACTGAAGACAACTCTGGTCTCAAAGCTCGTATGGCAATCTATATGAAACCATACAGTAAAACATATTAAAATTATCTCTTGTATGACAATTCTAATAGGACAGTATGACAATTTAGACCAAATACAGAATTGTACAAGAATACAAGTATTATGAAATGACAAACTAGAGTCTAGTGATTTGTCGTACGAGAAGGCATGAAACAACATACTACAATGAGCACAATTTTGTCAAAATGTCAAAAATATTAAGAATTGGGATAAAAAAAACTTGTTTCATGCCCCACAGTGTGTGCCAAAAATGTGTGTGGTAACTATGCTCTTCAACCTGAAACACCAAGCACTCAATAAACCATTAATTCAAGGGTTAGCATCATCAAATAAAATTCAAATCATTGTACAAACTACCATCAAGAGCAGCTTATTGCTTCCTAGTTGAAGTGAGTTTGATTCTTGGAGGATGCTCATCTGATTGAAATTTAGAATCAGTGACTAGACGGATCCAAAATGAAAGATTCAAAATATGGACAAGATGTATGAACTTGCATAATTTTCCCTTACCCTCAAAACCATGGAAATGAAATGCATGGAAACTACTAAGCTAAATGCATATAGAACATTGAGTAATCTAAGTAAGAGTGCAACTACAAACTAAAGAAAATGAAGCTAGGAATCATGTTAGAACTTAGATACATAAAATTAAGTTACAATGAAAATGGAGGCTACAACATGATCAAAACCTAAAACAAAAACAACATTATAAATTTTCTTCTTAAAATTGCATCTCTTTGAGCAAGGGGAGCTATCACTTTTATAGGAAATTCTTCGAAATAGATAGCTAAGATTGAGCCATGAAGGGTGGTTGAGATTCATTCCACTTTAATCCATGTGAGCTTGATCCGGGTGAAAGGTCATTGATTGGCCAACCTTGTGCTTGGTTGGGGGAGAATGGGACAAATTTGGCAATTATCCCTTTTAATTGCTTTATTTGAATTTTAAATGCTCACACATGTGTGAGGATATGTGAATGGGTTCATTTAATCAAAAGTGTTTAGGAATTTTAATTAAACTCAATAGTTCAAGAAATTAAGAGATTTGATCTTTGATTGATAATTTGATTCAACAAGTTATGTTTAATTATGTAAGCAAGTTTGATTAAATGCTCCCATAATTTGGGTCTAGCAATAAATGTCTTTGATTTAGGATTTCTTAAGGCTAATTAATCAAAAAAGGGGCTATAGGTTTGCTAGACCAAGTTTAGGTGATTACAAGTACCTAACATGGCTATTAGTTGAGGCTCACTCATCGTAATATTTATATACATTACTCCCCAAGTTCCACTTAAGGAGTGGTGTTGGTGTAAATAATATCATTTCATAACTAGTTAATAGTTGAACACTTCCTAGTATGACCTATTTATGTTGACTTAAGTTTACTTAGAGGATATTTAGAGATTTGTCTCACCTCATGTTATTGAGATATGTATATGTGTATTAGCTATCCTTCAATCTATTGGGAGAAAGCTCAAACATACAAACATTAGTGGGTTAGCACATAAATAATTTCAAAAGCATATGAAAGAGCAAGCAAACAACAAAGAAATCAACATAACATCATATAGAGCTTAAAAATAAGTAAGAATGCACCCTATTCTACTCATTTT
This sequence comes from Thuja plicata, assembly GCA_018584345.1. Classification (NCBI taxonomy): domain Eukaryota; kingdom Viridiplantae; phylum Streptophyta; class Pinopsida; order Cupressales; family Cupressaceae; genus Thuja; species Thuja plicata. The sequence goes on from MU225240.1 coordinate 8,479,166, forward strand.
TATTTGCTCTTTTAGATTGTATGTAGGTGTGATCTCTCAAACACAAAATGCTATGGAACAATGGAATGCAAGCTTGGAATCAAAGGAGAAATTCAAGAACTAGTATGGAAAACTAGTCTTAAATCCTTCCTAAAGTTGATGCTCAAAGTGATATGCAAGACATGAGATTAAAAGCTATGATGC
>MU225240.1:8492017-8508238 GCA_018584345.1 Thuja plicata
TATATATATATATATATGATAAAATAGATTTTAAAAATAATAAAAAATAATCCTTTAAAAGGAAGAAGAAGAAAAAAAATTATAATAAAGCAAATTTTTCATTTTTAATATTGTTTTCTTTTTGCTTTTCGAAACATAAAAAAAATAGAACATTCTACTAAAAGAAGATAATATTAAAAGGTATTCTTATTAGAAGACTTGATAATAATAAAATTTAGATTTTTCACATTCTTTTTCTTATTGATAATATTTAAATATATATGTTTGTTTTAAAACACATAATGCACGGGTACTTTTTTTCTTTATAGCAAAAATAAAATGGGAATAAAGCAAATGTATGAGTTTTTAAAGTTCGATGACTAAATCATACTAAAAATAAAGCACAAATATAACAGACCAATGCATACCTTTGTCGTAAAGAGGTTTTCCAACTACTGTGAAGAGGTTTGACGGTTTGGGAAAACTTGTTTTGTGGTTTTTTTGGGTAGTTTTATAATGTGAGACATGTTTTCCAGCATAAAAGTACAAGGGAAAGCCCATAATTAAAAGCCTATCAGCTAATTATTTTGTACATGAAGATTATATTTGGTGTGGGATCCATGAGAGGAACGATGGACACAAGTATTTTTTTATACTTGTGCTCTTTTATTTTCTCACAATCAGAATTTTTTAAGATATCACAATCTTGGATGTGTGTAAAGTCTCCACATTTATATAAATGTGACAAGATTTAGTATTAGGCATACAAATTGTTTAAAAAGGCCTTATATCAACCACATCTTACTTTTTATGTTTTGAATGCTATGTGAAGGCTAGGTTGACTACAGTTATGGCACCTCCAATGCGCTTAGTTTTTTGTATTGAAAAAGTGGAAGCACAAAGGTAGACCAACAATAAACCAAATTTTAACTGAATGTGTTCTTGTCGCCTTTTGGTTTCAAATATTTTATTTGCCCCTATTAATTTATCATTGAAATAGTTTCACAAATTCTCTTTCATTTCATGGACAAGTGTACTAATTCTTATTAGCTTTTATTACATTCCAACTTTTGCTTTGTTTGATTCCAAGCCACCACCATAATATGCTCCACCTATTGTAGTTGTAGAGGGAAATGCCATACATCGAGAAGTGCAATGTAGTTTTCATCCAAAATAATTATTCATGCCTATCAAATATTTACAATCTTAATCAAAGCATTGGATGATGTTCAAAACTTAACTTTATTCAAGCCTAACTAAGTAACCTTTATTATTCTCTCATTCCCAAAACTATTTTTTTTTTTGTCTTTTTCAAACAAAGCCTTCAAAACATATGCCTTAAGATTTTTCTTTGTAAGCTACAACTACTTTTTGGTCTTTATATGAAATATACACCATGGATTATAGATTTGTCATTATAGATAAATTTATATATTAATAATTCATCTTAGGAAGAAGTCTCAGTAATTATTGTCTTGAATGGATAGGGGAGAACACACGATTAACACACAAGTTTTATTTATAAACAAGTTATCTATTCATAATGCTTTCAGTATATAGTAAATGGTTATGAGATTCACCTCAAAATGTTTAAATTTGATATTACATTAAAAAAAATTAGAACGTTATGGACATTAAAAATCATAGCCTATTCTTGCAAGGAAGATAAGATATGTAATATAATAAGTATTTCTCTAACCAAGAGAAAATAGGTAGCAAATCAAAAGACCTCACTAGTTACATGCTTATGTGCAAAGCAATATAAATAATAATTTGATTATGTTAAAAGTAAATTTTTGTGTAAGTTAATCATAGGTACATAGAATGCTTCTTGAAATGCTTTAAGATAGCTTATGATCGAGTATACATCTAGAACTATTGATTCCACTACTTTAGCTATTGTTTTACTATAATCCCATAAAAACGTGTCAACAATGTATTTTGATAAAGGATTCTCAAAGAAAATTTTATTGCTCTTATGCATATATCATAGAGAGAATTAATGGAAAACAAATAGATTGACAAATTCAAACTAACCTCTCACATAAAAAATCCTTTCATGTAAAGAAATAACTCTTAAAGTATCACAATAGAGCCATTTACCAACATTAAAGTCCTCTAATTCTCAAAGATAAAATTATTTCCCTTGTGCATATGTCACAGAGAAAATTTATAAAAAAAAATAGAATGACAAATTCAAACTAACCTCTCACATAAAAAAACTCCTTTCATGCAAAGAAATCACTCTTAAATTATCATAATAGAGTAATTTACCATTTGTCTAGTGATTTTTGAGCCTTTTCAAATCCATGGTAGATGATGGTGATGGGGGAAGACCCCCCTCCCTCCCTTTGGGGATCCCCCAGCATCAACTATAGAATCCTTGCATGATGGTTCTAGGGGTCCCACTATGTTGGAAATTGCATATGTTACTGGTGGGGATACAACTCAGGAAGTTGAAAACAACAAGGATTTTAATGTTGGATCAAGGTTTCCATAAATAGCCTCTAACAAGGTGGACCAATTGAAAATCAAAAGTGACATTTGTTTTGAGGGATGGAAACATGATCTAGTAGGTGATTTCTAGAGGAAGGCAGAACAAGAGATTGCTCCAAAGTGCACACAAATGGAGGAGGTAACAACTATCATGGTTCCTAATGTTGTTGTTAGTCATATTGTCTCTTTGATGAACAATATTTTAGTTGGTATCTTCTTTCATTCATGCCATATGGTCAGGAAATGGGTCTCTCAGAGATGGAAACTTAAGGAAAGTGTTGCAACCAGTGCAATGCATGGTGCCTTGTTTCTTTTCAAATTCATAGTAGTGGAGGATCTGACTATTGTTTTTTCAAGATTGCAGACCTATGGGAAACACCTTCTCTCCCTTTGGAGATGGAAGTTGGGCCTTGATCCTACTAGTGTTCTTGGCTGAACAACCCTTGTGTGGGTCTGAGTGCCAGGTCTCCTGCTCAAATTCTGGGATGAACATATTTTTTCTCAAGATTGGAAACACTTTTGGAAACTAAGTCTCCAAAGATGAAGTCAATAAGTTGAAGTCCAAGTTAGTATTTTCCCATTTTTGTGTTAATGTAGTTATTAATAAAATTCTCCCTAATTTTATTACCCTATATTCCAAATTGGGGAAGTGGATGCAAGTCTTGGTATTTGAAAATACTACGATCTTCTATTAAAAATGTAACAAATTGAACCATGTGATATCTGATTATAAAGCCCCTGAAAAGGGGTTGCAAAAGCTAAAGGGTGTCTCTACTTTCCCTCTTAGAGTCACTGCACTCCCAAAGGTGGGTGGCTCTTATTTTTAAAATGATGAATATACTTTCATGGATGGGTTATTGAAACTATTGGAAACCCTTGAGAAATATGATCAAGGAAAAGAGCCAACTGCTACTTTGGACCAAACTTCTGCACTGGAGGAATGGGAAATACCCCCTTCTGTTAATGCCTTGTCTCGTCTAGGAGAAATATTTACCCCTCCTAGTGAAAATTGTGTTAATATTTCATCTAAGCCACTTCTCATACCCCTATAAATAGAACCTTCTCATCACTAGGCATGTCAACCAACACCCTAATGAGTGATGATGGATGGATGATTTAGAAAAATAAAAAATAAAAAACAAGATGACTAATGTTTGGGTTGACACCAAGGTTGGTTGTCCATCACAATGAGTCATGAGGCAAAGATAAGGTACAAGGGAAATTGCTAGTGGAAGGCAGAGGACCCTAGACTCTACAATCAAGAATAAGAAATGAAGTTCCTCTCATGGAACATGATGGGAATGAATAGCCCCCAAAATCATTTTTCCTAAAGAACTATATTCTAGAAATGGTATTGATATTCTTCTTCTTCAAGAAGTAAAGATGAAACAATCCTCCTTCAGTAGTCTTGTGAGGGTTCTATGGTCGAGATCTTATTTTTTCATGACTGAAGCCAATGGTGCTTCTGGTGGTATAGCCACCATATAGAATCCACAAAAGGTTGACAAGTAATTGATATCGTCTAATGAAAATATTTTGATTACCAAATTTATATCAAATGGCCACACTTATTTTATGGTTAATTTATATGCACCTAACTCCTACACTAGCAAGAAAAGGGTTTAGAATGAGATCTCCTCCTTTATTGAACAACTCAACACCTCAAATTGTCTCCTTATTGGTGATTTCAACTCATCATTTTTCTCCTCAAAAAAGATGGGTGGTCTGGAGGACTATATAAAAAGTATGCTTGACTTATAAGACTTCAATAAAGTCTCTAGCTTGGTTTACATTGATTTAACAAGGAAAAGGTTCACCTGGTCAAACCATAGGAAATTCACGGATCTCATTCAAGTTCAGCTTGATAGATTCCTTTATTCTGTTAACTGAGAAATAGGGTTCAACTCAATATTGACCATTGACGACCCTCCCATGAATTGTGTCTAATCATAAACCCATCCTTTTGGAATGGAAGAATAGGTTGTAGAAGGGATATAACCCTTTTCACTATGAAATTATGTGGAATAACCACCTTGATTTTCATGCTTGCATTAATATATGGGGGGAATAACCCATGTTGGGGACTCCAATGTATCATGGGTGGTTCATAAAATAAACATTATCAAAAGGAATGTGAAGGGTTGAAATTTTTTTACATTTGGGGACATTTTTGAGAAAAAATAACAATTTTGTATGAAGATAACATCAATTCAGGAATAGATGGCTAGTGGTGACATTTCAATTGCAAATCACGATGAAGAGGAAGTCTTGAGATCCTATTAAAAAGGAATCATGTACAGGGAGGAAATTTTCTTGAAGTAGAGGTCCAAAATTCTATGGTTGAAAGAAGGGGACTGAAACTCAACCTTCTTTTACTTCTTAGCTATCACACACAAGAAGAGGAATGCCATTTTTATCTTCAAAAATGAACATAATAAGGTTATTATGGAGGATGCTAAGTTGGAACTCATGGAATCAAATTACTTCTATAAAGCCTTTGGAGAAGATAGTTGTGTTGTTGATAAGATTTTGGAAGCCCAATTGTTAGACTTCCTCCCAAGAGTTGTTAATGCACCTAAAAATGCACATTTCCTGGCCCTAGTTACATTGAAATAAGTAAGGAATTCTACCTTCTTTATGGGTAATTTCAAAGCCTTGGGCTCTAATAGTTTCCCTTTGGCTTTTTTTTAAAGATTTCTAGGAGATTGTTGGCTCAAACATGATTTCAGCTATTAGAGACTTCTTCAGAATGAGAAAGCTTCCCAAAGAACTAAATAGATCTTTCATTGCATTAATATCTAAGATTTAGGAGCCTCTTTTTCTTCACAACTTTAGACTGATTAGCCTATTTTATATAATTTACAAAATATTTTCTAAACTCTCGATGAAAAAGATCAAACATGTACTAGAAAACCTCATTAATTGTAACCAATAAGGTTTTGTCCTTGGGAGACAAATCCTTGATTCCTCCATTACTACCCACAAATTTTTACACTCTATGAAGAAATACAGGCAGTTGAGTATGGTGTTCAAGTAGGATATCTCAAAACTATAAAAACGGGTCAAATGGGACTTTCCTTTTCAAAGTTCTTGAAAGGTTTGGTTTTGACAAGAAAGTGATTGCCTTGGTCAAGGAGTGCGTGACCACCATCCATTTTTTTTTATGGTCAATGATGTACCCAGGGCTCTTTTTCAATGTTCCTAGAGGTATTAGCTAGGGTGAGCCCCTATCCCTATACCTATTTATTATGCTGACGGAAGTCTTAGGGTGTAAACTCCTTCATATGAGAAACACAGGTAAACTCTTTGGGGTGTGTCCTATTTCCACCTTGCCCCCTATTTTTTTGCAATGGTTTTTTGATGCCACCAACTTATTTGGTGTTTATTTGATGCTTGAAGCTAGAAATTGGAAACGTTTCCTAAACAAATATGTCATTGTGTCAAGACAAACCGTCAACTATGTTAAAATAAAAAACTATTTCTTAAAAACCTTTGATAGTCTCTAGAAAAAAATTAGGAATATCCTTGGCTTCCAATGTGCGAATCTCCCTAATTCATATCTTGGGTTTCTACTTATAGTTAAGGAGACATATCTCCAAAACATTTTGGAAGTCTATACTTGAGAGAGCACAACATAAGTTGTCTGGATGGAAAGGTAAACTTTTGAGTGGTGTCGGTAAATTGTAGCTATTAAAAAATTCTTTGTAAGGGATCCCTATTTATTTTATTTCACTTTCTATCTCTAATTCTATGGCTAAAATGCTTGAGAGAATTTAGAGATTTTTTTTATAGTCAGGTATGGAGAAAAAAAAGCGGATGGCACTGGTCAATTGGGATTTTGTTTGCCAACCAAAGATTATGAGAGTATTGGGTATAAGAAAACTCTCTCACCTTAATAAATCTCTTCTCACAAAGGTTGGATAAAGTCTTAAACAACACAAATCCACTTGGTGTGACATCATATCTACAAAATACCTGAACAAGGAAATGTTCTACCACTTTCTTTCTATGCATGGGCTCATCAGTGGGTTCAAAATATGGAGTACTATTCTTAAATGTAAGAATGCACTTCAGCTAGGACTCAAATGGAAAATCATGTTGGTAGATTGTTGAGCTATGGTTAAGATTGTACATATATGTTCTGGCATTAATGTTTTGTCATTGATTTCAACACATTCCTACTGTTGGAGACAATGTTCTTGGTTTGTTCTATGAGATTATTTATGTGGTATGACTACTATGTTGAATATAAGATGTTGCAAACATACATATAGTTTCATTAATGTTTGTAGTTAATCTATGTCAACTTATAGAGGTTCAAATGTTGATTTGAGTGAGCTGTGAAAGATTTATCAAAGATTGCTATTTTGGTTGTTCAAGAAGAGACAATGTTTTAGTTATTGGATCAGTGTGGATCAGTTTGGAAATATTTTTTGTTGCTAACGTGGTGGTGAGTTTGGGACATGGATTTGTGCCCTCAGCTCAAGTGGTTCATGATTTGGATGCTGGAAAGATATTTTTATTTTATGAAAATGGTTGTGGTTTAATGTTCATGATGAATAGTGCAAAGATGAGTTTGATTTATGAGAAAAATTTGTACCTATTGATGTCATGGTATTTCATGTTGCTTGCTAATATTTCTTGATCGTGTCCTATTTGTGTTGCTAGGGGTGTTGGATTATGTGATCAGAATTGAATATTTCATGTGGCGTGTTTTTGTTCTTATTTTTCTTGGATGACTTTGTGGTATATCGTGTTGTGATGGTTCATGGTGTGATTTATGGATCTAGACCATGTTCGAGGATGTTTTTATGGGTCATTGTTATGTCTTAGCTAACATTTAATGGATCACATTGTGTATTGAGATGAGTTGAATTAGTATTTTGTAATTAGGTCCCTGGTTGACCTAGTTGAGATAAATTGATGTAATGTACATAAATATGTAATAATTTGTAATTGGGAAAGTATGAGTGTGTGTGTGTTGGTTTAGCTATGCTGAAGAGAAGAGGTATGAGTGCAATCTTCAATTGAAGCAGAGATTTGATGCACTTCATTGGAACTATTTTTGCATATCCGAGATGTTTTTTGTTAGTTCTTGAGTTTGGAAAATATGTCCTTTATGATTTGAGATCATAGTAAGGTAGTGATCCTTCCTTGGGATTGAGATCCTTTTTGTATTTGAGTAGTGAGCTCTAGGCAGTGTGCTTGAATGCATGTGCATTCCCATTTTTAATACTTCTAACAAGGTATAGTGCTTTTACCAGAGTACATTCTTCTTGTACGTTTGATCCCCATCATGGTTTTCCCCTAACAAGGTTTCCACGTCAAAATTCTTGGTGTTATATGTTGATTATTGTATTATGTTCTTGCATTCATGTTTATCTTTCAAATTTGAGATTAAGTTGGTAATTTGGTTAAAGGTCTTGAGTTTTTTGTCACAAATTATTCACCCCCCCTCTTAGTTGTGTGTGATGCATTTATTATAACAATTGGTATTAGAGCTAGTGTCCTCTTTTTGAAGCTTAACTGCTTGAGGAGATTCAGGATGTCAACCTTTAACAAGGATAGTCCAAGATTTAATGAAACAAACTATACTTTATGGAAGGACCAGATGATTACACACTTGAGATATCTTAGTGAAGAACATTGGATTGTTACAAAGAAATATTGTAAGACTCCTGCTGATCTATCTACTATGACTACTGATGAAAAGAAAGATTTTGAGTATAATATGAGAGAAAAATAAGTTTTGAAGAGTGCCTTATCAGATTTTTAATACACAAAAATTTTAGGATTATAAACTGCATATGATGTATTGATAAAGTTGGAGATATTATATGAAAGAGATAAATTTGTCAAGCAAGCCAAGCTACAAAGTCTAAAAGGAAAATATGAATTATTGAAGATGAGAACATTAATACTTATGTGAATAAGATCACAAAACTTATTTGTGCAATCAGGTGTGCTAGTGGAACCTTGGATGAAGTTGAAATTGTTTCTAAGATCTTGAGATCCTTGCCTCTTATTATCAATCATAAAGTTTCTTCAATTGAAGAAACTAGAACCATGATAACTATGACAAGAGATTCATTGATTGGTACGTTTTATTCTTTTGAAATGAGAAATTTTGGTGATAGTCTTCCTAAAATTGGAACTATATTTAAGGCTATTATTTTTAAGGATAAGAAAATATGTGATTCTGGAGAAAGTTCATCAAATTATGAATTAAGATATGATAAGGAATGAACACAGATTGAGGAATAAGAAAGAAATCTTGATGAGTTTGAATCCCTAATTGCAAAAAGACTACCTAAGGGATTTGGTAAGTATCAAGGAAATTTGCCTTTAAAATATTTTGCATGTAATAAGATTGGTCATATTGCTTCGAGATGTCCTGATAAAGAACATAAGTACAAGACTAATAAATTCAAGTCTAAATATCAGAAGAAGTGTTATTATGTTGATGATGAAGGTGTGATTGATTATGAATTTAAAAAGAGTGAAGATGAGATTGTGTTTATTGCTATCAAAGATGAAGATCCTAATTCTGTGAATGAAGAAAAAGCCTTGGTTTCACATGTGGATAAGAAGGATGAATGTGTTATTAAAAGTGGATGTTCATAGCATGTGAACGAAGACAATATTTTTTTTGAAATTGGGAAGGTATGATGGTAGTGTTGTCAGATTTGGTGATGATACTCCTTGCATGATCAAAGGAAAAGGTTCTATTACTCTTGATGGTAAGACTAATACTGATGATGTTCTATATGTTTAAGGTTTGAAATATTATCTTTTGAGTGTTGGTCAGCTAGTTGATAAAGGATACAACTTACAATTCAAGGATAGAATGTGCAATATCATTGGAAGCTCTAGAATTGAGATTGATACAACAAGAAAAACTAACGGTAATGCATTTAATTTGAACAATTCTATGAGTAGATGTTTGATTGCTAAGACTGATGACAGTTGGTTGTAGCATTAGAGATTTTGTCATCTGAACTTTGATAACATTGTGAAGATAATTAATACAAGAGTTGTTAGAGATCTTCCTAAATTGTTTAAGCTTGCTAATGTGATGTGTAAGGAATGTCAGTTGGGTAAATTGACTAAGCTACTTTTAAGAGCAAGATTTTTTCTTTAAGTGGAATTTTGAATTTGGTGCATACTCATGTACATGGCTCTGAAAGAACAACAAGCTATTATGAGGACATGTATTTCATTATATTCATTGATGACTATTCTAGAATGACATGGGTTACATTTTTAAAGAGAAGTCTAAAGCTTTTGGAAAATTCAAGTTTTTCAAAGCTATGGTTGAGACTAAAATAGGATTGAAGTTGAAATGTCTGGTATCGAAAAGAGGTGGTGAGTTTACTTCTACTGAGTTTAATACTTTTTGTGAAGTGCATGGAATAAAGAGACATATGTCTTCTCCATGAATCCCATATTAGAATGACATCATAGAGAGAATAAACAAAACTATTTTAGACTTTGCTAGAACATGATGATTGAAGGAAATGTTTCACAGATCTATTGGAGAGAAGTTGTTAGCACTGTAGTATATAATTTGAACCGAGTGCAAATTAAGAAAGGAACCAATAAGAAACCTTATGAACTTTGGTATGGTCATATTCCTACAGTGAAGTATTTTGGAATTTTTGGAAGTAAATGCTATATTAGAAGAGATGAAGACCTAGGGAAATTTGATCCTAGATGCGATGAGGGAATATTTATTGGTTATTATACAAAAATAAAAGCATATAAATATTATAACCAAAGGTTGAAGAAAGTAATTAAAAGTGAAAATGTGAAAGTGGATTAATTTTTTAAGGAAACAAGTAAGATCTTGCAGATATGAATAAGATGACGAAGAAGAGACTTAGATTGTGTAAGCATAAAATCAGAATTAGAATGGATCGATAGAACAGAATGAAGAAGATACAAATGATGAAGAAGTGGAAACACAAGAGTCTATTACAAAAGAAAATCCAAAGAATCCCAGGTATGCAAGATTGAATCATTCATAAAATCAAATTATTGGTGATAGGAATCAGGGTGTCTAGTCTAGGTAAGTGAATTTTTTTTATTTCTAAGATTGAGCCTAAAGATGTTGATGAAACATGTAAAGATGATAGTTGGGTTAAATTGATGGAAGAAGAATTGGAATAAATTAAAAATAATAAAATGTGAATTATTCTTCCTAGACCTAAATACAAGAATGTGATTGGTACTAAAGGGTTATTTAGAAACAAATTGAATGAAGAAGATAAAGTGGTTCTTCATAAAGCCAGACTTGTTTGCAAGGAATACTCACAGATGGAAGGAATTGATTTTGAGGAGACCTTTTCTAATGTTTCTAGAATTGAAGTTGTTAGGATGTTTCTTGCATATGCTACTTATAGAGATTTCAAGGTATATCAGATGGATGTTATGTCTGCATTCTTGAATGGAGAGTTGGAAGAGGAAGTATAAATTGAGAAACCAGATGGTTTTACCTTGACCGATGAAGATTCCATGGTTTTTTAGATTGAAGAAGGCACTTTATGGATTGAAATAAGCACCTAGAGCCTAGTATGTGAGATTGGATAAGTCTTTAATGACACTTGGTTTTAGTAAAGGTACCATTGATAGTAATTTGTACTTCAAAATGGATCATGATAACATTTTTATTATTGAAGTCTTTGTGGATGATATTAGTTTTGTGGAAATGAAAAGTTGAGTAAGGAATTTTCTGACAAGATGTAGAAGGAATTTGAGAAGCCTATGATAGGTGAGATAAAATTTTTCCTTGGACTGCAGATTACATAAACTGATAAAGATATTTTCATATCTCAGTCTAATTATGTGAAAGAGTTATTGAAGAAATTTGGTATGGATGATTAAAAACCTGCTAGTACTCCTATGATTACTGGTTGTAAATTGACAAAGATTGATGATACACCTAGTGAAAATCAGACAAGATACATATCTATAATCAGTGGACTACTATAATTGACACAAACTAGACCATATATTATGAATGTTGTTTGCATTGTTGCTAGATTTCAAGAAGAACTGAAGGAATCACATGTTGTTGTTCTTAGGAAGATATTCAGATACTTGAAAGGGACAATTTATTATAGTTTATGGCATGGAAAGGATGGTGATTTTTCATTGAATGTGTTTACTGATATGGATTGGGCAGGTAATGTGGATGACTAAAAAAGAACTAGTGGTGGAGCATTATTTTTTGGTAAGAGATTAGTTTCATGGGAAAGTAAGAAACAAAATTGTATATCACAATCTACTGCTAAAAATGAATATGACGATGCTGCTATTAATTGTAAATAAGTGATGTGGATGAAGACATTTTTGAAAGATATAAGTGTGACTATTAATGAGCCTATTACTATTCATTATGACAATTCAAGTGCTATCAATATTTCAAAGAACCCTATGTTACATTAAAAGATAAAGCACATTTCTATCAAATATCATTTCTTGAGAGACAAAGTCAGTGAGAAAGAAGTTAGATTAGAGTATGTGTCTAAAAAAGATAAAATTGTAGATATTTTCATGAAGCCCTTGCCAAAGGATACTTTTGAGTATCTCTGAGGTAAGCTTGGGGTGATTTATTCTCCCAGTCAGAGCTAGAGATGTATTGAGATGCATTGATCCAGTGTGCTTAAAAATTATCATTAATCTAGATTGATTTTTTTGTGGCTACTCCTTAGGGGGCTTAGTGATTAGTGGTTCAGAGATGTTCATTCAGTTTTGAGAGACATTTTTTTCAGCTTTTTGGCCTCTATGACTTAGTGCATACATGTGCCTTTTTTATTGATGTCAAAGGGGGAGAGATATTCATGTGAAAATGAAAACAAGTATGAGTCTATAAGGGAGAGATGTTAAAAAAAGTATGTAATATTGTGGATATTGCCGGTATTATTGTTGATATTGTTTCTTTGTGCATTGATTCAAATTTTCACATCACATGTTTCCATCAACGCAAAAGGGGGAGATTATTGAGAGATTGTTAAGATATTGTTCAGATTGTGCATATATGTTCTAGCATTAATTTTTTTTCATTGATGTAAACATATTCCTATTGTTGGAGACAATGTTCCTAGTTTGTTCAGTGAGATGATTTCTGTGGTATGACTACTATGTTGAATATCATAAGTTATGAATTTACAGATGGTTTCATTGATGTTTGCAGTTGATCTATGTCAACTTAAAGAGGTTCAAATTTTGATTTGAGTGAGCTATGGAAGATTTATCAGAGACTTCTATTTTGGTTGTTCAGGAAGAGACAATGTTTCAGTTATTAGATTGATGTGGATCATTTTGTCAATATTCTTTGTTGCTAACCTGGTGGTGAGACATGACATGGATGTGTGTCCTCAGCTCAAGTGGTCTGTGATTTGGATGTTGGCAAGCTATTTTTCTTTTATGAGAATGGTTATGGTTTAGTGTTTTTGATAAACAATGAAGATATGAGTTTGATTTATGAGATAGAGTTTTTCCTATTGATGTCATGGTATTTCACGTTGCTTGTTGATATTTCTTGATCATGTCCTATTCGTGTTATTGGATCTATAGGATTATGTGATTGGAATTAAAGTTTTTTATATGGTATGTTGTTGTTCTTATTATTCTTGGCCGACTTGGTGGTGTAGCTGTTGTGATGGTTCATTGCGTGATTTATGGATCTGGACCATGTTTGAGGATGTTGTTATGGGTCATTTCTATGTCTTAGCAAACATTCAATGGATCACATGATGTATTGAGTTGAATTGAATTAATATTTTGTAATCAGGTCCTTGGATGACCTAGTTGAGATAAATTAATGAAATGTATATAAATATGTAATCATTTATAATTTAGAAAGTATGAGTGTGTGTTGGTTTAGAGATGCTAAAGAGAAGAAGTATGAGTGGAATCTGCAATTGAGGCAAAGATTTGATGTGCTTCATTGGATTTTTTTTGGCATTCTGATTTGTTAGTTTGTGAGTTTTGAGAATATGTCCTTTATGATTTGAGGTCAAAGATTGTTGTAAGGCAGTGAGCCTTCCTTGGGATTGAGATCCTTGTTGTATTTGAGTAGTGAGCTCTAGGCAGTGCACCTGAATGCATGTGCATTCCCATTTTTAATACTCTTAACAGTGTATAGTTTTTTTATTAGAGTACATTCATCTTGTGGGTTTGATCCCCACCAAGATTTTTCCCCTAATAGGGTTTCCACATCAAAAATATTGGTACTATGGGTTAATCACTGTGTTCTGTTCTTGAATTCATGTTTGTCTTTCAGATCTGAGATTAAGTTGGTAATTTGGTTAAAGGTTTTGAGTTTTTGGTCACAATTGATTCATCCCCCCATCTCATTTGTGTGTGTTGCATTTATTCTAACAATTGGGTGATGCCTAAAGTATTCATTTTTTGGATGATACATGGTTAGATGACACAACCCTATCCTCTCATGATCTTTGTGAAGTTTCCAAATGCTTCTTTGGTGTTTGGGTGGATAACTATGTCGATCATTCCAAATCCTAGAAAGGTATCCACTTTGATGTCAGGATTTATAGAAATTGATGCCTCTAGCCTTGGATTTTCAAAAGAGACTCAAGGAAGAGATAATCCCAATGTTCCCTAGAGATTCTAGGTTTTTTTGGAGAAGTAATTCCAATGGTGAGTTCATAGTATTTCTGCCTATTTGTTGCTTATACATGAGGGTAATTATAGAAAATTGTGGAAAAGAGTATGTAAATCCCAACTTCCCTAAGGTTAATCTATTTTGGTGGATGGTGATACGCAACAATATTATTATACAAGACAACCTAACTAAGTGTGGATTTATGCTACCAAACCACTGTGTCCTCTGAAAACATAATGAGGATCCATTGACAATTTTTTTATATATTGTCATTTCACATGTAACCTATGATGAAAAAATACTACAATTGTTCCAAATTGACTGGGTCATGAATAAGGATATCCAACAACTTGCCTTTAACTAGGAGGGGACTTCTTTAAATCCCCTTATTAGACAAATATAGTGGAAAACTCCTCTACAACTATGTTGGCAATTTGGAAGGAGAGAAATAACAAAATCTTTAGGGGTGTGGAATGTATGACCAATGTTGTTTTCTGTATTTTCCACAGATTTATGTTAGAAAACTTGACTGTTACCACATGGCCTTGGCCTGCTCACCTTGATCACCAAATTGAAAAGAATTGGCGCCTCCTAGATTTTTATGGGAATTTTGAATTTTCTAAAAAACTAAAAAGGAAGAACACAAGATGTACTCCTATGCCTAGTTGGTTCATGCTCAAATTTTATGGAACTGTAAAGTTATCTATAGGGATGGCTATTGATGGAGGGTTCATAAGAATGAATATTGGGAGTCTAGTGGTGGCCTATAGTGATGCACAAACAAAGAACACAAATAATAAAGTTGAAGGAATGTGCCTCCTTTGTGGACTCAAAATAGTGCATTCTATTGGCATTTGAACCCTTTCAATTGAAGGGGATTCCAAGCTTGTTATTGATGTTGTTAAAGGATGATCCAAAGACAACTAGTTAGTTGAGGAAATTATAGGAGATGTTTGTAGGATTTTTTGGGGCTTTAACTCCTTTTTTATCAACCATGTTTATAGGGAAGGAAATGTGGTGGTGGACTCTCTTGCTACTAATGGTTATAATTTGGAAGGATTGAGGTGCTAGCAAAATACTTACTCTCTTCCACTAGACATACAAACTCTCTTCAAGGAAGAGTGTTCAACTTCCAAGGAAGATGATGTGTAATAGTATATATTGGTCATGGTTCCTCCTTTATGCCATCTAGTGTTGGGTTTTCCATAACCTCAACTAGTGTTGTACCGAGCGGGAATGTTGGACTAGTGATTTTTTTTTGAATTTGAATAGGGTTGGATGATATGCCACGATGGTGAGGGATTACAAGTATGCCTCATCCAATGTGATAGTAAATACCAAGTAATAAGTAATATTATTTGTAGGTGGTCCCTAGGTAATCATTATAATTATATTAATCTAAATTAGTACCCTATAATGATGAGATGAAATTACACGAGAGACCCAGATGGTCACATATGCATTTATTATAGCCCCTCTTATAAAGGGGTGTACTCCTTGTATATTGTGCTAAAAATACTTTTTGTTGTTGTAAAATATAGTTTGCATTAGCCTAATTTATGGGGAGGGTGGTTTAATGATAATATCCAATTGGATGAACATGCATTTTTCTTGATTTTTAATCACTTTGTGATAATGGAAAGTTTCCCTGGTTGTATCAAGGGTTTCAATTTTTTCCTCAGAGAAAGTTACCACGCGTATTCTTTTATAGTAATGGGTGCGGACTGAGTCTACATTAAGACTAGAAAGCCAAATGACTTCAAGAATGACCCCATGCTGTGGCATATTTGTAGGGAAGGGGGGGTTTCCGATTACATAAAATCCATTAATGGTTTCAATGAGGGATTGTTTGTATAGTTTTCTAGCTCTTGGGGAGACCGAAGAGTTATTGTTGGGGGTATCTCCTTTGAAATAAGTGAGGAGGTCATTGCAAAGGCTACTAGTTGTAACACCCCAAAATTGGCACCTAATAAACTAATCAATTTTGGTACATTTTCTCATCCTCGAAGTCCTATGGTACTAGGCAAATTCTTCTCCTAATTGACTTTAATTGACTGAGTTTCAAATGCAGAAAACCCAAATTTGCATAAATCTGACAATTACATTTAATTCCTAAA